>JAUEPT010000047.1:0-364499 GCA_030435635.1 Armillaria borealis | reverse complement strand
TAATAGTCCTGATGCATTATGACGTGCATATGACGGGTGGTGATTAGGGGTACTTTTCTACCCTTATTGGGATTCCTGACCGGGCTCTCTATTGGTGGGTCGGATGCAGATAACAGGGCACATGGTGTAGATGGTTTATCACGCCCGCTTAGCATGCGGGAGGTGTTGGTTCAAGTCCCAATGTGTCCAGTCGTTTCGAGGATTATTTTAGTGTTGCTGCATCCAATCAATATCACGAGTCTTAATTTTACAATTCATTCCCCGCGAAATTGGGCATAACCACGAGCGTGATGCGTCAGTGCCTTTCATCATGGACCGGGTATCATGAGGTTAGCATGAGGTTTCCATCAACCAAACTAATTTTATCCAACAGTGGAAGCTTCGGCACCGAACAGGCACTCTCCTTCTTACGATGACAATAGAGTTCAACCACGTTTCTGGCTCAAAAAGCGTCGCAATTATGTTCTGTTGTGAGAATTGTTATGTCTTGACATTCTGTCTTCCGGTAAGCCCTTAATGATTCTGAGTTGAGACTTGTTTGACAAAAACGAATTGACGACAGAGATTCGCTACTAGGTGTCCGTCAGCCACTGACCTTAGTGACTTACTAGTCCTTCCCCTTATCGCTCGCAACGTACTATCACTCTGGCCAGAGGCCTGCTGCCCCCACATCCATTCCTCTACTGCATCCGTTGCGATTCTTTCATCAAGATTAAACATTCTTCCTTCTTGAGAACTAGGGTTCTCGGCACCTCTCCTCATGCAGCTCGTTTCTATACTGAAGATACTCTGTGCTCGAATCAGTATCTGTATATAGCTTCAAGCAGGCTTGTCTGGGAAGATTTATGGACTTGGCGTCCGGGGATGCTGATTCCTACGTGAATATTGTGGAGTCATGAGGTACATGAATGTTCAAAAACTTTCAAGTCCTTGAGAATCCTTAGGTGTGCGGTCTGGTTCCTGCTCTTTATCTCCGAAGCATTCAATTCTACAACACAAGAATCCTTCGCTGTGTGATTCTCAATACCTGCCGAAGTTCCTAGAGGCTAAATGATACTTTCCTTATCAACGCACCTCACGAGGGACCCTCTATCTCGGACTAACTGGCCCGGAAACACCTGACTTTCGTTCTCATACCCTTCACTGGTACCGACTAATATGCCACAGTGTTCGCAACGCGTAAAAAAACTTCCTTACGACGCAGGAGGTGGTACGCGCTGCAAGCAATGTGCGCCGATCAGAATTTTGTACTAGTGCAAGTTTTTTCACAGATAGAGCTCGCTGCATTTGGCGAGGTGCTCTGTGTACCCAACGCATCATGAATGTCCTGGACCCGTCCGAATATAGCACCTCCAAAGGGCGCTTACCGCAATTATGGTACTCGTTGCGACGTCTCTTTCTCACCAGTCGCCTAATCTCAGATTCGTCCAATGTTGTGCACTTTTGTATGCCACGATGTTTATTTCTTCACCAGCACAAAAAATCTCAAGACAGCAGAGCTCAAGTGCGTCTCGTGCATGCGCATGTTCCAGCGCCCCGAGTTGCAGAATCTGGCGGCTGCAATCCAGCATCAACCGCCACCATGTCACTGTCGCGGTGCACGGGATGAACGTGTCCCCAACGATATCTATCTCTAGTAACCGTATCGGAGGACTGGCGATTTCCCGACACGTTCATCTTCCCAAGACGGAAATGGCTTTCAATGGGAAAGCGTATGAATGTTACTTATGCCATGGCACTGCGCTCCCTTAATTTGCATCTTGCGTCTCCGATTCATGATGCGAACGACTTCAAGTGCCGTCCTCAGTGGCGCTGCAGGAAGGAGGATCCACCGTAGAGGTTGAGCCGACGCTTTCAATGGCGCAACTCTCAAATTTGGTTCTGGGTTAGTTAGATTCACCAATGACCATTTCCTCCAACATAGCAACAAAGGGTCCAAGTATTTGTTACAAATCTGGTCATATGGTAGCTCGAAACTCTCACTATCAAGCCTATGGTAGTACGACGTTTTGGAATGAACAAGATTAAGCTCTTGCTTACTCTCATGAAACACCCTCTCAGTCTGGACCAATTTATGACTGTACTTTCTAGTCTATTGTTTAACGCGGGGGTTCAACATAACGCGCTTGAACGGCAAGGCTTGCCGTTCAAGCGCGTTATGACAAAGCCTTACATAATTTGATGGCCTTGTGTCGGCACCCCGCCAAATCGATTACGTTTTGAGCTTACCGGCGGCAAGTTTGACATGCTGAACTCAAGCCGGCTAGCGCGTTTCGACAGAAAATACTGCTTGCTTCGCTTTCCCTCCATAATAATTTTATTTTACATTATCATACACTTTTAACATTATATATCCTGCTTCTCCTTAGCTTACTACACGTCCCAAGACTCTGTAATACAAGATCTATTCATTGCCGGAATCCCATCAGATTTGTCTAATTGGTCGACGAGTGTCAGACCTATCGTACGAGTTTACGGCAAAAAATGCCCCTAAGGGCACAAGTCAAATTGGGCTAACCAGACGCCGCGTGTATGAGCGCTATTGGGTACTAGAACTGGAAAAGGACGATGGGAATGTGCGCGGTGGACTGGCTAGATAGAGGGTGCTCTGGTATCGATCATGGCTTGGAGGAGGACTGGGTTCTTTCGAATGTATATTTTGAATGCCTTGGATGACCACCTGCCGCGACCTTGAATAAGATATGGTAGTACACCTTGCTCTGCGAGATCGGTAGCGCCGCCTGCTCGCATGGACTGGCCAGCTATGCTCTTGCTAGGGAAGATCTGTCGTAGCCTCTTCATGAACCAAGTCCGTGTGGGTACAGAACCTGTGGACGTAACCCACAATGCAGGGTGTACGAGGTGTTGAGCAGTCGCGCAGTGTCAGATATCTTCGAAAGATGGGGAGGGGATTGAAGGAATCGTCGTCGTCTGTCGGTATGATGACCTTGTTGCCTTCGAAGGCGGTATCGGCCTTGTGTGCTGGCAAGAAAAAGGCGTATCCCTCGGGCAGCCATTCGACAGTCGTTCTTCGCGTGATCTTCCTCCAATTTCGAGCCTTTTTAGCATCCGGCATGCTGAGCTCTGCGAGACGTAGAAGGCCGTTGAATCCAGTCACCAGTAGTGCAAGGAAAAGGCAATCGTCGTAATCCGAAGAGTTGCCGAGTTTTTTGATGGCATGGCGTATGTCATCGCGTGATAGAGGGGACTTCCTCTTGACGGGGGATCCTTTGAGTCTTTTGCAGCCCTTGAGAGTCCGGCTGACGATGATTGAGTTTCTGACTTCGCGAACGTCGGGGAAGAAATTCTCCAGCCGATTACAGATTCCAGAAAGGTAAGACGAGACAGATTCTGGTTTGATGTGTGCAGACATGAAGACGATGAAATAACTCATAGTGTCGATGGTGGGTTGGACCGGAAACTTGTGTATTTTGCAGAATGTAATGTAAGAATTCAGCGCGGAATTATATGGCCCAAGTGTTGATGTGTCAATTGCAGAGCCCAGGGCGAGGCATCGCTCGTGATAGAGTTTCTCCAGGGTCCAAGGCTCACGAACCTTCTGTCTGGACCCAGGAGTGACATCTATCAACATTCTGATGCCCCCAACACATCGCGAGGGGGTTTAAAGGGTAGGATTATCAGATTAGGCACCAATTTTCGGGCCTTTGAGAACTGTGAATGCGACAAAGCGTCCGCGACATCGTTCTCCAGGCCCGGAATATGGAGTACCCGTAAGTCGATGCTGTGGGAGATCATCACGTCGACAGCCGATTTTAGAATAGGGTTATAAGTCGGAGTCGCCCTGAGGGAATTGAAGATGTCGACAGTGTTGGTGTTGTCCGTGAAGATTGTGACACGCTTTCGCAACTCTGGAGATAGGGTATTCACGACCCAATGAATGGCGGCGCAGACGCACAAAGCTTCAAAGAAGAAGATGACCTCGTCCGCTTCCAGTAACTCAGGCGTGGGGCACACGAATCCGCAGGCTAGTCTTGGGATCCAAAACCCCATACCATCAAGGCATGCATCGCACAGGACAGTGACCGTGGCATCTACTATTGGGTCCCAATCCATGGTGTCGAAGCAGCAAATTCCGTCAGAGTCCTCGATGTGATCCGCAAGCCAAGTCAAGTCATCTTTAACAGCGTTGTTCAGGGCTATGCCTGCGAAGGGGTTCGTCTTGCCCTGCATCTTCGCGTACACATTGCACAAACCAGGTTTCAGCAGAGGGAACACGTTGAACGACCAGTTAGACCATCCAGCTATTTGCTGATACTCTTGCAAGTTGCGACGATTCGACGAGGCAAAATGTCGAAGTGCAAGGACAAGATCAGCTTTTGAGTCACTGGGCATGGTGGCCATCATCGCGTTCGGGTCGACGTCGAAACCTATGATAACCAGTTGCAACCCGTAGAGCTGCTTCGGCTTGCTATGCGGCACACCCAGACGATCCCACAGCCTGAGTAGCTTCGCTTGCTTGGAGGGATAGAAACTGTCGTATGGTTCGTAAAAATCCAGATCTCTCCACTCGTCGAAGCTGAAATCGTCGTCAACGTAACAGCCTAAATCTTCTATGCCCTCGACATTGATTGCTATCCACGTAACGAGACCATTGACACTGTACCAAACTCAGCCAGATCCACTGTCTGCCGAAGTTGTTGTTGCAATCTACGGTCCTGACCAAAGTTTCAACCTCGCCAGCAGCTTTCTGCTCGCTGGTGAGGTATCCAGTCAGTCACGATTTGCTTCAGCTGCCACAATGGATGCATCGGACACAGTCGGTAGGCTTTCGAGACATCAGACTTGAACACCACTGAGGGTTTTTTTAGCGTTGGCTGGAGATCTTCGTCTGTACTGCAATATGGCCGAGAATAGCGTATGGAGACTGTCAAGACGTGACCCCGCAATGTCGGCATGACGTATCATTCGGTTCGGTGCGTAAGTCCCTGCTGACATGTTGGACACCATGCGAAAGTCGTCTGAGTGAGGCTTGGGGACCGCGTGGACAGGAGTACTGTACATTCCAGGCAACAAGTCAGGCCCAAAAGACTCAGAGAAACGGCCCGCAGCGACTTCTTCATCCCGGTACCTGTTGATGAACATCTGTTCCATCTCAGACCGTGGATTCATCCTCGCGTTGTCCCAGGTGATGGGGAATTCGTCCTCGTGCTGTGTATCTGCCCATGGCCAAAAACCCTCTCTGAGTGCAGTTGCAACAGAACGAACGAAAGCTTGATTCGGGTGCGTCTCAAGATGCTTCTCGAAAATGTCGACGTCAATCGGTGTAGTGATTTTGAACAATTGAGGATGCTCCTCGATCGTCTTGACCGCCTCCGCGTTCTCGAATTCTTTGGCTGGAGGCCGCGGCACTGGCAACTCGGATTCCGTGCACCCGGCGGCCCGACTCTTTCCGGTGTCCCAAACCGAGAAAACGAACCCACGCTTGTATTTGGGCGCAAACCCCCCCTCTCCTTCTTCCCAATCGCCTCCCTTGTTCTTCCTCTCAAATCTCCCTCTCCCCTCCAACACCTCCTGATCTCTCTCAGACTCTGCTGGGGCAAGCGGAGACAGGGTGTCCTCCCTTGCATCCCGAGCAGATGTGCTTGTACCTGCACTTTCCATCTGAGGACGGACAGACTCCAGCGTTCCAGCGTCTGCATGCGTCGAAGCTTCGTGCACGGTCCCCACTTTTTCTCTTTGGCTTTTGCTCAACTCGGTGCTCCTCGAATTCTTGATAGGCCATGCCTGCTGGTGAGATATGCGATCGCTCAAGGTCTCGGAATTTATCTGTTTCTGAGAGGAGGATGTTGCGGCATCTTCCAACTCGGTTTCGGATCGCTCGGTCGAGGACGAACACACGGCAATGGAGAGGAAGGGCGGTGGTTCTGAACAGGGAGGACATGTACTGCTGGTAGAGGGCGAGCTCTCGATAGCGATGCGGGAAAGCAAGGAGGACGGCTTGGGTGTACGTGTGCCACGTTGTCGTCCATTCGTCTGCATTGCTGATGACTCTTTTGGGCTCGGCTGGGCTGGACATGTTTTCGGAGAACCGGATAGCAATTCCTTCAGATATTTCGTGAGTCTGAACTTCGTTGATCGAGGTGGAGTGATCGGCTGCGAAGACTGAATCGAGATTGACGGCTTTCCCGGCCAAGAGGGCGAGCCATTGCTCCTCAGGGAATTCGGGGCATTCCGGAGAATTGGTGAGGCTGCGTCTGGCCGCTTTGAGATCGAGGGTGTAGTTCTCGACGAGCTTGAGGGTGCGCTGTAACTCGGGATGGAGGAGTGCTCGGCTAATCTCTCTAACAGGCTGCCACGGGAATTGCGACTCGTCGATCCTTGGTCGCTTCGCAGGCCCGGGTCCAGTCGTCATCATCTCCTCCCTCATCGGATCCTCCTTCTGGCTCAGACCCTTCTCCTTCTCCGTCCTCTCCAGCATCTTCCTCTTCGTGGAAATCGGCAGCTCGAGGTCGACCAGGTCTTCTCTCTTCCGCTTCATTCCCAGCCCTCGCTCGAATCTGGTTTTCTCCTTCTTGGTGGAGGACGCGCTGTTCATTCTCATAATTATCGAGCATTTCGACGTAGATTCGGAGGGCATTGTTGAAGTCGTCGTCATGCCCTGGTCTGGCACTGAAGAATTCGGTGAGCATGCAGATGACTTGGGCAAGGACATCCGGCTTCGAAGGGTTGATGCCCATGCGGTAAGTCTCGACAATAGCGTCGCATTGAATCGTGACTTGGGCTTGGGGAGCGTCCGGAGGGGCAGGCGATCCCCCTGGGCTACAGGAGTGTCTCGCGTTTCCTGTAGAGGCCGTCTGCTGAGTCGAGCTTCCAGTAGCGGGCGCGTTGTTGGAAGATTGGGTGGAGGCATTAGGACCAGAGGACATAGTCAGGCAACTTAGTTAATTGAGTCTGTACAGACGATGGATAAACTTGTTTATTAATTGCGCGAATGAAAACTGTGCTCTGTTGAGAGCCCAAGTGAGTTAACGTGCGTAAGCTACATAAGAGAAAAACGGTGCGTACCTGGTGGTTCAGCGAGAGCAACAAGCGATCGTTCTGAGACCACCAGGTTCTTATAGTCCGAGGAAAAAGAGAGACACGGCGAGGAAGCTAGAAGCCCGTTAATCTCGTGAGCTTTCAGACTGTGGCACGTACTCACTGGTGAGACGGCTGAGACTCCCGGGGGAGGCTCCCGTGGGGAGGCTGAGACCGCATATGTTGGAATATGGAATATTACGCGCGCTGGGGTGGCCGACGCCTATGGGGAGGCGTGAGGAAAGAGCGGAGATCCGAATAAAAAACCTCTCACCAATTAGACTTGTGTAAATACCTATCTTTAAACCCGATTTAATCACACTGTTGAGTGCGTCTCGCGGATTAGAGTTTCTTTGTGGGGTTCGCAACAAGAACAGAATGGGGAGAAGGCAGATTACAGGCAACATAAATGGAAGATATCATATACATATTATCCAAGCGGCTACCAAAGAAACTCCCATCTTATGCGTACGACATCAATCCGACGAGATGAAGCAGATCGCAGGAATTCCAGGAGTGCACAAGGAGCGAGAGCGAAGATATTACAAAAGTATTCTCACCCTGATTATTGCAAACTTTCAAATACATCGCAGTACCTACAATGATATATGACCCTCATCCTCGACATTACTTTGGCAGTAGCAAACAGGAATGGAAGCTGGCAGCCTGACATATTGAGGGAGACAGCTCAGGATCTTCAAATCCTGTGTTGTCTACTCAACAGATATGTGTACAATATTGAGCCCAAATGATGAAAATCGCAGGGACACTGGAGAGCATGGTGCAAAATATCACCAATAAGGATTGTACAGGGTTTCCACATGCGACGGACCAGCAATGTGTCATCAATGACAGGGCCCATCGATACAGCCTATGCAGCTGTCATAGCACGCTGCACGCCGGTTCAGCTAACCATTTCTGGAAAGACGGATGTCATCATGTAAGGTGAGACGGTGTGAAACATACAGACATATGCACGGACCATGGGTGGCATAACGACCTAAAAGCAGGCGAGCCAGGAACAACAGAACGTGCACCGAGAAACCAAACCGTCGCAACATGCCATCAGAACAGCGTGGCGGCAGGAGAGGGTCTCGCCACTACCACAGGAACACAAGCGACAGAAAACCACTCTGTCGCAACACACCATTAGAAAACAGTGCAGCAGCAGAAGCAATCCTCGTCACCACCACAGAAACTGAAGTACTGGAACACAAGCAGCAAAAATACCACTCTGTCGCAGCACACCATTGGAAAACAGTGCGGCGGTCACCACCACCGAAACCGAAGCAACGAGAAACCAAACCATCGCAACACGCTGTCAGACAGCGTGGCGGCTGGAGTGGACCTCGCCACTGTCACAGGAATGCAAGTGGCAAGATACCACTCCATCGCAACACACCATTGGAAAATGGTGCAGCAGCAGGAGCAATCCTCGTCACCACTACCAAAACCAAAGCAACAGAAAACAACTCTTGGGACAGGGAATAAAAGGATGGAGTATGGGATGAGATGGTCACCGGTGGGTGAGGAAGCAACAAGAAGTCCTAAACATCATGAGCTTCTTGGTGCATTCGAACATCAAGTACTTGCGCCAACGAACTGGCAGATCGATGCGCAGCGAGTACTTGTACACATCAGCGCCTGGTGGTGGAACAAGATAAGTCTAGGTTAGCTCTGATGTAGCATTCAGTTAGAATCATGGTGTCAAGGTCGAGTGGAAAAGACAGCAAGGTCATGGTGGTATCTCATGATGGTACCCGATTAAGGTCCCGTAAGTTATGTAAGGAACAATTCATTTCAGTTTCAAATTCCATACAAACAAAAGCACGTGGGCGCCAGTGACACGACACGATGGACACCAACGATTGAACCTTTCAACAAACTTTGTCAATCCATCAATCCTGTTCAGTGCTCTATCTATTTTACAATTTATATGCTATGCCCAGAGCTCAAGCGCTCAAGACTGTGCCTTCACCCTCGCTTCGGTCTCCCAAGCCACAAATCTCAAAATTGTGTCTTCTATCCCTGAACATGAATCGCGATGCTCTAGCCAAGAAGAAGAATCATGTCTGCAACCACATCCCAAACAGATAAGCTTGCCATCTTGGCTCTTGACCCAAGGTCCTGTGCCACCCTCGAGGGATGAAGCCGAATAAGTAAACATTTTTATGATCGCAAACATTGGATCCTCATTCGTGCATGAAGGGGTCACAAAGAATGTCCTCTTTTGCAAGTCCATGAGGGTTTTGGGATTTGGTTTTGGGAGTGAAGGAGTAGGCACGCCGCTGTTCATTCAAATTTTGTAAATACCAGCAGCGAATCGAGAATAACATAGCTTACTGTGACCATTCAAGGATTTCCTGAACCAGCAGGATTTTGTGTATGGTGATGATCATTTGGTATGGGTAGAAGAATTGCCGCTTGCATCCTCCCGAACCATAAACTCTGCAGAGACAAGGATGCGACCTGTGTCTGGTAATTTCATTTGTGGTTGCTGATATGTAGAGGATATGTTGTGATGAAGTAAGTCGGGGAATGGGTGATGGAGCCTCATGGACGATTGCGGGCTTGCCTCGAAGTCTCCTTGAAGGATTCCTCATTCTATCATGGTGACCGAAAAAGAGTAAAATGCGGAGAGAAAGGAACCCCAGTTTTAAAGAAAGAAGTATTTCATCCACGAGCTGTCGCATTTCACTCCCGTACTGGTCGCAAGAAGGTTCAAAACATAGAACAGATCCTTAGAACAATGTGGATTCAGGATGGGTGTATGGTCTGCAAGGTGTATGGAACATGTGCATGGTGCATTGTTGAGTTAACAATGTCTATAGTCTGAAATCAAGTTCAGGGAGGTTTCCTTCATATTGTATGGAGATGTGTACGTGCCTTTTGAACACATGCAGCACAATGAGTTGCAGAGTTATGACAGACCATTATTGAAACATAGTTGACACTAGAATGAATGCTATGACCACAGGCAGCGCAGATAAAGTGAGGAAGACTATGAACACAAGGTATAAATTGATGAAGGGTGTTACTGGCTAGAGCTTACCTGATTTAGCAAAGGTGATGCCAGTTCAGGTAGATTATTGTCAGTGGCTTGGATCAAGGGGGTGCTGGGATTGGACTTTGGTACACAACATCGAAAAAAAAATTAATGGGCATTGATGCTCAACCTACCAACCATGTGATGTCATTATGATGTCATTATACTATATATGGAATATCCATGCCTAGCTCATGCCCCAGCTCTCGCCACAGTCACTGCCTTTCCCCACATCAGCCTTTTCTCTGCTTTCCAGGTTGCTCTTCAACTGCACAAGCCAGGCATAGCCATTTCCTAGGTACATATTCGAGGTCGACACATCTTAAATGGTACTGAATGGACTTTAGTGCCAGTATTCAACATGACAGCTGATATTGGCTCACCCATTGTGTCTCGCAGCCCTTTTGTGAACACCAGTGCTTTGTTTTCCCTATCTTCGGCAGCGACTTTTTCCCCGCAAATGCAATGAGCTAAACTTTCCATAATACCCATCATATGGTGAGCCCCTGCTCTTCGCTTAGTGCTTTGTGTTGATCTACGAGCATCGGCAGACTGGTCTTCAACATTCACTTCTTGGGCAGCATCACAAGGATTTCGGTGCTGCCGTTTCCTCACCAGATCAGTGGCAAGTTGCTATCTTCCTCTATTCCTGCCTCACTTATATCTGTAACAGATGGACGAATGGTCGATTCGGATCCAGTATTTGGAGGTGGAGAGTCTGAGGGCTCAGAAAATCTGCTGGGCACGTAAATGTTGGATTTCAAGATTGGACTGGGTTCATCTGGTGTGTTTACCATGTCTTGTATGCTTTGTGATCTGATATCTTCTTCGCAGCACATATTGTTGCTATCAGCTCGCTGGTGTATCGCCGTCTCCTTGATCATCGGATTCCTCTTCACCTTCTTCATCTTGATCCCCATCTGTGTCAGAGGCCTCTATCATACGTACTGTCATCAACGGAGTTCCTCAAATCTATGCTACTTTCAATGTTTTCAGTATCAAATAAATTTTTTATTCCTTATCACTCACTGGTGTGACAGCCGTGTACTGTGCGCTTCAGATATAGCCAACGGTCTTTTCTCTTTATCCTTCTGTTTTCCGCGAGCCTTTGGAACAATGTGCCATTCATCATAGACCTGCTTCAATGCCACCTTCTTGCTCCGAGATAGAAGCCACGTATCTTTGTACAATGACACATCAGCTGTTGGATGTTGTTTTTGGAAGTGCTCTGGGGCATTATACTTCCAGATTGCAGGTGCATTCAGATTTTCACGTGTGCAGAGGGTGCAGATGATGGGAACGTTGGAGCATGGACTCTTTGGACTAGACTCGGAAGCCACAGCATAACTAAATCCTCGTGCCATTGTGCCAAATACTGGACATCCATATGAACGTCTGTGATCCACCTGGTTTCGCTTTGTCAAGAAGAACTGGCACTGTGGTGCTGGGGCCAGGCACAACCCACAGGGTTCATAGGACAAGCCCACAGACCTGTGAAGCAGGTGTGCGCCAAAGTGTGCCAGAATCTTCTGCAGGGTCTTGGGATTGAGCGGGACTGACGGGTTTGTACAGGATGGGCAGACCATGGACTCTGCTGAATCGTACTGTACATCACCGTCGTCTTCACATAAAAAGCATGCCTCACCTGTTAGATGTCATTAGTAAGTGTATTTATTGACCATGGCCAGCATGCACTTACCAGAGCCAGTGCGGTATGGAAAATACCATGTTCTTTCAATAGATGGTATCTTCAATGTCATCATCAAACCTGAGGCTTTCATGCGAGCTAGTATCTCTGCCCCAAATGCCATGAGAACTCTGCTCTCAAACAGATAGAACAGCTTCGATCCATCGGGTGCTGAAAGCTGAGGGGTTAATGGCCTGGATGATATGTCCAGGAGCAGTAAGACACTTTGGCATGGTAGGGCTGGGACAGGAGTGCCAGTCGTTGATTGAGTTGGGATCATTGTTAATGCTTGTCAGTATGATATGCATCACCTGGAAGGAGATGGAAACACCCTCTTCCAGTAGCGTGTCTAATGCTATCTTCTCTGTAGCGCCATCCCTTGATGTGCCCACATGTATTTCGGTCACCTCACCCATGCAAAGGAACAGTTGCTTTTCACACTCGACAAGAGTTGCAATTGGTTCACTAAGCATAAGGCATGGCTTTCCAAAGGGGGATTTGAAATCAATTATTGCACCTGATGTCACCGTTTCCGTCATTGAGAATCTGCTTAGCTGCTGAACATGGCATAGACGGTCCATGGAACTAGCTTTATGACAATACCATGAATAGATAGCAAGGGCTCACACCTTGTGTACCTTCTTCCCATCCATCACAATAGCCTTGTCAAAGGTCTGTCCACCAGGGCCAGGCTCTGGTTCTTCCGAGGCAACGGCGTCTTCGAGATCCTGAATTCCGGTCCCAAGAGAAGAAGCACTAGATACATTTGATGGCCCATTGGCATCCTCTGTATCCTCCTCTTCATTGTCATCATCCTCCAATGGTATGTTGAAAAGGAGGATCCCCAAGGGTCGGAATATATCAATAATACCACTCACTGGCTCTGCCTCGATTGCCTCAAGTTCGTCTTGAATCTGGGGCACTTCATCCTTGATCATTGAACGTCCAATGTTCCACAACGTCTGCAACAATACTGCAGAGAGTGAAACATCTCCCTGCCAGGAGGAGGGATTGATATGATCAATTCGAGAGTCGGAAATCTCATCACACCCGACAGCTGGAAGTCGTAGTTGGTGAGGGGTGCAATCCCATTCTGGATGATAAGCCAATATATTTGCAACCTCAGTGGTTCCAGTGAGGCGAATTACTAGCTGTAGGAGATCAACATTTGCATCATTCCCGACAATGCTGTGAAGAATTCCAAACAGCTGCTCGAGATGGTCTCTTCCCAGAAGAATGATCCAGAATTTTCCCAGGGGATCATCGACTTTGGCTTTTGCGACACAAAAGAAAGCATTCTTCACCATAATTCCGATGTCAGTGTAGAGGAGAGTGGGAAGGAAGTCTTTGCCTGACTGACGATACAGAACAAGGGTCAGATGAGCAGCTGCACTAAGGTGCTGGGGTTGTTCCGATAAGGTGAGGTCCACGCAGGTGTAAGGCATGACGAGATGATAAAATACACGTCCCATGATATAGATTGCCTCCCTGGCAGCTGTAAATCTGAGCCATGCAGATGAATCTGAAATTAATGGCAGAGACCATATGTCTCTGAGGAGAGAGTATGTTAATGGCATGTCTTGCTTATCATCGGGCTTGAAGAGTGAACGAATATGAGTATCGGAATGACCTGCAGCATGGAGATGGGATTGTAGGATGCTTGGAGTGATATGAACGTTCAAAACGGTGAACCCTCGTGCACGTAGAAGGAGGTTCTGAATATGTTTGAAAATATGCTTGTAATCTTTATCACAGGTGATATCATCATCGCCGACAAGGAAATTCATGAATGTCAGTGGTTTGAGGAGCGAATAGACATTTGACTGTGGAGATAACTTGTGTTTGAGGGTAAGAATTACAAGGGACCAGCCCTGCTTGGCTTTGCCATCTGATACAATGGAAACCACACAAAGATGAGTTGATGATTTTTTACTGTCAATAGTCGAGAGGGCCATCTGAATCAAGTCAGCATGTTCTTGACCATTCTCTCGTTTGCACGTTCCAGAGACAAGGATCGGATGATCATTGTATATGCGCTTGTTGTTTGTAAGGATGCCTAATGCACTGACAGTAGCCTGGTATTAGAAACACGAGTCAGAGTGTGCCTATGATTGGGCCAGGGTAGCATGAGAACATACTTCTGACACTTGATGGATAACTCCGCTGTCAAAGCTCTTGAACAACTCATCCAGATCGTTGATACTGTTGAACTCCAGGCTTGCTTTATGACCATGCTCACGACACACGCTAATGAAGAGATTGGTCCTTGTATCCCACTGAGCCCGTTTCTCCAAAGCAATCTCATCGAGCATCAAGACCTGATGGCATATTTTGGAATCAGACGACTCCTCCCGACTTGACCAGAGATCCTTTAGCTGGAGAACGGCATCAATGTTGAATGAAAGCTCAAGACTGGTCAGATAAGAGGGCGATGGAACGATTGAAGGCATGGTTGAATTGGTACGGAGGGTCGTGAGAGCAGGAAGACCATTCACTCGGTGTGCTATCTCTGCCATCCTATTCCCACCAATCCTCATATACAAGATTCCACGCAGATAGTCCCGCTCTTCAAGGGACTTTGGATGATATGTTCCATCAGCAGCAGCATTGTATAGCTCAATCATCCCTCGAACTCCAAGGCCTCGCTTCAAGCTTATCTGAACCAAACAGTCCAGATTCTCAACACGTCCACTTCCTATCGCCATAATCAGGCATTTATGATCTTCCAGAGCTGCAGCTCGTCCCTGGAGAAGTCTCAAGTGATTGAGGCTTTTCAGCTTCAACATGTTTGTTTCTCGATTTTTCCGGCCAAGTTGCTCAGTGAGATCATGGTGGCTATTAAATGCAAGAGTAGCACTCTCATGAGTACCATGTTCTATTCTCTCCATGATTCTCCTGAGGTTCGCATCTCTTCTTAGTGCATAGCAAGAGAGACAAATGTCATCTTGGGGTGCATTCTCTAGACGCTCATGCGAGTGAAGGGTCAAGATTCCATTTCAGGTCCCATAATCCCAGGGAAGGCGGAGGTAGTGATGAAGAGCGAATGGATAGTCAATATGTGGAGAATGCCCTGGTGGCAGCGCAAGTATGTAGCCTTTACATGCATGCATCTTTGATGGCTGACAACTGGATTTAGAGGAGAGGACATGCGGCGTTATTGTATTGGAATCAGGAAGCAGGTCAACATCAATCGGAGTAGATTCAAATGAAGCCGAGACATCGTTTGCAGTAGAGACATGATTCATGTCCTCGACTGCTGCTTGCACAGCTGTTGACAGCTTCACAGCCTTACTCCTGAAACAAGGAGCACAATGTGAGCTGTCATTTGAAAGATAGAAGTCTGAATTACTCACCGCGATTTTATTTCAGCATTAAACAGTTCAATCTTTCCCTCAAAAAAGCCAAAATCTAATCCCTGGGAACCAACAAAGTAGCCTATGAAGCAACAAAATGCTTCTAGGCCTTCCTTCCCACTATTGGCCATTGCCCTGATCTCATTGTCACTCTTCATCCAAAAAATGGTATGCATCATCCCATTTAGGTTGTCCTCCCACAGCTCATCTACTCCTTTCAGAGGATTGTCATATTGAGCAGGATCACCACCAAAGGTTGACAGAAATATGCTGGACACGTCTTCAGCGTCATTGTTGGAATCTGACTCAGAGAGCTGCTCAATGTTGGCTCTAAGTTCTCTGAGGGAACGTGGCAGGTCATCCTCAGTTTATGGCAGTGGTATCATTGCTGCTGATGAAGAGGGTGGGTACAGATATGGTGGTGGAATGATTATTGTGCGACTTGGATGAAGAAGGAATAGGCTGGGTTGTTGATGCGAGAATGTGAGGGGCAGCAACAGTTGCTTGTACTTTTTCAGGCTTTTTTACTAAGAAGCTTCAAAACACAATTGCTTGCTTTTCTTTTCTCATCTCTTCTTTCCGTGCAGCTCGGGCCTTCTTGCATTGTTCAGAGTCACAGTGTCGTTTTAAGAGGTTTTGTATGCCTCCTGTACTGACAGGGATCCACTTTGCGCATCAAGGACATTGCGGCTTGCCATCAGCAACAGCGATCTGAACTAGTGGGTGAGGGCCAGCTCATACAGTGGCAAAACTGAGTCCTATTTTTTCCAGACCTGTTGTGGGACCTGTCTATATATGGAGGCATCCGGTACCTTCCCGTTCGCATCGGTCTTCATGATTTATGTTCCCAATAGACCCCTCCCAGCCCTACGTAGTACTTCGTCTGGGCCTCTCAGAGAATACAATTATCCCAGAGTACTAGCCAGACTTGAGAACCTAGTATACACCTGCCTTGAGGATCTATAAGTATCAGCCATTCTGCACCATTACAAGAACCACAAGTAGGACTGAATATGTTGGAAATTTTGAATATCACGCACCCAGCTTTGACTGCGAATACATGGGCATATTATAGGATGTATTAATCACATGAATGACCATTTGACAGAGGTTGCTGATTGTAGGGTTGTGAGCCCAACAGCCTCCAAGTCTGTATCCCCTCAATGACTCTTATACATGCATCTCCAATATGCCAACAAAGGGAGATCAAGAACCGAAAAGTTATGTGTATTGACAAGAGGAAGGTATGGAGGGTGATAGATGCACATGCTTTACTAGTGAAAGGAGTCGGCATTATCTCTATGGAACTTGACCGCTTCCTTCCAATAGTGATCTGGAATGACAGTTGTACTGTTGCCATTCAGTTGTGGGAGCACCTGGAACCATAATCAGTGAAGAGACAAAACTGCTTAAATGAGTATGTACCTCATTCTCCGGCATGTACAAGGACCAATTTGGCCGAGCTCATTGAGGAATTCGGTGTAAATTGGTATCCGTATGCTTTCACACCTGCTTGAGCAGCAGTTTGTGTCCATGGTCAAGGATTGCCGTCGTCGTACATATCGCTTATTGAGGCTGAATAATCCTGCTGTCGATATTGATGAATGGAACATGGAGGGAAATCAGTCAAACACACCTTTGATCAATTTTCAAAACCAATCCCGCCACCTCCCAACGCTGTGTTCTTTGCCTAGCCCTTCTTCGGTTGTAATTGTCTGCCCTTGTAATCGACATTTGATTGTTTGTCCCAAAGTGCCAGTGAGTTATTGAAGCCTAGGAGTCAGTAAGCAAAGGGAGCTAGCGAAAGCAAAAGAGGAAGGAAAAAACCCACCATCAATGACAAGCAAATCTATTTCAACGTTAGACACGACCTTTGATGTCAAGCGCCCATTCTTGAGTCAGTTAGCCTTGAGTAAAACATCATCTAGTGTGGAGGCTCAGCAAAGAGAAGAACAGCAAGAAAATTGTGCACCCCAGAAAATGGACAATGGACACATACCTTTGAACAACACAACCCACAGGCCACAGACCCTCCTTCAAACAGAGCAGATACGGCACCCAATCAATGAAAAATGAGTACAATCTATGCATAAGAGAAAGGGAAAGGTCTCACCAACTGTCATCATCGATGTTGAGGTGGTGATGAAAAAGAAAAGACAACTGTCACATCTGCCACTGATTCAGCAAACATTTGAGTACAGGACGTAATGACGCTTACTTCGAGAATGTCAAACAAAATCAAATTTTGAGGATGGGTTGGTTGGTTTAGCATGTACTTCAGAGGCAAATGTTCGCATCCTCATTGCCAGCCTCGACCAGGCCGGAATTCATTTCTCTGACCTCATCTTTATCGGTGAACAACGAAACTCAAGGCGGCAGCGAGGTCAGATATCTGAGTTGAGGTCATTGCAAAAGAATGTAGCAGGGAGGGAGCAGAGAAGGATAGAGGGAGGGAGGGAGGTGAGGGGAAATGGGAACTGCTAGAAAGCTGGAGTTTGATTGATGGCTGCAGCAGAAGTTATGTCACAATCCATTCCCCGAACATTAAATAATAGTTACACACCTAATTTGCTGAATTCTTCAACATCTCTATCTCGATCCAACAGATGGTTGAGTCCAATGTCGAGGCCTTCGGGGCAAGGCTAACAACCGTATGTCAGAGCAAATTTTCAGAGCAAGAACAAAGCTGATAAAACATAAAGACGACCAGGGAACAACAGAAGGGACAGCTGAACAGGCAAACACTCGCAAGAGGTAGAAAAAGTTCCATGGGGTCAGTCAGGATGAGATGGCATGGCAGGATGGCAAACACCGCCATCAATTGATTCCACCAATAGAATTTTCCCATGGGTTGCTAAGGACAGCATAATGACCGAAATATCCTATATTCATAGGACTCAGAATTACAGTCAGTGATATGAAGCCATTTTTATGTCATTACACTCACATCTGACGCATCTGGTAGCTCATCATCAGAGTCTATCATGGCAAGGAGCTAGAGGATTATTATAGGAGGCATCAGTCAATGGGATTGGTGGCGGGTATCAGTATAATATTCAAATTTACTTGGGATCTGATGGTCTGTGCGCAGTCAGGAGCAAATAGACATTATATATGAACTCATGTAATGTCTCTGGGAGGTTTAGACATGGTTTTGAGTGCTGTAAATACATATAAAAATTACCTATAAAAAAAGATTTAGCAGCCCTTCAGGCCCAACCTACCTACCACCAGTGTGTACTGGTCTATAATCCCGGCACCCCCTTGGCTTGGATGCATCTTCCTCAAGAAGGAATGTCCTTTGAAGATGGAGACATCCTCTGCATTGTTAGATGGGACTAGAATTCCAGCTTACTTCATGTTTTAAACCATTGAGGTAGACATTGATGCAAAATGCACACTGATGACATATTGCTTGAAGGATCCGGGAACATCTTCCCATGGTTATTATCCAAATTATCGTTGCTGTTGAATTGAATATAGAGATTGCATGCTTATAGCACACTGCACATACACTTGCATACACCAACTGATGGGCTTTCAAGCTCCTACATGAGAGCCATTGCCAAGTACAGCCATCAGGAGAGAAGTCACAGCAGGCTATAAAATGTAGCCCACACTGTTTCCAAACACATTTGATTCCAGATCGTGAGGTCAGTCAAAGGTGTAAACACAGTGGGTGGCAAGTAGCCATGATGATGTAAGACACACCAGTCATGGCAACCTTCGGCCTGAACTGATTCCTTTACCACCACCATGATTTCACAACTCTGATTCATGTCGCATACATTTACGTGTTCTGTACGCATTTTTGTCAACTAAGAACCTCGTCAAACTTGGATCTAAAGTAGGTTGCAATTCCTCTTGCTCCTGAATAATCTCTCAACTGAAATCTCGAAATCAGCAACTCAAGACCTGGATGCTCCCAACAGCTATGGCAAAACATGAAAGCCAGCAAACTCCTATGGATAAGGTGTATGCTGGACGTTGGGATCTTGCATGGCATTCTCTGAGTGGGCTTGACTTCAATAAATGTGATACAGGCCCATTGTCATGCCTGCAGCATGTCTAAGCATGTAATTTTGCGAAAATCAATAAATTACACTTAGGCACTCAGTAAATTCATTGGTTTTGTTACAACAAAAAAGGTCTTAGACGTTCAGTGCTGTTGCAACACATGACAAAAATGTATTTTCTTTAGTTATTGATTAATAAATATCAATGTCTCCACATATATAATTTGTGTTTGAAGGTGTCTGTGAGCATATTAAGATATCTAACTTAAGTGTTGCAACACTGTTGCAATGTGCCCCTCCACTCCAAAAATTCCAAGTTGCAGCCCATCTATTCCTTGTCAATATATACCCATCCTCTGGCCCCTTTGCATTGTGTGTAAGTGATGGTCTTGCTATGGAAATCTATATCAGCTCTGTTTGAGGTGCACATTATTCAGAGCATACCTTGGTTTCTTGGCCTTCACAATTTCTTCCCGTTGTGTGCTACGTCTTGGAGGGATAGGCAGCTCGGTATTGGGCCTGAAAAGAGTGTCAATCATAATATTTCTGCATGATACAAGTACTCACTTGATACATTTGGTAGTAGTCTCCTTCAGATGGCCGGAATCTGGACTTTTCCGTTTTTTGTCTTTCGATGTCTTGGTGCCAGCTTCTGCGATCTTCTTGAGGCGACCACAAGCCCTCTTCACCTTGGCTGCCACCTTCACTGATGGCTTCACAGGTGGCACATCAGATATTTCTTGTGGGGTGGGCAATAAAGGGCTCTCGGGAGGTGGACAAATTCCTTCCCCCAATGGTGTTGCTGGCCTCCACAACTATTGGTTCTTCCACAATAATCGGCTCTTCCGCAATAGGTGGCACCACTTCTTTGCTGGGTGGCTTGGTCAGATTCTTGCTGAGATCAGCTATTGTGGGGTCTGGAGTTGGGTCTCATTGAGGTTGCATGTGCTTCAGCCAGTCGATCTCCTCATGCCTGGTGGCAGGAGAACCCTCATTCTGCAGAGAAGCCAGGCGATGATTGAGGGACTTAGGCTTGGATGGTGACAGTTTGGCACTGGTAGCCTTCTTAGGGCTGGGTGTGAGAGGTTTTGATGGAGATAGTGGCACTGGGAGTGGGCTAGTTATAATAGCCTGGAACAATGTGATGTTCGGGTTTCGGGAAAAATATGAAGTGAGTGTGAAGACGTCCACAAATTCCAGGTCGGAGGCTTTCTTCAATTGCACTAAAGAGGGGAGTGACGTCTTGATGTATTTGCTTTAGTTCATGATGACATCGTCCCATGGTATTTGACCTTTATTGACACTGGCTAAATTGCAATGTTAGCGAATACTATATTGCATGGGACAACAAGAACTTACCCCATTGCACATCGAAAAATGCGGCTAGATGGGTCTGCACCTCTCTCAGTGACACTGATGCCCAATCTAGATTTGGAAAGATGACATTGCCTTGCACGTCAATGTGCACTTCATCTGTCTTCATGGTGTCTGTGGCAGTATCCTGATTATCTGAGGACTGTTCAGCTGCAAAAATGTTATGGGAAGTTTGGAATGCAGCTCACAATGTATAGCCGCATTGCAGTACTGGCACCAAGGAAGCACATACTGTGATTGAAAATCTGATACATACTTGTCAAATGGTGTGGCATCATCTGGACTGATGATGATGCTATGCTGCACATGAGGACTTTGTGGAAATCAGACATTCTGCTACTCACCTTGTGGTCTGCAGACATTTGTCTTCATTATGAACCACATAAAGAACCAGAAACACAGCATTCCCAACTTGATGTGCATCCAGACCCCTCAAATGATATAACACAGAAGTAAGCTCTGTGCTGAGCCACTCCTGATTCCTATGCTACATTGTCAGAAACAGAAAATGTTGCATCTTGAATGGACTTACTGGTAAATGCTACTGGGCTTTGATGCCTTGAGCCTGGTAGCTTGATCATCCCATTCCTTCTGCTCTTCCACCAACAGAGCATTCCATCTCTCTTTGAATCGGTTCTGCAGCAGTCTGGCATGTTTTCTGCCACCAATACCATTCTCCTTCTGATATTTGTTGACTTCCATATTCACCTTGTTTCTGATACTCATGATAAACAAGGCACATCCACTAGGCTTGGGCAAGTCAGAGAAGAGGGTGGTCGAGTGGTCGTTCTTGGTGGATACTACAATGGGAATGGTGGAAGAGGTAGTCGATGACCTGTCTGAAGACATAGCGACACTCATGGATGGACTTGGCATTGAAAAGTACTCATTGTAGATTCGCTTGTGCAGTTCATGCAATTTTGTCAATTTGAATGTGCGAAATTTTCCCTTGAAGTTCTGGCAAATGAGATTAAGTAGTGATACACCTGCTAAGCATACACCGTTGCAAAAATGTGTGTAATTTAGCATTTTATTGCAATATAAAATAATTACACTGCAAAGCACAAGTAAGAAATACAAAAGCAAGTACTACATTGTAAGGGAGAAGTCACCAGGAAACTTAGAACCTACCAGGGAATTTAGAACTGAGCTGTTCTAACACTTAGGTCGAAGATCGGGTATTCTACCTGGTAGATTGAGAGCCCAGGCTGTGCAACTCACATAGTGTAAGCACCTGGCATTCCAGCAGGTGTATCCAATCACAGAATGCTTGATCTAATATGGTCAATCAACCTGGTAGCCAGCGATGAGCTCATATCTGCCAGGCAGATAGTTCATACCCGTCTAGTTGGGTCAGCAAGTATCTTAGTCAGTCAGAAAAGGATTGGAAATCATAGATAAGTAGTGTAGTATAAATACAGGTCATGTAACTAATGGGGAAACAGGTTTCTGACCCCCAGAATGCTACCAGGTGAATAGTATGGGTTTAATTGATTAAGAGCTTCGAGTCATTGACTCACCTGGAATAGAATTGTGGTGACCTGGTCACTTTGTGTGTGCAAGAACAGTTAAGAAAGCAAACAGTACAAGCTAGATTCAGAAAGTCAAGTCCAGAGAAACAGTTCAGAACAGTCAGAGTGTTTTAAGTTGCAACCAGGCACATTGTATCAGTCTTGAAACTGCACCAGGCAGTTGTTCCAAGATAGTTTGAGTTTGTGTTTCGTAGCACATTGAACTTAGAAGTGATTCCACAATATATCTTTGAAACAAATCTATTTTATTGCTACCTGGAACTTATAACTACAGTACAAAGTGTCGTAACCCAGTACATCATACCTCCCTTCGAACTGCAATTGACTGGGTGTTTTGTGTGGTGTTTAGTGTTAGCACTTAGCATTCATATAGGCACCCCGCACCTTTCAGTAGGGTGTAGTATTTTGGTGCCCAACAGCGTACCAAGCGATGCATCTTCAGTTCTTTAGGTGTCTTCATATTATAGTCAAATTTATCCTCGAACTCTTTCATAAAGCGATTGACAGCATCGCTTGCATCCTTGTCATCCCCAGGAGCTGATTCTCCTCATCCTCTGGGCTTGCCACAGCTCAACATAGGGAGCCATTCTTGCAGTTTTGCTTGGATCCATGGATCCTCATCCACAGGATACGTCGAAGTCGGTGCCATAAGTGCAGGTCAGAAAGAGAGAACAGTCGTGAGATAGGGAAATGTGCAGCAGGTAGATGCCACCCATTTCGTCCTGCTTTTAAGCAACACTGGAAGAAAAAGACAATGTTATTGACTGTCAAAGACCAATGGAAAGCCATACTGAAGATATGGCCAAGCCAGGCACAGCAGAGTCAAAGCTCCATGCAAGCAGTGACTTGCTGTTGTCTTGAGTCAATCACTGGACTGAGATTGGCGAAGTAAGCCAGGCACTGCAGAGTCAAAGCACCATGCGAGGAGTGGCTCTTAAAATCTCTTATGTTGTCTACATTCCAGGTTCACCAATACAGACTTCTGCTTAGCCTTCACCCTGAGTCAATACACCAACAAGCAGAGCCTGAAAGCAGCAAAGTATTTTCATCGGATCATCCTAACTTACGATATCACATGCCAATATCACACCAAGCTCAAAGAATGTTTCACCAAGTGTTTTTTGCAGATTAGTAACATCATCGATATCATCAATTGCTTGGTACCGAAGATGCACCTCGACGGACACATCGATAACTGCAAGTACCGGTTTTCTTTGAATTTTTTCAAGGGCGCAGGGCGAAACCACGGCGAAGGGATCGAACAGAGCTGGGCCGAGTCTAAGCAGTCCGGCGGGAGCACGCGCCAGATGAATCACGGGCACCGACATGACAAACTGAACGATTATCATAATTTCTGGAACTGGTGCAAGGTCCAGAAAATGAGTAAGCTGCTAGATTTATCGCCGAACGTTTCTAATGGGTATTTGTCAGGTGAATCCCTATTCAACAATATTATCAAGGGGCGCGAGCAGCTGTCCAAGATCGTCGACTATTTTTTGGGTCTATGTATCATGCGGGGTAAAGCCACAGTCGATTCTTGGAAAGAGGAGTCGACCGAACCCACGTGGAACGAAAAGACCAAGCAATGGGAAAGCCCCTATCGTCTGAACGTGCGGAAACGTACGTGTGAAGCCGGGATGGTAGATGAGAGCTCACATTTTGACTTGTAGTTCCCACTCAAGCTGAAATTTTCACAAGTCTCCTCAAACAAGAACAAGTTATAGACCAGAAGAGCATGGATGCCCGTAAGAAAAACCTGGCCATTCATTGCATGGACACAGGTGTCAAACTGCAAACGAAACAGTAAGTGTTTAAATTCTGTGGAAAACAAAAGAGCTAATATTGAGAGCAGATGTGAGCTTGCTGCCGCCATCAGAAAGGGGGAGATGTTGCCTGAAGAAATTAGAGTGGCTTGTCGCAACTTATTGGCCAAGATTCAGCACTACTGCAAAACACAGCTTCAGCAGATGCCAGACCTGGGTGATATCATTGTGGTGAGAAAGGAAGATGACAAGGAAGAGAAAGAGAATGTTGAAGTGGAGAATGAGGTTTTGTTCCTGCCATTGGACCTGGCGCAGTCTGAAATCCAGATAGGTGGCTTAAAAACATTTGCTGACATTGAGTACAAGCAAATGAGGCCATCATGATGCTATCCAACAGCATTATTCACTGCATGCTGCTGAATGACACTCGATGGTGGCACTCCTGTGGCATCATGATGAATCTACATTCATTGAAATATGTCAATGGGATT
This sequence comes from Armillaria borealis, assembly GCA_030435635.1. Classification (NCBI taxonomy): domain Eukaryota; kingdom Fungi; phylum Basidiomycota; class Agaricomycetes; order Agaricales; family Physalacriaceae; genus Armillaria; species Armillaria borealis. Next base: position 340,199 of record JAUEPT010000047.1, on the reverse strand, counting down.
GCAAAGAAGAAGAATGGCTATGCTACCGTCTATTGTCAAGCCCATATCGTGTTGCTGCAGCTTTCAGATACTGAAGAGTTGGAAGATTTTCTGAAACTGGAATCAAGTGACCTGTATGCCAAAAATGCAGCAGGAGCTAGGCGTCTGGGTGAGGGGTCTGTCACAGATAGCTGGATATGGACATATGGGAGGCTCAAAGGAATGTCAGATGCAGACAAAAATGATTTCCATCACACAAGTAAGTAATCATTCACACTCTCGAATAGAATCTCACAGTAATCCTCAGAAGCTTTCAAAGTTCAGTGGTTTTGAGCATGAGCTGACATGGATCAATGGATAGAAGAGGTCGAAATCTTGGAGGAGGAGTTCTGCTGAAGAGACTCTGTGTGCGCAAGCTAGAAATGTAACAGCGTCAAAGACACTGATCACACCCACACCCAACACTACACACACAAACCCTCAAGTTCATGGGGGATTCTGATGCGATAGAAGAAGATAGAAACACGAGAACCAAACTCTCAAAATATAAGATACACAAGTACAGCAGTAGTGTGTGTCAAGTATCTAGATCTCTCTAAGTCCAAAGGCTTTTAATAACAAGAGGAGTGACAGTTGTTGCTGGGCCTCAAGGCAAGGTGTAATACAATATGCGCAACATCAAGAGACGTACACAAAACCCTCACAAAGTCTAGAGCGACACATGGAATGACCTCAAACAACTTATAGCACATGACACACAACTCAAAGCTTCATGCTCCAAGCAGAAACACTTCACAAAACCTTCCACTAAAGCCACAGGATTCAAACCTATGTGCTCAAGCTTCCCAACTGATCATAGATCCACAGGGTTCTAACCTATGCGATCCAGAGACACAAAAAACCTTATAAAACCCCATCCGCAAGCCACAGGGTTTGAACCTATGCCACCTGTAGTGCCTCGCGTCACAAGAAACCCTTAAAGCACAAGAGTGTGTCCTCAATGACACTAAACTCTTCTTCTCCTGTTAGAGCGCAAGTCACCCAAACAATTAACAGTCACACAAGTGCTGCATTAGCTTTCTATACCTTGTGCGCAACTCAATTCACTCAATATGATATCAATTCTAGGTATATTCTCTCGCTCGAAGTTACAAACTACTCCTGATGCTAGGGCGTCAAGCTGGAGGCTTGCACGCAACTACAATGGGGGTCCGGGACTTATACACTACAATTACACTGTGCTATTTATCTAGTTTACATTCTACAAATTAGTACCACCAAATATGGTATCATTTAGGTTGCTGAGCTCCCTCACCTGCATCCTGCACATGTCGCCATTAGCATGCCATTGCTTGGTGCTGACTCAGGAGTCTGGCTCGGGGCCAGGTCCTGTCTCTGAGTGTTGTGACATCGGTTAACAGCGCTATCACACATGTACTGATGTTGGTTGCTATCTCCTTGGAGTTGCAGCCTAGCGCATGACTCTTATTTCACTTCCTAATATTCTCTTAGGGAAATCTATCATAGTGAAGGCAATGAGCTCCTTGTCTAGGCCTTGTGCGCTTCGGCCGAAGTCAGAAACTTCGGATTTACTTGAGTTCTGACATCACAAAGTCTAGAGCTCTAAGTTCCGGATCTGCCAGGCCTTGCGTGTCATAGATCAATGTTGCAAAGTTTTAATTATCTCACAAGCATGTCCTGCTCTATTCTTAGCGCATGCGTGCTATGCCCTGTCAGAGCACTTAGTGTCAAGCACTGGGACTTTATACCTAGTACAGCCTTGCTAGTACTGTTCTTAGGTTAAGTCATGTGCTCCACCCAGCTTTACTCAGGTAATCTCATTACTGGCATTATAAACCTTGCACTCTGTTAAGTTTCCTAGTGCCTTAGTATCTAGACCCTGTAGCATGTATTTATTTGTAGAAATTGTAAAATTACATGTGTAAACGCTTGCAGAGCATGTCACCGCCATTTCATCTGGGCCTGTGACAAAATGTCTCAGGTCTGGAAGGATCTGTCTGAAGACTGTCCACAACATTATTTGCCAGTTTTGGGTCACTGTGTATATGCCATGGAGAAGTCAACGATGTACTGGATGATGGCACAAAGAGTGAGGAAGGCCTTTGCTGAGTGCGACAGTGGTTGGCCTGAGAGAGATGAAGACCTATCATTGTATGTCGAAGGATGGCGACTGACTACAGATGTTGATTGGGAAGCAGTAGAAAAGGAGAGCCGAGAAGATGAAGAAGAGAAGAGCAAATTGATTGAAGAGACATTCAGGGATTTCCAGGAGGGTGTTTGAGACCGGGTAAGTAACGTGTTTGTGAATTCAGTATCCTCCCTCACACTAACAATAGGTCCCCCCAAAATAAGTGGAGATGTGGTGTTGGGTTTCATCTGGATGAGACCAACTAAAATTCAATTTTGGCATTTGAATCTTTTGGGTTAAAATTTGGTCGTGACACGGCCTGCTCACCTATTTTGGGGTCCTCTATTGGGTAGATTGCGGATATGATTGCCGGTATAGCCTGCCGGGAATGGTCCGAGTACACGTGGTGGCTGTGTGATGTGGGCGCTTGGGTAAACAGGTGGGCGTGTCTGGTCTAATTGCGATGCACATACTGAAAAGACGGTTTTTTAGATTCTATGTACAAAATGAATGGTATGGATATAATACATTATATTTGCGTATACTGGCTATTATCAAGAAATATGGAGAACGTGTGATACAAGGCCGAAATAACCCCTAGTGACCCAACGGTGAGTGGATACCGATGCCAATGCTTAGATTACTTACCTCGACCTCAGCGAACGAAATGATACTGAGCCCTGAATGCCGCTCCAAACGATAGATGAATGTCCCCGCCGACGATGCGAACATCGCCATTCTCGAGAACGGTGAGCTCGAGAACAAAAGATACATGCTCCCCAAAGTCGTATCCCACCGAGACGCTGAGGTTTCCCTTCGGGAGAACAACCTCTACCCTCAACAAGGTGCCTTTCCTGTCGATGTACCCAACAACAGTCACCTGGCTGCCTAAGTGTGCAAAGGTAACCTGCTGTGGGTTGGAAGGTTCAGGGTCTTGCATCAAGGCCATAGTGGTTGATGCCGTTTGCACGTTAAGAACAGTGGGTGAGAGTGTGTTGCTATGCCTGACATTTGAGGAGGATCAAGGTGGTGAGGGAAAAGCAGATACATATGGCTCTGTTTGCTCAGACAAGCAATTTCCCTGCTGCTGGTCATTGGAAGTGTTGGGGTGTCACGTCAAAGCCTTGGTCAGTGATGCCGGTTGCATGTCGAGAACAGTGGGCAAGAGATTGTCGCTATGCTGGACGTTTGAGGCAGATTGGGGTGGGAAGGAAAGAGCAGATACATACAGCTCAAATTCCTCAGACCAGGTAGCCTGGTGTTCATGATTCAAGGTGCTCATATTCTAGGAGACTGTTGATACAGTGTATGCCAAAAAAAATGGAGCGCATACCTTGTGAAAGGAGACAATGGATTGCAAGGAGGATGAACGATGATGATGGCAGCAATAAAAGGCTGTGGGCATGGGAGTCATATGCTGCTGGCATGTGTGGTCATTGCAAGCTATGCTTGCTGAGGGTGTTTTGGTGGAGATGTCTTTCTGCCTACTATGGAGATGTCTCTTTTGCAACTATTTCAGATGTATAATGTGATGAATTTCATAAATTTCACAACTCATTGAATGAGGGATTAACAATTGAAACAGTCCAGGCACTGTCCACATGGTGGTGGTGCAGGCCCTGTTTTTAATTCCAAAGCCACTGTGGGCCTTGTCTTCAATCTCCCACCTATGTCGGCCACCTCCACCACTGCTGAACAATGAGTGGCAGTCGTCTACTCTTTGGTCATCATATCCTGTACTGTCGCCACCTCAAGCTGTGTCTCCCCTTTGAAATTATCTCTCAATCATGCTGCAGTCACTCTATTCATTGTTGCCACACTCACTGGGTGGCAGAAAGAAGGGCACAATTTTAGATTAGGTGAGTGCTTGTGTGTGTCTTATAGAATGTCTTTGAGGCAGTGATTACAGAGTTCAATAGGCACTGCTTGCATTCAAGCGAACACAATTTACCCACAGTGGTGGTTGTGTCGGCCCGTAATGCAGCCTAAGAGGAGATGTTGCAATGGAGAGAGGGAGCCTTGCAACAGGGGGAACAGGTACAGGATCAAAGATTTTGTCATTATAAGTTATATACAATAAAGGTACACATTGCAATGCATGGAAGTACAATGTCATTATGGATATATACAATAAAATAGTGCATTGCAACAGGCCAAACATCTAAGATGTTTTTTTGTTGCAACAAAAGCCATGAAATGTCAGGTGATAGTGAACGGCTGAGGTGTGTAGAGGGGTAGAATGGTAGATATAAGCGACAAATGTAAAGGGGTTGTTAGTCTAATTATAGATAAGTAAGTTCAATGAAAGATAGGTAGTACAAACAAAAGACGGGCTATAGTTGAATCCTCAACACTCCCTCTGAAACCTATGCCCGTACCATGCATGACTCTACACTCTAGTCATCCCCATTCTCTTCAGTAACTCTATCGCATGCAGCATAGGCACGCTTTTTGTAAACAAGTCGGCCAGGTTATCCTCGGAGGCGATATAGCATACATCCAACTCACCAAGTTGGACACTGTCACAAATCCAGTGATAATCCATAGCGAAGTGCTTGGATTTGCCATGTCTCTTTGTATTCTGGGTTAAACCAATAGCTGAGTTGTTGTCGCAGTTGAGAGGGTAAGGCCTGTTCTTGGGCAACTTGATCTTGTCTAAGAACGATCCCATCCACAAGGACTGATGTCCCCCATGGACTGTAGTGATGTATTCTGCCTCCAAGGCTGAGAGTGTGACTTGTTTTTGCGATCAAGAGCTCCATGCGACAGGACTGCCTGCCATAGTAAATACGTAGCCCATTGTTGACTTCCCTGTTATCCTATCATCGCCATGGGATGAGTCCACATATCCAATAGGAGTCAGACCATCATCTTCAGAATTCCCTCAGTGGTATGTAATGTGGTATTTGATAGACCCCTTCAAGTATGCAAGAACGTGCATAGCATGATTCCAGTGGATAGGGCGAGCATCAGATGCATATCATTGGAGGTAGTTCATGGCAAAGGCTATATCAGGTTTCATTCCATTTGCGATATAATTTAGTGATCCAGGTACACCATGGTAATATTTATCCTGCATGAATTCTTTGTCTGCATCAGGAATTGGTTGGGGTTGGGTCTTGAGGTTCATCAGACTTCCGACAGGAAATGGTGTGGCCTTTGGTTTGCAATCAGACATTCCAAAATTCTCTAGTGTCTTCAGAATTAGATTCTTTTGATGCAAGGAGATGGTACTGTCTTCTTTATCAAACTCCACTGTCATACCAAGAACACTATTGTGTTTCCCTAAGTCCTTGATCATGTATACACTCCCAATTTCTTTTTGAACATGTTGGCCTTCCTCCTCAGACATTGACGCACCAGAGACATCATCTGTGTACATGCATGTGTATGTTTGTTCTGCTCCATTCTTCAGAAGGCATATGGTACACACGGATCTGCTCTCGACTGTTTATGTCCCTGCACCATGAGGGTATTGTTGAGCTCATGGAACCATGTGTTTCCAGTGTCCATCATCCCATACATTGCTCTCATCATCAGCAACACTGTATTCTCCCTTTGGGTAGTCCCTGGCCATGACATCTTCGTATCCCTGTGGGAGAGAGACATAGTTTTCTCCTTGAGGTTCAGTGTTCAGGTAGGCGCCAACAAAATCTATGAGCCAGAATTTTAAAGCATGAGCTGTGACGATGGCAAAGAACATCCATAGAGATTTATATCAGACTATGGTAGCAAATGAGTCATAGTAGTGTAGGCCCTTGATCTGGGTAAATCCTTTGACCACAAGTCATGCACATTATTTGATGAGTTCCACAGTGTCTCCATCGAGCTTCTTGTCGAATGTCCATCTGGTATCAATTACATGCATCCATGGCTCCTTTGGGACAACTCTCCATACATCTCTCTCTTCTATTCATCTGATTTCAGTGTCCATAGCTGGTTTCCAGATCTTGGCCTTGGTCATTGCTTCATGGTAGTCATCTGGTACCCAGAGGTCATGTCTGTCAATGATATTGCTGATCTCAGATGCCTTGAGGGCCACTATGTCTTCTACATTGTCTTCATCCAGGAGTAGTGGAATGAGGTTATTATTGGCCCAGTCTTTCCCTTGTTGTTTAGCTGATTCCTCATGTTGTGCATACTCCTTGGACTTGTGTAATGCTTTGGTAGGCTTTGATATGTGAGATGAGTGTTGTATAGGTGGTGGGATGACTCAGGGTTGAGTTGGAGGTGCTTGTGCAGGAACGGTGGGTATGGTTGGCAATTGAGTCGGTGGAGATCAATCAGGACTTGGTGGATCGATCGGTGGCTGTGGCTGATTCTCAATCATTTCTTTGAGTGGTTCAATTAGGTCTTCATACATTATCTCCCCCTCACGAGAAGAAACGGTACACATAGGGCTGAGCTCCTCGAATATGATATCACAAGAGATGATGACCTTGTTGTCAGGTACATCATCCAGCAAGATCCTGTATGTTCCATGTCCTGCCAAGCTGATAAACTGGCCTTTCTGTCCTTGCAGAGATAATTTGCTGTGACTCTTGGCTGCAGGAATCTTCGCATAGCAAGTTGATCCCCAGACTCTTAGATGACCCACTGTCTGCTGTTTGCCACTCCACTCTTCCTCCGGTACTTTCCCTGGGTGCCATGATGATGGGAGTAAATTCCCAGCTTTGATTGCATAGTCACATGCCTCGGCCCACCAACCATCAGACATTTTCACCTCTAGCAGTAGAATCTGAACTGTTCCAAAGACGATACCCAGTGTCCATTCAGCCATCCCGTTGGCTGCAGACGAGTAAGGTGCTGTGAATTCAATGATCACCCCTCTTTCTATCCCCCAGTTCTCCCACAATGTGTTGTGGAATTCGTTGTCGCAACAGATTTTGTTCAACTTCTTACTAGTTTGGCATTCTACCATAGCTGTGAATTGGTTTAGGGCTTTGATCATGGTTTTGGCCCTTCAATATGATATGTAGTAAGGGGTTCTCCAAGATGTCATGTCATCAGCAAAGGCAAGAGCATACTTCACTCCCCCAATGGATCGGACTTGAGCTGGGCCCCAGATATCAACCATTACCCATGCTAATGCCACTGTTTCCAGCACCATGTCAGCATTGAACGGCCATCTTTTCTGATTCCCCAGAATGCAAGGTTCGCATTTGCTGCCAGCATGTTCTGCCTTCACAATGCTCAACCCATCTACCAGCACCTGTCTCTGCAACTCATTTATGTGGTCAATTCCCAGATGTGCAAACCGCATATGCCACGTCTCAATTGGTACTGCTATTTCCCAGGATTTCACAGTAAGGGCAGTATATTCTTTGTTGCGCAGTAACGTCCCATTGATTGTGTATAGGTCAGTTTACCATAGTTGCAGTGAATTGTGGAGTTCGGTTATGGTCCATGAAGGTTGCTTGGCCTCCTCTGAAAGTGATGAACCATCCTTCCTTGTCGAGCCTGCTAATGGATATTAAATTCACAGATACATCTGGACAATGTAGGGCCTTGCTGAGGGTGAAGATATTCTGCATGCCTGATATGGACAATTTCAGAGTGAGGCTGCTGATTCCTTGTATGTTCAATGAAGCACCAGCCTTTGATGAAGTTCCTGATGTATCACCCAGCGGCATATAATAGAAAAAGCAGTCTTTGTTCTGGATGAAGTGGGTTGAAGCTCCAGAGTCCCCATACAGCAATGAGGTGTCTACAAGTTCTTGACTAGTGTTATTGACCATTAGTGCTGATTCTTCTGCCCCCAGGGTCTCCTCAATTGACCTCAAGGTTTCATTGCTGATGTGTGCACTCAGTGCAGTGACATTTGTATAGATGGAGCCTGCCTCAGATGATGATGTGGTGGCTAGATTCGTGGAACTAGGAACAGGTGCATCCCACTTTCCTTTCCACCAAGGGGGATACTGACCCTGTCTTCCTCCCCCTAATTTCCAGCATTCATTGAGGGTATGGCCCACACCTTTACAGTTGTCGTTGGCTGTGTGGGACTTGTCCAACCTTGGTGCCATGGATCTCTTCAAGGATAAGCTTTGGACTTGGAGTGTGAGTGCTTGGATCGACGCTTGGAGTGCCTGCACCATACTAGACTCCTGGGTAGACGAGGGGTTATTGATCGAGTTCCATCTGACTACTTGCTCACCATGGGCAATAAGGCATGCAATAACAACTGTGAGGTTTTTCTCAGTGTAGAGCATGCTGACGACTGAATCCCAACTCTTGGGGAATGAGTCTAGAAGAGTAGTCTTGAAACTCATGTCGCTGATACCGGCTCCTGCATCGTTAGCCTCCTTTTGAAGCTTGCGCATCTTCTCAATATATTCCCCATTGCTGCTGACCTTCTCTCCTTCTCAGTACTTCAAAGCTTTCAATGTCTTCTCTCTGCAATTGCAGACCAGGTCCAAGTAAGCACTGTATTGGGTCTTGAGTATGTCCCATGCCATGTGAGATGGTTTGGTGGGGTCAATCCTGACGCCAAACATGTCCTTGATATTGCAGATGATGGAAGTGAGTGTGACACTCTCACATTGGGTATATTTGAGCAAGTTGGGGCTGAGGCTATTGATAGGGGTGGCTGGTAATGGAGCAAGCATAGTACCTGGTATGGCCACTTTATTCTCCCAGTAATTGACGAGGCCACAAGTATTTCCTTCAGCCAACATGACCATTTCGAAGGTTGCCCAGTTTTCACCATTGAATTTCTCATCATCATCCAGTTTAATAGGTAGGACTTGATGGGTGGTAGTCGTCATGATAGGGGGGGATAGACGAAGTTTGGTTTGCACAGTCTGTGCGGTTTATTGAGTCATTCGGTAGATACAAGTGTGTTCTTGACCAGCAGGGATAAGCAACGGGAGCCCAGAACCTGTTAAGGATAGAACAGCTCAGTCAGTCACTCATTGTGATAGTGAATGGCTTTATTAGTTATGCTACCTGTTAAGGATAGAACAGCTAATAATGTAGTATAAGAAATATGTATGTAAGGATAATAAGAATGGATACACACCTCAGTCAGTCACTCATTGTGATAGTGAACGGCTGAGGTGCATAGAGGGGTAGAACAGTAGATATAAGTGATGAATGTAAAGGGGTTGTTAGTCTAATTATAGATAAGTAAGTTCAACGAAAGATAGGTAGTACAAACGAAAGACAGGCTATGGTTGAATCCTCAACAATTTCATCATTTTGTATCCACAATGGTCAAAAAAAACTCACTAATTTGTCCATTTTCAAGTATCCATATAGGACCCATATGATCCAAAATTGGTGGAACCCTCTGATGGTATGGATACAGTACCTGTATGATGGCACCCATACAACCGTACCATACGGTGACAGTGCAAAGTCCTACTTTCCCTTCATAATAAATTCATTTTATGTGATAAGAGACTTTATATTGTAAGTAAATAGCCCTCTATAGTCTTCAAATGTGTCCCAAGACCCTGAATAAATCAGTTATGCACTGCTGGGTTTCCATCAAATTAGTAATAACTAGGTTGCAAGGCAGATGGCCCAATTAAGCAACAGACTACATACAGACTATCCCTCCCTTCTATCAATAGGTCTGTATTGTTGTCTGTCTACGAGAGACTAAGCAATCATCACATGCAACAGTCTGGCAGTATAAGTACCGTGCACACTCGAGATTCAACAGCTTCTTCTTCAACTGCTCTGCCATCCATGATGAGTGATCATCCGAGAAGACACTTTGTACTCTCTCCCCCAGGTATTCTTCATCTTTGTCGCTTATAAATATTTTCACAATCAGCAAATTATAGTCCCGCAGCCCAAAATGCCCCTATCCGTAGTGCAGCCCAACTCACCATTGTTGTTACCGACGCTGATCCCCTACTATGAGCTACCAAATCGCAACCATATCCAAAGGGAAGCCCTATGGCAAAGTTGGCAACTCCCTCCCCCATCAAATCACGCTTCCTACATGCCTCCACCACCTGTCAACCATGGACAACACACCTATCCCGCCTCATCTAACCATGTTGCACCGTCTACCCCCACCCCAAACCAACAGTCTTGCTCCACAGTCCACCCCGTGCCAACAACAGCCCTCAGCATCTGACTTCAAGTATTGTGATGTGTGCAACATGAGCTTCAGGAAATCCGACAGACATACACACTTCCATGCATTTAGGGTACGATAAAGCTGTCACATTCCATACCTTTATGGCATTCCATTTCTAATCATAGATACTTCAATAGGTGCCCTATCAGTGACATGCGTCCCATGAGAGATGTATGATTATGGAGTAGTGTTCTATTTGTATTCGAGGGTTTGTGGGCCTGGTCCTAAACCTCATTCAGCTTTTTGTACAATGTTTATGCTCCAATTATTAGTATCGCTTTGAAACACAACATTGTCACAACGCATCGATAAGCACCTGATCAAGTCATAAGCATTTATCAAGAATCGACCTGAAGACAAGCCATTCGCATGAGCGATCATGAACAACCAGGGCTGGCCAGGATTCAATCTCGCAGGGAACAACATCTACGGCAGCGTAGGAGTCTGTGCAGGATTTGAGACCTAGCTTGCATGGCTTACTTCTCTTCTTCGAATTCAGAATCAAGCTTACCGCCACCCCAAAAGCAAGCACGTGACTTGCACCCCATTCTCGTGGTGGATACCATGCTCCTTCTGTATGATTTGAGTGCATTCAATACAAAGAACACTGGTTAAGCGCCAGCCTTATGTTGAGAAGATATGTATTAAACTCTATTTGCCACATGGCATCTACAGTATTGTTCTGCCTGGCAATCGAGTCAGCCTCTGAGATCCCGCAAGAGTCAAATAGTCCTCACAACAAGGGCGTTAACTGGCACCCTTCCGCACTTAACTTGAACATTATCATGGGCTGTCCTTACTGATACCGTCGAGTTCGGAATTAGAAGCCAGGGTCAAGATCACTTCCGTGCGGTATGTAAGAACACGTCGATGTGACCATGACCAGTCGTAAGGATATCTATCAGGAGAATGTCGAAAGGCAGACCCCATCTTTCTCAGAAGAGATGGACGTACCATAACTAACAGCGATGACGAAACCCAAAATGACTGCGTCGATTTATCATTTGGGCGCCTTTTCTCAGCGATGTATCTGGAATCCTGCTTCTTCCTCGGAGATACGACTCCGGCATGTAGCTCAAATACTTACGAGCGATAACGCAAACCTTCGTGGTGCTCGTCCTCAAGCTGATAAAAAATTTTCGATGTATCCGCCTGTCAATAAACCAGGATATGAAAATTCATAAATTGACTGTCGGTAAGCACAAGAATAGAAGCAGGAACGAGGCTACCTGGTGTCTTGTGCATATGGGCAACTAACGAGCAGTAAAGAAGAGCAGGGCAGCGATATCGGTGAACGCTTAACTTGGATGGATGAGCCAGGGACGACGGAAACAATAAACCTTTCCGCCTTTGAGTATTTCACTCCTCGTCGCCTTTCTGAAGCACTCTTCCAAAATTCATCGATTTACTAGGCGAGAATACGTGTCCAGGAATGCTAAAGGGAACAGAAATCCCCAAGCTCGCCTTGGTCGACCGAACACACAACGAGGTAAGAATGTCGTTCGTCGTCGAGATTTCCGGAGAAGGTCGTCATAGAGACGGAGCTTCAAACCGGGTACCCAATCTTGCACTAACTGGGCCCCCAATCCAGAAGACGTGCGCAGTCAATTCTGGACTGAGAGGAGGACGGTGACGGTGACGACGGTTGGAGTGGAATACCGTTGGTCATGGGACGCAGAGGCATATCCCGCTCCATCATCCTTTTAATGTCCGAGTCATGCTCCGGTCTGGGCCCCACAGACATCGCCGGAGAGAATGAGAAGGACGCGAAATATCATGACCGTTCCGCTTTGATCTTGAAAGCTGCCATGTTAGGGGAGTAACGGTCATTTCAGTTCTGAGTTTGTTGGCGAAGAATATATTGTCCTCTGGAGTCTGACGACAGACACTATCGGATAATGGAGCTATGTACGTACCATGAAGGCGGTTGACCTTCACCCTCTCGAAACTTGGCCTACATCAACAGTCGATTTCTGGATACGCTTCCTTTATCTCTCTTGGTAGCCTGTGCAACCACCGTGATTCCGTGTACGAAGGCACCCATAGAAGGATGGTCAAATCCGAAAATGGCGTGGTAGAGCTCCGATGACTACGTTGAAGTGCACGAAGTGCTGAGTTTCTGATGGAAGTCGCTGTCAACAATGGTTGAGAACGGTGAACCAAACAAAAATGGCTAACATACCTATCGTCTCCAGCAATAACTTAGTAGAGTGCCGCCTATCCTCCGCACTCTTACAAATATCTAAAGTGCACAGCTGACCAATGACATCTGCCTGCACTAAATCTTCTGTTTCTTGCTCGTACGCCTTCAAAATGGTGTTCTTTAGCAACGACGATTATCTTTGAACAGTGTATAGATTAGCGAGGCCCGGCAAACGATAGACAGGAAAACACACCTCGTTATAATTCCGGGAGTACAGTATCCTTGTCAAAGGAAAAGGCCCACGAACGAAGAGCTGGCCTGGTATCACTTAGGTCGAACGGAATGAGGACGCCCAGTTGTAATATGGAGTGACCGAACATCAAAGCCGCTGAGGACCTATGCGTATCGGGACCGGAGAGGACCTGTAAACCCAAAGAGGGCACCAATAATTCAAGCGAAACCTGACCGGGACCCATTATGTGAGCCGCGTGTAATGGGAAAAACCATCAACTCACCAGCGCGTTCCGATTCGGGTGTAGCTGCAGTGTGCACCAAGTCCTTCGTGTCGAACGCCTTCACTCCACGTGTGTTGTGCTGTATGAACCATAACTGAAATAGTATACAGCCTGTACAGGCCATCAATCTCGCTTGAAGGCAACATTCGCCAGCTGCGGAATATGCAGAAGGCAAGGTCATTGAGGGACGCTTACTCTCATCCTGCCGGAAGGTCGTCGTGCATATCAGGGGAGGCGTGGTGAGGGCGTCGAAGGCCACAAGCGCGCAGACAGTCTGTACAGTATGAGAGATGGACATTATCAGTAGTAAACACTCTGCACATACATCTGTCCACGAAAAACGACGATCGTCGAGTATGCAGCGTCGAAAAGTTTAAGAACTATATATGATGGCAAGTCGGGGCCGAAGAGTTATGGGAGACGTGGTTTCATCCAGGCGATGAAGAGATGTGGAGATTGAGAAGAAACCATTGCCAAGAGGGCAGGAGAACGGCTTCGGCAATGTCCGGCTCGGTCCGATGTAGCTTACTTTTTTGAACGCGTCCATCACTTCCTCACCAGGGAAATCTTCTCCAATGCCTCAAGTTTCTCTGCATCCTGCTCGAGAATGAGATGTTCTCAATGAACGATATTCCATCACACATTGGTTAGGTGCAAGCATTGGAACGGTTGGAAGGCGAAGCGACCATAGTGCGTACATTGACTCTGCCCTGTTTCTGCGGTACTAATTCTTGACAGTCGTGTCTCTGTCGAATACAAGACCCTCTTGTTTGGCTTCTCACGTCCCTGCCGCTGCCGCTGGAGATCTCGCCTGCATGAGGGTATGTCATCCCACCTCTTTCGCAGTAACGTTATCAACTCCTCTTCCAGTGGCGGCTCGACATTCACATCGAAGGCGATTAGGAAACCCTCCTGTCCGAGACGAGTCGCCTATCGACACTACAGAGTACCCCAACACGAGCGACATCCAGAACCCCACAGGTATCGACCTCAGCCGAACGAGCCACCATCCCAGAGAGACGCCGACTACCGCAAAGTGTCCTCCAACCACGGTCTCATCCACTTCCTCTTCGTGTCGCACTGACGATATTCCGCTCCTTCCTTTCCAGCTTCTTCACGCCGCCCCGCATCATCCGGTCACACAAAGAAAGCATTGCTCGAATGGGCCAAACCGAAGCCTACTTCGCCAAAGACCCGAACCAGAGCCCTGTTCCTCCAATATCTGCACTGCCCTCCCTCACGCGATACCAGGGTGCCTCGCCCTTCTCTCTACGGCGCCAGTCAACTCGGGAGGATGGCGATATCGATAAATTTCAAGCCGTGGTGGAACAAATCGGAGAGGAGGATGAAGGGAAGAGCAAGATATCATCGAATGAGGTATCGATGGACGATATGCCGCTTCACCACCGCCGGCTGATGGTCCTTCTCATCTCAAGGGAACCATTGTCCTGTACCGCCACTCACTGCTACATAGGCGCCCTGGTGATATCTGAAGAAGCTCAAATCAACCGTACCTGATTACTTATACTCTGTTCACATGGCATACTTGACGATCGATCACCGTTTCCCTCACACCTACGATCTGCATATTTCATTATAGACTACCATGTTCTTTGTATCTCAGTTCAATCTCGTATGAATGCCACTCCAAAATCCGTTCACAGCGATCGAAGCAGCTTTGAATGGTCGCCCTCGACGCCGTTCCGTGTTAGTTATGGCACCGAGCCAATGCTTCGATTATGATGTCAATCTTCGCAGGATTCACAACCGGTCTTCCCTCTATTTGGTTTTTTGTATTCCTCACCAAGAATGAAGAAAGAATTGTTTCGTAGAGCAAGGACAAGCAGGACAAGCAAGAAGATTAACCAAGTTGGTAATAGTGTCCTGAAATCAAATAAAGGAAGCATCCCGTTTAAAAATAACGAAGCAGATAAACGGAGGAAAGAAACATGGAGGGGACGTCTGTGAGGCAGGATAAGCAGGGGAAGTCTGCAACCAAACTGATGTGCCGATTCGACATGTGGAAACGCCGGTGAACTGGAAAACTGGATTGATTGGCCATCTCCGCTGAACTGAGAATCGCAAGGGAATCTAGGCGGGCCGGAGGCCGGTTGGAATTTTACCCTTATCTCGTCCTGTTGCCTCATCGTTGTATTCTTCTCAACAATGCTTGTATATTCAGCGGGCTTGGACTGACGCCTCTTTGATCCCCGTCCTGTTTGTATACAGTACGTTACTTTCACCGCCTACCCTCCAGCAGCAACATCGGGCCGTTGATTGAGGGGCATGCTATCCTTCCTGCTTTCTCTTCACCGCTCGGTCCCTCTCAGCTTGCCTGCTCGTGATCATCATCGCAAGGGAACCGTCGTCCTGTGCCCTGCGGCGATGACTACTACATAGACGCCTCGGTGAAATCTGGAATATCTTGAAGCTCAAATCAACTGGACCTGATTACTTATCCTTCCTTCACATGGCGTACTTGACGATCGATCACGGCTTCATTTACAGGATCCCCTCTGCCATGTGACATGTTCTTTGGACCACCGCTCAGATCTCAGTTCGAAGATCCCACTCCAAAATCCCTTCACGGCGATCTTTCCTAGCTTCCCGGTCAACGTGGAGAATCGATGCATGGCGAATTTTCTATTGAATATTTCAAGACTCTTCTTCATCATCTTACCAAAGCGATGGGACATGGCACAAGATCGCAGCTTTGAACGGTAGTCACACGTCGCCGAAGAGACGCTTGTGTTCCAGTCGCACAAGGACAGTGCGCTGATCAGTGCTTCGATTCAAATACACGGTATGATTTCAATCCTCTTACCTCGATTCTCGTCTCAACTGCTTTTCTAGGAAAAGACATGCATTGCCCTCTCATGGTGTCAGCATGCGGCACCATTTAGATATTAAAGGAGTATGTTCTGAGGTCTATGACCACTACCAAAACACTAACACCTAAGATGGTGACAATCGCAGAAGTCCCAGACCTCCCCTCGGTAGATATACAAATGATGTTCCAAGCCATGAATATTTATCTTAACGAAATCATTTTGTGGGCTTTCTGTAGCGGTATGATATCTCAAACTTCGAGTGTGGTACAAACTAACTCAACCCTTGAGCTTACAGGAATATATACTGGAATCGTCGCTATCGCATTGTGGTCTGTTTGTTAGTGAGCCTCCACTTAAATATTACCAGTCGCTTACACGATGATACAGTCTCCGCCAAAGACATGAACCGCGGGCTAGCCAGCTACGCCATGATCTTTGTCATTCTCTGCCTTTACGGTCTGGAAACATTGACCGTCGCGTTTTTACGGTCTTTGGAACACTATGTCTTCATAGGGCATGGATGGAACTTCTGGACTGTATTTCTTGCACTCGTAACCTCTACACCTCCATTCATGAGGGCACAGTGGGCGGTCAGCATTGCCGGTGGGATCAGCACTCTCCTTGCGGATACACTTCTGGTTCATCAATTTTTGACTTGTACTTATCGAGAGTTAACAACTTCTCAGATCTGGAGATGCTGGACTGTCTGGGGACGACGTTGGTTGATTGTAGTCATACCCATCGCATGTACCCTTACAGGGACAGGTATAGTCCATTCTGGATTTGCTCCACCCAACCGAGCGCTAACTGAAACTGCAGCGATCAAGATTCTCGATACGTATCATCTCATGCACGATACACCGGATAACGCACAGGATCTATTATCTTATGGGAGCACCGCTATATGGTCCATCCTATACATATCCTTCCTCATAACCACGACTATCTTCTGCACCCTACTGATCATATACCGTATCGTCACCATTACGGGAGGGATGGGTATTCGGTCGTACAGAGGTATCATTGAGATCATCGTGGAATCCGCTTTGATCTACTCCGTTTCCCTGCTCGTGTATGTCGTACTTATCGCTCGGGAGAGCTCAGGAGGGCCGTATGCTGATGTCATAGCATCTTCCGCACGGGTATGTCTCCTCTTTCCGCTATTCAGCGTCCCAGCTCTCACACATGACGGTAGGGAATCGCACCGACACTTATTGTCGGACGGGTCGCTGCAGGGTATGCACGGCCCGACGAGTCTTGGAACGGAAGTATCGCGTCGACGTCGTCTCTTCGTTTCAGACGTCATTCCGAGGACCAGAGTGAAGGTACCATAGATGAGTCGGATGTGGAAGGTGGATCAGAAGACAGGCGGTGAGATACTTACACCGTCCGGTACTGTTAAATCGGTGGCCTTGACAGTTACCGCGAGTGTATTTAGAAGAAAATGGCACGTTGAGATTGTATCAGAGTCATGCATCCATGTTGGATCCTTGTTCTTAGCGACAGCATACTATTATAACGGGGGCAGCCTATCGAGTCTCGACGCCTGGAACGAGAGGTGTGATACTCGATTTTGCCGCAGATGTGGGAGTATGTATCACTACTTAGCACTGTCCGCAATTTCAATGCAGTGTAGAAGCGCAGACTGCTCCTTACCGGTACCAGCAGCATCCTGCGGTATACAAAAGGATCCCGCTAAATGCAGCTGGGACATTGCTGGGACAATCAATTTTATCAGTAGGAGCGTCGCAAGGTAGAAGGAAGCGTAGCGGTGTGATTTGCAATCCGGGTATTCGGATGCGCGAAAGGATAATCGGCATTGGCCAATAGGCGTAGTATTTACAAGCTTGCCGAGGTGAAGTGTCGAAATTGAATCAGCATCAGAAAATTAGCACAGCAACTTCAGAAGTTCAGATTGATGATAAATGCTGTTATTTATTTGAGCTTTACCCAAGAAAACGACTGAAGTACACGGCGTGCCATTTACGATAGAATGTTGAAGCGGGAAATTCGCGCATTTGGTCCAGGGCAGTGTTCGAGGCCTGTCGACTTCGGCGTGCCATGAACTACATTTCAGTCGAGTAAATCGAGGAATGTTAGTAAACCATCACGGGAGATTTGAGGATCAGACTTGATCTTCCTTGCCCCGCCAGGCGCCTAGCTGGATTTCTCACTGGGGATCAGATATGAGCCGCCAGGACCTTACCACCTGTTCATAGCATCTGCGTGGAATATTGGCGAGTTATCAGACCCGTCACCGTAATGAATTCCTGTATCGCGTGTGCCTGCTGCCAAATAATACACCGCTGTACTAAGGCGTCACTGGTCAGCATTGAATGGAGGAGCTCCGTGGATACAAGGGTTTCCGGATTTATAGATGGGCGTTCGTGTACCCCAACTACGGCATTTTCGTACTATCCTTGGGATACTGACTCAAATGAGTCATCGGCTGACAGCCTGAGGGTGGGTAATTATGTGTACGGGACTTTTCTCCGTCTTATTGTCGCCCTCGACGACTGCATATGTGCTTAGAAACAAGAAATGACATACGGAAGAGCCAAAATCTCCGTACTCCTGCACTTCAAGCTCAAGTTCCCCGTCGTGACTGTTCATCAGAAGAAAAATTCCCCTCCCCGATCTTCCCGAGTGACCCGTGCATGTTGGGTTCTATTTTTCCGTCGTTATTAGTGAGCCTTTTACATCGAGACAGAAACGGGTGCACGAGACAGACTGTTAATGGCAAGCCTAAGGCAAAACGACTGTTGAACGACTAATACACTGGAGCCTGGAGGGCAAAAAGCTTGCGCCTCTGCTTATGTAAGTAACGCGCCTAAATCGATCAAGAAACAGAGACAAATAACGCGTTCCGCTCAACTGCCAACAGCCATTGTCACTTGTTCCTCCAGGAGTCGGGATGCTTGTGAACTTCTCAGCTATCTTGCCCACGTTCTAGTTTACAAAAATTTGTCAAATTGTGTCTTCCTTCACGTCCCGATGTCAGGCTGGTCAGCGTCATTTTCCAACGGTCACCCGCCTGCTATTCTTCCAAATGCGTTCTCCCTCCATAGTATTCAATGGGACCGCGTGGCTATTTCCCGCACTTCAAAGGATTGCTCCTTTATGCTCAACCAGGTGGGTCCTCCGGCTTGGCGTTCTGTTGTTTTGGGTAGGTCTAGGTTGAGCGCTTTTGCTTGAACTTGTTCAATGCGGAACTGTCGGACGCCTTTGATGCCGAGTTCAGCTTCAATGCAGGTACAAGATAGAGCCCCCAACGACCCTGGGGGATGGCTTTTCTCCTTTGAAACGCGTCTTTCTCTCCGTTTCAAGGAGTCGTATACACTTCGTTGAATGACTTACAAACACATCCCGTTCCTCAGAGTTAAGTCACCTAGTTCCTTTTTTTGGCCTTAGAGCGTTTCAGTGAGCCTTTGAAATCTTCCATCCAATGATTATTCGTTGAAGCGACGGACGCACGAAGTCCCAAGCACTTCAGTCGGTGGGCAGAAGCCTACATGTGAACTGACGCCCTGATAACAGACTTGGCCGTCGTTTGTCAGCAAAAATGCCAAGCGCGTCGGGTAGCGTTTACATTCTTGGACGAAATTCTGTTACTGACTCGACGTGTTTGTAGCAGATGACTTCCCGTATGCATTTACTGGCAGGAACGAATCATTTTCTTTCCATATCTGACGGGATGTATGAGTGCTGCCCCTACTTACAAGCCGGTCCAGCCTTTGGTCTACGGGGGGCATTCGACATTAAGATCAGAATATTGTTTGAGGGACAAAGAAATTGTGTAGCACCTTTCTTTGGTGGGAATCAACCCAGTTCCCCAGAATGATGTTCCGGAAGAAATTAGTATGTCTACCCTCAACATCTGCGAGACCTATTTGACACTGATCATTATCAGAGAACACTCTGTGAACAGTGAATGGACTTCTCCCTTAATGTATTTTACTGCCGACCGCGAAGCAAGCGAGTCCAAGCGCAATCTAGGTCTCGGTGAAATAGCAAGCTCAAGTCTTGGACGTGATTTTTAATAGCTGTGTACGTTCTCAGATTACCACATAATACTGAAGGGTCTAACGCGAACTGTTCCTATGTGCCATATAGTCATCTCATATTGACGGTTGCTGGCGCTTCGATGGAGGCATTTTAGGCGAGTCATATCGTACACCAAAACGGAGGTCTGGAGAAGCAGGGCCCGGTTTTTGTCATGTTTACCGGCGGATCACTAGCGCTAGCCTCATGGACATCACGTCCTAGCTTCTTCTCCGGCAGAATTGGCTCGTACCAGTTTTCATGTGGTCATTTAACTCGGACCATGTCAACGAGTTATTTCTCATCAATGAACGTTTCCCGTAAAGTCTGTCACTCTAACCTTTTATCCACGACTTATAGCTACAGTAAGCGGCGGTCTAGGTTCCGAGCAAACAGCAAAGTCGCGATACCCCCCCATAACCCGAGACGCCCGAATTTACCCTATGACCCGCAATCCATGTGGCATACAGCCATCTTGGATCGCCGGCGCTTCATTGCAATCCACTGGGCAGTGAGGGTTATTTACCCGAACCAGTTTGTCTACCGATATCGAGGTCTAGGGAAGTACAGCTCCATTTTTCTCATGTCTGCTAACTGGTATCTGAATGTGCCTGGGGCTAGCATCACGGACATCACAAGGAATACAATCTGTGGGAAGGCCTCATCCGAGTGTCGGCCCCCGTACACATTTCAGTACAGGTATAAAGTGAAGACAGACGGCTCTCTGTGTTTTTCAAGTCGAAATGGCTTTTCCCTTCACTTCCCTGCTCACTATTGCTCTCCTTCTCGCTAGCTCTCAAGGCCAACGACAAGGAACTATCGGTCCTGTAGGGGATCTCGTTGTCTCCAATGGAAACGTCAATCCCGATGGCTTTGAACGCCTCGGTGCATTGGCGAATTCGCAGATAGATGGCGCGCTCATCACAGGAAACAAGGTTAGCCTCTCAGCCGCCCATCCACAGCGCAATTTACTAATGCTCTGTTCAGGGAGATATTTTCCAGATCAATGTCGTCAACCAGCTCGACAACAACACGATTCTGCAGAGCACGTCTATCGTACATTCGTTCTCTGCCTGATAGATTCCGCGTTTAATGCCTTTTTCCAGCACTGGCATGGTCTCTTCCAGAAGGGTACCAACTGGGCTGACGGAGGTGCTTTTGTGAACCAGGTAATCCAGAGTCGTTAATACATTTCGATGCTGGTACTAATCTCAGCCAGTGCCCTATCGTGAAAGGAGATTCATTTTTGTACACCTTTGATTCTACCGACCAATCAGGAACGTTTTGGTACCACTCCCATCTGTGTACGAGTTTTCTGACATCTTTATTACATGTTCTCGAGAAGATAATAATGATCCCTCTAGCTACTCAATACTGTGATGGACTTCGCGGACCATTCATTATCTACGACCCCGAGGATCCACATGCTGACCTGTATGATGTCGATGATGGTTCGTTGACATGCCTTTTCGCTTGTACTGCAGGTTGACCTTGCCGCAGACAGTACTAGTATCTTGACTTTGTCGGACTGGTATCATACACCTGCTAAACAATTGGGCTCTCTGTAAGCCTAGTTTCGCTTGATATCGGGCAGACGTGACAAGTAATGATTATTATAGTGCTCCGGACGCGACACTCATCAATGGTGTGGGTCGGTACGTTGATTTCATGTCTGGGAGTGGGAAGAGGGTATTAATCTGGCGGATTAGATGGAACGAGGACCCCAGCCATGATTTGGCGATTATGAACGTCATGCAGGGAACGCGGTAGGTGTTTTATGTCTGTCTGCAGTTTCTCTCTAAAGGGTGCAATGCAGATACCGCATTCGAATGATCAACGTTGGCTGTGACGCGGCATTCACTTTCTCTATTGAGAGCCACTTGATGTAAGCACCCATTTTTCCCTTCACTCGTTCTTTATTCACCTGTGATGCACAGGACAATTATCGAAGTCGACGGTGTAAACCATGTCCCGTACACCGTAGATGAAATCCAGATCTTCGCTGGTTCGTTCTCCTTGTCATTTCCTTCACGTAGCTGCCAGCTTACACGGCTTCGTTCACCCTCTCGTCAGGCCAACGTTATTCGTTTGTTGTATGTTGTTACTTCTTTTCCGGGATACCAGTATTTTTACTGATGAATGAACCAGTTGAACGCGAACCAGGACGTTGGTAACTACTGTACGTCAATTCGTCCGGTCATGATAAAACACTCTAACATCGGCACTTCAAGGGATCCGCGCCAACCCAAGTGTTGGTACGCTAGGATTCAAAGACGGTATCAATTCTGCCATTCTCCGATACGCTGGCGCCGATAGCGTGGAACCCGACACTGCATCTTTCACGAGCGTGTTGCCGATGAACGAGACCGACTTGGTGGTACGTGCCTCTAATTTCGCCTCCAATTCCCGCTGAGACTGATGATCATCCCCTGTAAGCCTCTTGAGAATCCAGGAGCTGTAAGTTAATGCATATTCATCGTTATCCATAATCTGAATGTGTAATAGCCCGGATCCCCTGAAGCTGGAGGCGTCGATGTTGCCCTTAACCTTGCCTTCGCTTTCGTGCGTCTTCCTTTTTGTGTCATATCTTGTCTGCTTTAGCTTATGAGCATACAGACAACCTCCGGAGTCTTTACGGTCAATGGCGCCCAATTTATTCCTCCGACAACACCAGTGCTTTTGCAGATTTTGAGCGGTGCGCGGGATGCTAATGACCTCCTTCCCGAGGGCGCTGTGTACCCGCTTCCAGTGAACTCTACAATCGAAATTTCTATGCCCGGCGGTGTCATTGGTGGAGGGGTAAATCTCGTCATACTTTATATGCTATGTTATCTGATTTCTTTAACTTTAGCACCCGTTCCATTTGCACGGTGTAAGTTCCCGTTCAAATTTTGTTCTCTGCTCGTTCTCAAGAAATTATCGTGATTAGCACACCTTCGATGTCATCCGAAGTGCTGGTAGTACCGTCTACAACTACGAGAATCCTGTGAGACGAGATGTCGTCAACATTGGTAACGCGGGAGACAATGTTACGATTCGGTTCACGACTGATAATCCTGGACCATGGTTCCTTCACTGGTCGGTTGCCTTTTATTGCATTCAATCGAGATATGCTGACTGGTTCTTTTTCGATGTAGCCACATTGATTGGCACCTGGAAGCGTGCGTAGTTTCGATGTGCTGCTTGGTTAATTTGCTGATAACTCCTTTGGTAGCGGACTCGCCGTTGTTTTTGCAGAAGCTGTAGAAGACTGGAACTCCACTATCAACCCAACCGGTACGTCAGTTTCTTCCTCCGGGCGAATGTCATTCTGACTTCCCAACCCTAGACCAATGGGATCAACTCTGCACAATATACGATGATACGCCAGCGGAAGATCTCTAAGACGTTCTGACTGCTGCGGCAATGTTCTTTATTCGAACAGTTGATGTTATGGACTTTTTATTTCATAGCTCTGGTCTTTATTTTATAGCTATAGCTTCAATGTGATCCCATTTCCCTTGCTTCTTCCGGTGCTTTATTTTGTTCTCACTGCAGCGATGCGCGAATCTCAACAGAATGGAAGTCTCGGAAAAGGTCGCTTCTGGGATCATTCCGAGCACAACATGATTATCGGAGACAACAGGACAATAGGTAGGAATAGGAGGAGAAACGGATAGCAGACAAGTACCGACGAACCACAAAACCTGCTCTCCTTCTACCAAGTATATATGATCCTCATCCTTTGACGAAGGTCATCCAGGCGACCTATGTACTGCGGAACAAGCTGCACCTCAGATAGATCAATCTCCTCAAGAAACACCGGTCGGGACTGGCTAGTATCGCGGTACTCTTCGTTGACTGCCCCAAGCCCGCAAACGTCATAATCCTTTCGACATCGTGACTCAAGGAAGTCAAGTAAGACCGGATCAGGGAAACGTCGACGATCCCCTTGTAATCGAAGAAGACGGAGATTCGGTAAAATAGCATCCTTCCCTGGCTGCACAGTGAGGCCCTGGATGAACTCGTTACCACATCGCCCGATTACCAACTTCTCTACATGTGACACTGTTTCAAGAAACTGGAGAACAAGGCGAGTGTCGGCGACGCGATGCATAGCGTCCCGGATTTTGAGTGTAGTCAGAGATTTCAGAAGATGGGATGGTGGAAAAGAGGGAGTGCAGTTGTGCTGGAAACAAATATCCAACGTGGATAACGAAGGTAGGACGAGGGAATCACTTTGGAAGAGCTTCGCAGTTATCCCGGCGTCTAGATTATGTTCAATAACGCGCAGGGATGTGACAGTAGGAAGAGTGGTTTGAGGGAGTTCTGATAAATTAAAGACGGTCCTCTGTCTCCGGCCCCGGAGCTTTAATGATTTCAAAGCTGTGAGTTTCTTCAGGAAGTCCCAATGAGCTCTCGTAAATGAGCAGCAGACATAGGCTTCAATGGTGGACCAGGGGAGGGGGAAAGAATCGGATGTTTCAGTGCTGATCATGGCGACCGACCGAAGAGAACTTGCTGTCCGGAACGTGTCGACCGGCGCGACAACAGCATCGCCATCTGGTCTCGAGACCAATAGTTCTTTAAGGCGGATAAAGGAAGTGCCAGACAGTGCTTGAAGACATAAATGCGGTATACAAACAGCGAGGCCTCTCCACCGCCGTGCGCTGAGGTCTAGCAGCACGAAAGCTGGATGATCAGATATGGTTCTCTTCGACCACAACGCTACATATAGATCCATGTTCATAGATCTTTCGAGAGTGAGCGTGACTCGCGTCACGATTGTCTGAGTGCTGAGTGCTTCATACTTTCGGAAATCGACTGTGATACTCGTCCACAGTTGCGGAAGTGAAAGAGAAAGATCTCGCCACCTTCTGGAGACATATGATAATGTCCACGGAGAATTGCGAAGATCAAGGGAATCGGGCGATTCAAAGGCTCTTGCTACGCAATCCAGGAAGATCTCAGTGAGGACGTCGTCGGGGATTGAACGCATGGGATGAAGAAGTTTTTTGGCATCTTCAATGTCAGATTGGATAATTTGTTGTTTTTGAATGAGTGAGTCGAGAGCTTGGCGCGCTTCAATGATCTGCTGGTCCAAGGTTGCTAGAGCAGATTTCGATTCATCAACCAATTCACGTAAATCAGCCTCCTCTACCTCCGGCAGCGGATCATTAGAGCGTAGCAGGTCCTTGATGTGAGATGAAGACACTTTGAAGGGATCCCATGCTTAGTACGATGCCTATACGGTACAGAACCACGATTGCACGCACGAGATTTCAGTGGCATCTGTGGTAATATGACCGAGTCAAAACGCCAATGCAGGTGAGGTATTGAATTCAGTTCAGCTATGAGAGCTTTGGACTACTGGAAAGTCAGGCCTCAGGTTGGAAGAGTTGTTGACGGTGGTGGTGGCGGTGATGGTATCAGATTAAGGTCCCATAAAGCGGGAGGTCATTCCAATTTCAAATTGCAATACAAAGGGAATCACGTGCGCGCCACTGACGCGACGCGACGAAGACAGTGACACGACGCCGGACGGTCACTAACAACTGAACCTTTCAACAAACTTTGGCAATCCATCCATTCCCCTGAGTGCTCTATCTATTTTACAATCTATATGCTATGCCCAGAGCTCAGGACTGCGCCTTCACCCTCGCCTCAATCTCCCATGCATCGACCACCGATCTCAAAATCGCGTCGTCTATCCCTGAACAAGAATCGCGGTGCTCTAGCCAAGCCGAAGAATCATGTCCGCAACCACATCCCAAACAAATAAGCTTGCCATCGTGACTCTCGACCCAAGGTCCTGCGCCACCCTCGAGGGACGGAGACGAATAAGTAAAGGTCTTAATGATAGCAAACGTTGGATCCTCGTTCGTGCGTGAAGGGGTCACAAAGAATGTCTTCTTTTGCGAGTCCGTGAGGTTTTCGGTTTCGGTTTCGGAGGTGGAGTAGGCGCGCCGCTGCTCGTTGCAAGTTCGTAAACATCAGCGGCGAATGAAGAATAGCATCACTTACTGTGACCGTTCAGCAATTTCCTGAGCCAGCAGGATTTCGTGTATGGCGATGATCATTTGGTACGGGTACAAGAATTGCCACTTGCATCCTCCTGAACCATAAACTCCGCAGAGACAAGGACGGGACGTGTGTCTGGTAATTTCGTTTGCCGTTGCCGATGTATCCGTGTTAGGGATATGTTGCGACGAAGTAAGTCGTGGAATGGGTGATGGAGCCTTGTGTAAGATTGCAGGCTTCCCTCGAAGTCTCCTTGGAGGATTCCTCGTTCTATCCATGGTGGCCGAAGAAGAGTAAGATGCAGAGAGAAAGGAACCCCAGCTTTAAAAGAAAGAAGTATTTCATTCCAGCACGTTGCGACCTGTCATCAAGCATTGTTTCTGAAGAACAACAACCCAAACAAAGAAAGACCCCTTTTCATGGCGTTAAAGCGCGTCTAAGCAAAGAAAGATTAAATTCGAAGCGAGTTATATTGGGAACTGTCCAAAGGACATGGGGTAACAGTGATATATTCATAAAACAAAAGAAGTCCGTTTAGAAAGCCGAAACTATGACAATCCTAAAAAAAGGTTCTCTTCGTCAGAACAACTTCGAAAACCTCAACACACACGTACCAACAACGCCACACGAAACTCTCGCTCCAGAGTTGCCATTGACAAGCGACAAAGGAGTTCCACCTTTGCCCAAGTCATCCGTACCAGCGTGAACGACAATGGCACGTCTGCAAAAATTCGTCAACATACATCTTCTAACTTCGCACAAAGAAAAACGTACCCGACAATACTCAGCGGCCCGTTGAGCGACATGATATCATCAGTTATATCAAAAGTCGCTACACCGTTCGTATCGGTTTGGACATTTCCGAGGTCGCCTACATGTCTTTTGTCCTTGGGATCCTGGAGACCGCCATGGGTGGTGTTGAAGGGATTCCAATGTTCTCCTGTAGAGTCACAGCCGCCGGTGAGGTTCCCGGAGGTGCTGCGGGATGGTTAGTATAATAAAAGGAAAGAGACGTTGAGCGTACTGGACATGGAAACCCCGTAGCGAGGAGGGATCGAGGCCTTCAATGCGCCCTGTTATGTGAACGGGCCCATCGACGCTGGATTGTTGGAATGTTACATTTCCCTTGACTTGACCTGGCCCGGTCATGACGGAGACAGCCTGTATATGTGCGGTCAGCATCGAAAGAGGAGCAAGTCATTGGACTGGGTACCTGGGAGACGAAAGAATCCGCGGATAAGACGGGGAGGGCGACTGCGACTGCGAGTAACAGGGACTTGAACATGGTGGAAAGGTGGTAGTAGAGATTGCGGACAACGAATCTTCGGTCTATACTTATATGCCTTGAGAACTGCGCCCATGACACACATATGAGTCGTGTGATCGACACCGATCGTATCAGTCTCGGCGGGATGTTTCGACGACGTACAGCCATCTATTTCGACACAGGACAAGAAAGGATTCACGGCTTCGTCGGGGAGGCGGATGCTGCTGCCACCGCTTTACGTCGATGCCAATAATGGCGGTATCTGCAGTAGAAAATAGATTTCGCGTTTTGAAGCTCGGGAATCTTGCCGTTTTATTTATAGGTGGATCTGTTTAGACTTCGGCCGCACAGATATAGAACTGGACGAAGGGCAACCTTCCTCTCGAGTGTTGTTTCAGCTATCAGTCTGTTGCAGTCATCTGGTACGAAAGTGCACATGGGCTCGTTTTTACACCATGACTGAAACGTACCACTCCGTACGGTTCCACTCATCTTTGCAATACGGGTCAATGTCTTATACATTGGAGGTGTGTAGCGGACACTATTGATGTCATTTCGGAGCCCCACTGGTAGCATCGTCAGCAAAGAATAATCATGAAATCACAAACATACTGAGTTTTGTGCGGCTTCATTGATACTCACTGCTGGCAGGTGACTATTTCACGCCGGTCAAAATGCGAGCGAAACGGCTGGAATAGAGAGGAAATTTTGACGCATTCTTTTGGCCCTAGCAAAATCACCTTTAAAGGGAATCCCGACGCATTTTGCTGTGGTCAACAACTTGTGTCAAAATTTTATACACTATCACCCATTTTCCACGGTTTTTTGCCTGCGCCAAAATAGCCGTTTACCACAAGAGAAGAGACATGAACGTCATCGCAACGTTTCCGTTTAACCGCCGTTGAAAGCCACTCCAGGTTTTGCGTAATGCCGGTTGACCGTGCCGGCATAGCGCTGCTATGTAGCTAATTACGGTGCATAAGCAGTCTAAAAAAGTAACGAATTCAGCATGAACATGGTGCATATTACCGACCATTCGTTTTGAGATACAGTGGGGAGTTCGCAGGCGCGAGCAGACTTGGCCCGGAGACAGGGATCGGAACCGGCAGTACTACTATGGGTGGTCAGGATATGCAAGATTTGAATACTGTAACTCTCACCTGTGTTCCGTTTCCTTAGAACTTTTACCGACATCTTTCCAAATATGTTCCAATGTCATGATCTTCAGGTAATTCATTGAGTAGAACACGTGTCGGGCGATGGCTGAGGTGCAAGTGTCAACAAATGGCGGAAAATTCGGTCACAATGAAGGTCACGGTAGAGTTGAAAGTCCGACACTGCCGGTTATGGGCCTCGCTGCATTGTCGCCGAAAGACGGCAGAGCGGGCATTGAAATCGTCACATGCCATAACACTGAAGGCAATGTACTGTACAATTTCGACCTTAAATTCACATAACGTGTCACAGAGGCTTATGAAACAAAGATATGCATACCTCATAGCATGTCACAGCTCTCAGTGAAGAGTTGAAGTAAGGTTCTAAATTAATGCCATTTTTGACTATTTTTGAGCAAGGAGTAACAAAATACATGTGTCCTAGGTGTCTACGCGCGTTCTCCCATGTTTTGCCAACGTTCGGCCTATCTGGTGAATCTTCAATCCAACGATCCACGACGTCACTGCTAGGTGGCAAAAATGTGCAAGTAAGAAGGATTGAACTCACAACCAAGATACTCAATCATAAACTACAACCACAAGGCCACCACATTGATGAAGATCACACAACACGAAGATAAACATACCCTGTCACAGCCATCTGTGAGCATCTGCCCGGCTGAAGATGTTGCGTAACAGGTCACAAGCCGTGAACGTAAGGTCGAAATTGGACAGTACTGTACTATTTCGACCGTAGCTTCACGGGGTGTTACGTGTTATGCACATCTTCACTCAGTTACATCTTCATTATGATGTCAGCTACCTTAATAGGCAGTCCGGCGCATGCTGGACCGAAAAATTACTGCTATATTGAGTAATTTAAGGCACCAAATGGGCCTGTTATGCATTACGATCTTCACCTATCTTCACATAATGGACCCCCGTTACGCATTATGTGAAGCTATGGTCGAAATAGTACAGTATCTCATTTTTTCGTGCATCCTTCAGATAATAGGTCCGTATTTTTTCTTGTGAACTGTTATGATGCGCCTGATTTATGCCCCCAAGTCATTCCATGGCTGTCGACAGTTACTTAATGCGAAACCGCAGGTAGCAGGTAATTTCAATCATTTTCCCTGCCTCGCAAGGCTTCCTCTCAGCCTATTGATAAAAATTCTCCATGGCATTAATTATATACACTCATTGAGCTATCAGAAAAATTCCGAATGTACTGAAAACTGAAATTTTGGCACATCCACTCACAGTAGCAGAATGGAACAGCACAAATGACAAGGTTTCTGCCAAGCAAATAAAATATTAATTCCCCCTATTCCAGGCCATTCCCCCTCTTCTTCTTACCACCATCTGCAGCTGCTCGTGCCCTTCCTCACCGTACTGTTGACAATACTGCAGAGCAAACATTCTCTCGACCTCTCACAGCGGCTGATATTGATGAATGGAAGAGAGAAGTGCAACGGAAAAAGAAAAAGAGCAGAAAGAAGGCAAGAGGTCTCGATGACATTGGCATTGATGATGTCCTCTGCATTCCTAGCGACTTCTTAGCCAACTTCTTCAATAGATGCCTCAATGCCCTTGATGCCCCTACTCTTTGGTTCACAACCATCCTCACTATGGTGTTGAAGGTAAATAAGCCTGCTATGGATCCGGAAAGTTACAGAATCATTGGCCTTCAGTCCTGTTTTTTGAAAGTGCTCACTTGGCTGATAGATAGACGCTTCAGGGAATGGATGGAAGTCAACAACATCTTGCCTCCCTCACAAAACAGGTTTCGTGAGCATTATCGCACAAATAACAATATGTTCATCCTCCGAACTGCTGTCAATCACTCCCGTGCACAGGGAAAGGTGCTCTATGTCGCTTTTGTGGATCTAGTAAATGCTTTCCCATCAACGGATCGGCCCATGCTATGGTCCAAAGTGTCCTACATGGGTGCTGGTGGCCTTCTAGTAGACTGGCTACATATGATGTATCACAAAATGTCCTACATCGTCAAGCTTGGTTCCCACCACTCTGATGCCTTCCAATCTATTATCGGCATTCTTGCTGGGGATAGCTCTTCTCCCGGCTTATGGAACATCTACTTCTCTGACTTCTCAGTGCCATCTCGTCCTGATGATGTGTGCTTTGGAAATCAACCCATCTCCCATGTCGAGCAGGCCGATGGTATTGTTCTGTTTTCAACTTCACAAGAAGGCTTGCAAGAAAAGTTGGATGCCTTGTTTCCTTGGTGCCAGAAGAATTCAATGACGATCTCCCATGAGAAAACGAAGATATGGATTGTGGGTCCCCTACCAGCTGCCCTCGTTCATGGTGGGCTGTCATTCTCTGACCTGTGTATCCAAGCACAAATATGTTAGCATCACGCTGTGTTCTACAGACAGGTACTTCTGCTCATTTATCCAATTGTTATCTACAGTATCCTTACTGACGCCTCAGAAATATTTTCAAAGAGCATTGTTATATCAAGGCATCCAAAGTGCGGAAGTTGACAAATGCTTTGTTTGGAGCTGAAAACTTTGTCGGGACCATACTGCCAAAAGATGGCATCTCTCTACATGGCCACCGTGGATCCACATCTTATGTCTGCTTGCGATGTCTCCATTGACATTGACAAAATTTCCTTGGCCGAATTGGAGCGTGTTCAAAAGAATTTTATTCACCATCTCCTTGGAATAGTAAAGTGTGACCATATCACAATGCTTTTCTCTGAGACAGGAATGTGGCCAGCAAGTGGCCAGTGAAGTATCGCAGATTGGTCTTCGCCCTTCGTTATTGGCAATATGCCCTTTCTTTGGCAAACGACCATTTCCTCTCCTATGCAATAGCTGATGCCGTCGCCCTCGCCATTAATGGAAAATCATCTTGGATGTCAGATTCTCGTTCACGCTCTTCGTTGCCTGCCCCATCCCATATCCCTCAATGTCTCTCGTGATTGGCTGCCCGCAGACATCGATAATCTCATCGATACCGTGGAGTGCTCCTGTTCCGAGTCCTATGAATATAGGAATACTCGGTCATTATGTGGTCTGAAACGACCGTGGGAATTTCACAACGTCCAACACGCTGATTGCCGAGCTTGCATGACTGGGCCTACCGTGGGAATATTTTGCAATGTCCATCACCGCGTTGCCCCCATTTGCATGCATTTCCCGTTTCCGGTTACCTTATGTATAAACCGTTTGCATTTTCGTCACATTGCTGCTAACGCACGTTCCTCCTCCTCGACAACATGACCGCATAGGCACTTTCTCAGTGACCCGATATCTATGGGGGCCTTCTGTTTCCTTGTTGATCTCCGTGGTGCAGCGTTATCGGAGCCGTCTTCTTGCTAATGCCCCGTAACAATCAAATGACTCCCAGGAGCCACGTCAGGAGGGTCGACTGAGGATGTGAGTGCAGCTGATGGTTCTGAAAACACCATGGACGCAGAATCTAGCACAGGCATAGGATCTGTAGAAGTTTCACATGTTGGAGATGTGTGGCGAGAAAGCGAGCGCGGCAAGGATTGGTTGAAGGGAATGCTGGCTGTAGGGCATGGGTCAAATTCATGGGTACGTTCATATACTTCTGATGTTCTCGTCTCGTTTTCTGACATGTCATCTAGCCCTAGGTTAGAGCTGTCCATGTCATCATTCGAATCCAATTCATTCCCGTCGCTACCATCGTCTTCACCTTCATCTGACGACGAGGACGTACTCCTTTCGTGCTTAACGCTGGATGGGCCTTGTCATCATCTATTTCCATAGGATCGCTATTTGCGCTGGCCATACTATCGTTGTTACTGGAAGTCAAATCAATAGTTCTGTGCAATAGATTGAGTTATCTTCTTGTTGATCTCTTAGAGACTCCACGCTTACCTTCGGACAATTGCGGTGATATAGGCGTCAGAAATTACAAGCGACGACCCACCCATTCAAGATCTTTATTGGTGCTCGTCACTTCCTCAAATCGTTCGTGACTTCCCCTCAGCTGAAGAGACATCTGGGCTTTTGCGTCCCTTGGCTGAACTGAAGGACCAAGTCAAGGGTATGGGAGCAGAGAAAGTAGGCGGTCTCCAGATCCCTGTTGACAAGGACCATCACTGGAATTGGTTTATTGTGCTAACCGCTGAGAGGTCAGTACACTACCTTTCCCTGAGCCCTCAACCGACAGTTCTGCAGGTTTGATACGCCTTTCACCTAAACCCTGCATATGAGACTGGATAGTCGTGGCGATCTTAAAGGGAAAAAGAGGATGTCGATACTGGTATGTGTCGAACCCACCTTTTTCATAGCCGAGCTTGACATGTCCTCGTAGCTACACGCCACGCGCACACGCTCGTTAACCTTGTATCATCTCCGAGTCCCTGAAACTAATCCAGGATTTCAGCGTCGTCAGCCAAGATCTCGCAGCCTACGCCAACACCGTCGCTCCCAGTCCCGAGCAGTTCAAAGGTGCCCTTCTGAGAGCCTTTCCCGTACCGTGAAACGTCAATGAGGGTGCTTCTGAGGATCGTTTTGCTCCTGATGAGGAGAGGCTCAAAACACGACTTCCCAGGGTGAATGGCCCGTCAGACACCTTCCATCCTGGGAAGGTCAAAAGGTCGGTCGATGCCGAGGTCAGCACGAGCGATGAGGAGGGGGAAAAGGTCGCAGGTATCATGGGAAAAGTCAAGGTTCGTGGTATTCTACCTCAGTGCATTGTTGTATACTCACGACACGTTCAGAATGGTCTACCGAATGTGATCCCTTAGTGGCACAAAGGTCGCATGAATAATAAGCTCTCGCATAGAAATCAGTTGACTGAGGAGTATTTCCCCAAGTAGAGGTGCGAGCAGTGGATTTGGAGAGTGACGACAATGTTCTTCCGTTTCGACATTCAAACATTCAAATGTCCATCCCTCACCTATTTATGCCCTACTTGTACTGCCTTCTCCCGAGTCCTCTTTGGACTTTAAATACACGTCCATGTACTTATCTGCTGTTGTCATACTCCGGCGCCAACTCCGCCATCACAAGCAGACTACCACAACACCACTACGCACAACGACGGCGATGAACATTGGCACCAATCCCTGTCACACATGAAACCTTCGACGCAGATCTGCTCGCAGTGTTCACCGAGAGGGATGTTACATGTTGATCCCACATCCAAGAGTGATTCACATTTCATGGTTTTGGAATGAGTGCTGATGTTCTTGATATCAGTACCAAGATTGTGCCGATGCGATGCTTCGTCTTCTGGAAACCGGGCAGAAGCAGTCTAATATTTGTAAGTACATGTGGAGTTCCTGTCCGATGGTCGACTTACGTTGAGATTGAGAAGGATTCCCGCGGACGTGTCAAGTCTGCTAGAAATTTGGGAAGACAATCAATAATTGAGGCAAGTTTCTGGCAAATCTGTGTCTACCTTGAGGAACTTAATCGGTGTACACCCCAGCCGTACGCTCACGGGCCCCCGGTGGCTAGTGCATGGTGAGCCATCTGGGATTTGATAACTACACCGACTTTTTGCATGAGATCACCCACTCTCTGGTTTTTTTCGTTGACAACTTGATATACGAGCCTTGGGTGTACCAAGACAAGGTATGCAGTTTCCGTATCATGACCTGCAGCTGATGATTCTCCGCAGACGGACTTTGCACAAGGCATTCAGTATAAACGGCACCGTACAACTTCAAAAGTTCCTGCGCCTCCAGGAGATAGAATTGACGAAGGTATTGATAAAAAGGGGGGGAAGAAACAATGGGAGTAGATAGTAAGAGTTAGGTGGATATCAACACAAAGCCCAATATGCCACCAAAGTAGGACTCGGATATGCCGCACGAATGTGATGGCCCTCAAATGCTAGTTTGAAAGATATCGACGATTCCATGGCCTCGTCTCCAAAGGCCCTGTTTTTACATCATTGCTCTCCTCATGCAGCGCATCTCCATAACAACCACGCTAACCAATCTGTGGTGTCGGCCTTCCGCCCATATTTCCTGGTGCCAGTCCCTGCACACCGAAAAGCGTTGGTGCGCTTACTAACGTCCTCGCACACACTGGCGGTGGAGGTTCTCAGATGGGCGGAGCGTCGTCGGCCGCCCATCCCGCGTAATGAGCGTTTGTGCCGTTACTGTCGCCACGAAGTTGAGGACGAAGCCCACGTTTTGTTATATTGTGATGGTTGCGACGACTTGCGCGCACTTGGTTCTGAATTCTTTCATAAGATTTTTTGCATTGCGTCCAGCCCCTTTTCGTCTTCCTTGCGAGCCGCGCCAACAGGTTTTGATGTTATACGGCTCCTGCTCCAGACGGACAACGTTGATATTATGTGCTCGTTTGCTAAATTTGTCTACAATGTTTTCGAAATTTATCAACGTCTCCCCGTATTTAGTCCAGACTCAGAATAATATCATACCGTTGCTCATTGTCTTCCACGTCTGTCCTGACCAATGTAAACCGACACCAATGTACCCCACGAGTGTCTCTACTCCGCGAGACGTACGCAACCGTGCGATACGAGCCTTCGTGGCCACAGCACATGGCTTGCCATTTCAGGGCTGTGGACCCGGCCGTTCCTGATCGGGACCTTGTGCCGGTAACAACACCAACAACACCGACACCATCTTCCTTTCGCAACAGCGGGGTCTTGCGTTGTCTCCTACGTGCCTTGGCATACGATCCGTTCTCTCGTCGCGCTCGTTGTCCTCGAAGATGTTGACTGAAGGGCTGTCAATGGAGAGGGCTGCACATCGCGAAGACTGGATTGCTGGTGAAATCGTCGACTCTGCCTTGTGATCCTTTGGAATTTTCAGTCTATCGACGTCGTACACGTATCTATGGCGACGCAAACCCTGCAGTAGGGGGTTGATGTAGCTGCAAAGCTGCTAGCATCCTGCAAAGGATGTTCTCCCGGGTTTAAGGAATTATTGTGTGGACCACATTGCCAGCACCACCGGCTTCATCAGTACACGCTGGCATGTAAGCCTTCGAGTCTTCCATCTATGGTCACTGACCTAAGTGGCGGCTCGTTAGTTTCGTCGATGTTCGCCGCCTCGGCTAAGCTCTGTTTGCGATGAGTATCTCCTATGGGGGTGCTCGGGCACAATATGGATTCAATGCTTGTGGGATGGCCGAGCGGAATGTTGCTCGGCGGTGCTAGTTAGGCGTACGAGGATGGCGAGCTCCATTATTTTTTTTACGTGGTGGCCAATATTTTGCAACCCGGCTCTTCGGGAGTCCTTGCTGCGCCGGTGGGCGGTGACTCGTGCGTCTCTTCTTTCAAACAGCTCTTCTGCAGCTCATCATCGACAGATCCTCGTAGCGAGTCGATATGCCCACCTTGCGTAGGACCCAACACATTTTTTTGATGACGTTTGCGCAAAAATCCACATTATTCACAGGTTCGTGTCTATACTCCATTTTTTTTCATATACTTAATCTTAGTACATAGGACTCATTTAGCGGTATTGCTACATACACTCATCGATGTCATTAAATTAGACCTCTTTCTCTATCGACGCCAGCATGATACCTTGGTACCTTGGACTGCAGTTGAGGGTGCGCCAAATGGTCCCGCAACTGCACCCAGGATGAAAATGCGTTGAGCCCCGTCCTATGAGTCTCGTAGTCTCGCCTTTCCTATGGGGCTTCCGAAGGGTGTCATCTCAATCCGCCTCCTTCATCTACCTGGTGAAGTGTCTGTCCTTACAGAGGCGGCTGAAATTCATGAAAGCGCTCGGCGTTTCAGCCAAAACTCCCTTTGACAAAAAGCTCTGCGATTCGCCAAGAGCTTATCGATGTCACAATCGACATAGTTCGTCAGCAGCGAGTCCCCGTCCAAAGGACGAATCGACGCAGACCTGCCTTGTGAATCTGAGGCTGTTATGTCAGTTCGCGTCGTATGATCATACAGCGAGCTTACCTTCCTCAGAGCACTGGAGACTGTATCTTTGGATGGATGCGAGATCACCGAGGTTTGCCAAGAGTTGGGTTCGACAACTGCACTGCCTTCTTTGCTGCACACGTGGCTCTCCGTTTCTTTATCATTATGTTTGTTGTTGATGAGGCCTTGCGGGACTATTTTCCTCTTTGGCGCAATTGTTGAGAACATCTGGCGTAGCGCTCAAGAGAGTGAACATCGTGTTTCCCTGTGTTCTCTTAGACATTTATGGTGTGTGGTATTCCATCGTGATATTTACTATCTCTGACTCGCCATTAGAGCATGATGAATGTTGCCGTAGCGTCGACTGGTGTGCGACTACAATTCTTGTAAATTTCGGTTTGTGCTGCGATCTACTAGGACCAACGTCGCCCACCATGTCTCTACCAGATATTACGCAGCGTAACCTCGGTGATGGTAGAGGCTATTGGCAGGGGTCCTCCTCCGCAGTGGAAAATACCAGAAAATACCCCAGGCTTAAAAGAGTCGCGCTCACGTGACACGGGAGACGAGTCCTAGGAACGAGTAAAAGAAACAAGATGGGTAGTTAACGGCTCATTGAAGTAAAATCGATAAGCGCTGACTCGAACTTACTGACGACTTTCAAAGTGTCATAGCACAAGGCTAAGCAGCCGCACTGCCGATGAACCGTGGCTAGCGGCATCGGTTTCGCACCCGGCCGACGTCCATGTCAGACATCGAAACATCGACGAAACAAATGGAAGCCAGTGCGTCGTCCACACAGCATGGAAGTGCGGGAATCATAGCTATCTATGGCTAGCAAAGCTATGAAAAAAGAGCGCAGAGATACAGCCGGGCCCTAGGTAGCCATGCATAAATCGTGCTTTTTGTGCGGGCGGCAACAGCCGAGTATCCCTTTCTGTTACCAATCTGACACGGCGCGAAGAGTATGTAGTCGCGTATTGCGTAGGCACGCGTTGCCTCTCACCTCCATGGACGCACCTTTTCTGCGATGGCAGCCTTATTTTCTTCAATTAGACTCCACTGTCCTGATTACCCCATGCTTTGTCAGTCCCTCTGTGATATTAAAGCAAAAGGAAACGACGCTAAGAACCGACATCTTCTTTCAGTACTACCATGTCTATCCTGTCTTCTAGAGCAGGCTCCGATACTGGACCCTCTTCAAGTCTATTTGTGAAGACCCCGCCGTTATCGTCTGATATAGAAGTCGCTGCCAAAGGCGAGCACGTCGATGCATCGTTTGAACACAAAACTATGTATGTCGCCTTTTGGCCTCCATCCTGTTCGCTATGTTTAATTTCTTACAGGCGTCTCGTCGATTGGCGGATCTTACCCTTACTTGGAGCACTCTACGCGTTAGCTCTCATTGATAGGACCAACATGGGTGTGGCGCGTCTAACGGGTATGGGCGATGATCTCGTATGTATATGTGCATACTTTGGATCAAACTGTTGATGGTCACCGGTGATATACAGGGCTTGGATGTCGGCGCACGCTACAGCATTGTGTCATGCATCTATTTCATTCCATACATCCTTCTGTTCGTCCTCGCCCATTCCTTTGGTTTGTCGATAACTATCTAAATGCTAATTTTTCATAGTGAACTTCCCAGCAACATGTGCCTGCGTGCGGTTGGTGTCCGTAATCTTCTTACAGGTACTGTTCTCGCTTGGGGAGCTGTACAGCTCGGAATGGGTTTCGTTCCGACATGGGGATACTTGGTGCTCTGCAGGACCCTTCTAGGCGTTTTCGAGGTAAGTCCGTTGCTATCTAATGGCGTATTTTATTCATCTGGTTAACGCATTCTTATCATAGGCGGGGTTTTTCCCGGCATTGATATTCATCGTGACGACTTGGTGAGTGCATCGAACACGCTTAGCTCGGTTCAATTTTTGTTGACTAGCATTACTAGGTACAAACGCCATGAAGTTCAGAAGAAGTATGAACGACTTTTGTTATGATACTGTTACCCTTCCGCTGACTTCATGATGTAGGTTGGCTGCACTGTATATGACATCGATCGTTGCGGGTGGTTTTAGCTCTATATTGGCATACGCTCTGAGTCTTCTTGACGGCAAAGGAGGCCTTGGCGGGTGGTCCTGGATCTTTGTGAGGGTTTCATACCGTAGACCGTCCACGTTTATTGATTCTCGCGCGCGGTTATAGATCATCGAAGGAGCTGCCACCATGATCTTCGGGATCGCATCTTGGATATTCATCCCCGACTTTCCAGACGAGAACACCTTCCTTACCGCTGAACAGACTGCCCTGGTGCTGCGCCGTATCGCAGAAGACCGCGGTGATGCGTTGCCCGATTCGATGAGGGGAAAGGTACTGCTCCATCTCAGTGATTGGAAGGTCTGGACATTCGGTCAGCACCTTAGCTCTCATACCGATGCTTCGCTGTTCATAGCAATGTAGCATTGATGTATCTGTGCGTAACGGTCCCCGCGTACGCAGTTGGGTTCGTCTTCCATTCCTCATCATAATCCCGTGGCTGATGTAATGTTTTCGCAGATTCTTCGTGAACTTGATTCTGAGTGGGATGGGATGGAATTTGCAGATGTCTCTGTTGCTTGTAAGTTCCGACCGGATTAGCCCGCTGATTTTCTAATGGCTGAACATTCAACAGACTGCTCCTCCGTACATTTTCGCGGCTGTTTGTGTCATACTGTTTGCGTGGTTATCCGACAGATACCACATGAGAGCTATGTTCATCGCCATCCAAGCACTGATGACTATAATCGGACTAGCGTTGACGGGGTACGCTAGTCCTCCTGGCTGGCGTTATACTGGTGAGTCCGACGATGAGGCTATTGGTGAGCCATGCAGGCAATCCTTTTACTCATCTCTCGTAACAGGAATATTTTTGGCAAATGCGGGCTGTTCGGCAAGTATTCCAGGGATTCTAGCATATGTATGTGCCTTTAGTCTTCCTCGCACTTCAATGCTCATTTCCATGTCAAGTCTTCAAACAACATCATATCGCACTCTAAACGGGCTGTCACGACGGCGATCACAGTCAGTTTCGGCGGAATAGGTGGGATCGTTGCGACCACCATATATCGTCAGCAGGACTTCCCTCGATACGTCCCGGGGATCATTACAACGATCTCCCTCCAAGTACTCTTATTGGTTCTACTTGGCATCATGACGGTACATTTCTGGTATGAAAATAAAAAGATGAAGTCGAAGGGAGACGTCGGAGGATTTGTGTACATGCTATAATTACCTGGATCGGAAAGCTATATTGAACTTAATACCACAAGCCATTCACTCAATTACTTTCACCGACATGCTTCTATTGTATTAGACATCAGCCTGAATTAGTTATACAGCTCAGATATCAAACACCGGTAGCACGCGTATGCTGCACGCTCTCCGCCGCGAACGACCGCGAGCTCTGTTCGGTCAGACCTGCTACCTCTATTGACTAAGAAAAACGTTTAAAGAAATAGATTAGGATTATATAGTATAGCGCGTTGTTCACTCCACTCCAAAACATAATTACAACATATATAAAAAAGCCCCGGCCTGACCCTCTCCCTTCGACTTCACCTTCTTATTCTCATGCCAGAAGTGTACCGTCATGAGGCCAAGCAGAATCAATAGGAGTACTTGGAGGGAGATCGTTGCAAGCATCCCCGGGATGTATCGTGGGACGTCTTGCTGACGAAAGATAGTAGTCGCAATGATTCCACCTATTCCGCCGAAACTGACTGTGATCGCCGTCGTGACAGCCCGTTTAGAGTGCGATATGATGTTGTTTGAAGACTGGTCATAGAAATGAGCATCGATGTACAAGGAAGACTAAACACATACATATGCTAGAATTCCTGGAATGCTTGCCGAACAGCCTGCGTTGGCCAAAAATATTCCTGTTACGAGAGATGAGTAAACGGACCGCGTGCAATGGCACATTAATAGACTCATCGCCGGACTCACCAGTATAACGCCAGCCAGGGGGGCCAGCGTATGCCGTCATCGTCAGTCCGATGATAGTCATCAGTGCTTGTATGGCGAGGAACAAAGCTCTCATGTGGTATCTGTCGGACAACCACGCAAACGACATGACAGAAACAGCCTGCAGGATAAAACTTATAAGCGGCCAATCCGTTTGAAACGGATGTCCGATTACTTACCGCGAAAACGTATGGAGGAGCAGTCTGTTGAATGTTTGTTCGTTAGTAAAGTAGCGAGCTTATCCGATTCGAACTTACAAGCAACAGAGACATCTCCACATTCCAGCCCATCCCGCTCAAAATCGAAGTCACGAAGAACCTGTGACAAACATCGTCAGTCAAGGAATTATACGTGAAAGCCGGAAGACGAACCCGATTGCGTACGCTGGGACCGTTACACACAGATACATCAAGGCTACATTGCTATGAACAACGAAGTATCGGTATGAGAGTTAAGGTGCTGACCAAATATCCAGACCTTCCAATCACTGAGATGGAGCAGTACCTTTCCCCTCATCGAATCGGGTAACGCATCACCTCGGTCTTCTTCAATACGGCGCAGAACCAGGGCAGTTTGTTCAGCGGTAAGGAAGGTGTTCTTGTCTGGAAAGTCGGGGATAAATATCCAAGATGCGATCCCGAAAATCATGGTGGCAGCTCCTTCGATGATCTACGAAAACATGCCCTCAGAATGAATAAACATATATGATTCTCAGTTTTAAACCCTCACGAAGATCCAGGACCACCCGCTGAGGCCGCCTTTACCGTCGAGAAGGCTCAGAGCATATGCCAAGATGGCGCTGAATCCACCGGCGAGAATCGATGTCATATACAGCGCAGCCAATCTAGCATCAAAAAGATTAGCCAGGAATATTACAGCGCCCAGGACATAGGGCGTTCATACTTTTTTTGAACTTCAGGGCGTTTGTACCTAGTAACACCGATGTTAAATACAAACCTGAGAAACATACTTGACCCGCTTACCAGGTAGTCACGATGAACACTAATGCCGGGAAAAAGCCCGCCTAAGTGACCGAGATGAGCTAAAAACACATAATTTGACAGTGATATCCTTACCTCGAAAACTCCCAGAAGGGTCCTGCAGAGTACCAAGTATCCCCAAGTCGGAACAAAGCCCATTGCGAGCTGCACAGCACCCCAAGCGAGAACAGTACCGGTGAGAAGATTACGGGCTCCAACCGCACGCAGGAACATGTTGCTTGGGAGTTCACTATGAAGATAATGGGTGTCAACACAATAAGGGGATTTGAAGAGGCAAAGACGAACAGAAGGATGTATGGGACGAAATAGATACATGTTACGATGCTGTAGCGTGCGCCAACATCCAGTCCCTACCGATGAAGATAATAAGTAGTAACCACAACGGTTTGCTCGTGCACGTACGAGGTCTGCGCTCAAACTCGTAAGACCTGCCACACCGACGTTTGTCCTATCAATGAGAGCTAACGCATAGAGAGCTCCAAGTAAGGGTAAGATCCGCCAATCGACGCGCCGCCTGTAAAAATTTGAGCATACCGCTGGAAGAACACTGAAAGGTTACATACATCGTTCTGCGTTCAAAAGACGCGTCTAATTGTTGCTTGCTGCCAGCCTCGAGTTCGATATCAGATAACGACGGTGAGGCTATCACCGTCGTGTTCGAGTCGTCAGCGGAGCTTGATCTGTAAAGCAACGCAGACATGGTGGAGATCCAGGACAATGGAGGGTTCTGTTCTTAATGCTTTAATATCTCCATAAGACTGACCAAGCATGTGATAATAAGAGACCAGAAAGGGCAGAAGAACCATCTAACTCCAGATAGAAGGATCCCATCGCAGAAAAGGTCTATCCACACAGGTAGCCCATGACACGAGGCACTGCGCACCCAGAAGATACACCACTCATATCGGGTCCAGCAAAGACGGACTCCTCGCTTGTCGTGTCAAATGAAAAGTGATACTCGGGCTTTGCCGCGCAAGTCCTAATCAAGCAGCGCTAAGGACGATATATTATTATTTACGGCTGTCGTTTTTCCTCTCCGTTCCCACCGCGTAGCTATGTAGTAATACTCGGTTCAAGCCATGTAGTGTAGCTCGGGACCTGCAATTTTACACTCCAAGTTTTAAATAGCCACCAATGTTAGCTATAGATAGCTACGATCCCCGTCGGCCTGCTTGTTACAAACCGTCGGCCCGCCGGGTCCATACACCGGTGGCCATACTCTCCCGCCGAATCTACATGACCGTCGGCACGAATTCAACAAGAAGAAGAAGAAGGTGGCACTGGATACACCGCTTCATGGAAGCTTGAAACACGGCTAAAGGTGACTAGCGAGGTGCAGGAAAGAACTCGAGGGATATGCTCCTCCATAGTACCAGAGTAAACTAGAGGTGTGGGCCATCGCTTCGCGTGGCATATCCGAGTCCTATGCTCTTTCCAGAACATGCATGTCCGGTATGTAGTTTAAACAGTATGCGTTCCACTCACCATATTTCATAAGCTCTCGCCAGCATTGAATGCCAGAAATCTGTGCATGGAACACCATGACCGTAGTGCATATTTTGCGGTCTTGAGATTGATATCTTTGCTTATCACCGATAAGACAGTGGGATCCAGCAGCCGATCCTTAAATTCGTCTGTAAAGGAA
Source organism: Armillaria borealis (assembly GCA_030435635.1). NCBI lineage: Eukaryota > Fungi > Basidiomycota > Agaricomycetes > Agaricales > Physalacriaceae > Armillaria > Armillaria borealis. The sequence continues at coordinate 297,511 of JAUEPT010000047.1, read as the reverse complement.
GCAGTGTTAGGATGACTGATCAAAGGATCACAGCGCACCATAATAGCAAAACACCCTCAAGGCATTCTGGACGGTGGCAAGAGCCTCTTTATCCTCAGGCCGTTTAAGATATTTTTTGCCAAGCTGTGCAACTTGCGTACTTCTTCCGAGTCTTGCGCGGAAACCAGCTCGGGACCACCTTTAGACGTCGAGTGGTATAAACTTTGCGCATGTCAAACATTGCAGAGAAAGATCATCGCGTTCTCTCTAGTATCGTTGTTCGGACACTTCAAAGCCCACAAGATCGTTTGAAGGACCGACTTCTCGAGTATGAGCGAGCGTGTTCTATCTGTGAGATATACTACATTCAGGATTGTCGTCGGGCAAGTGCGACAGGTTATACCATCATTGCACAATACTTTAAAAACGACTTGTGTCCTTCCCAGAGCGACGCCATCCGAATCTCGACCGATTTTTACCAGCCGCTTGACCGACTTTTTCTTTGCTTCTGATGAAAGAGTATCTGACAAACGTGAATTAATCCTGAGGGGTCTCATAGACATCGAAAGCTCACAACTTGAAAGTAAGATGCTCCCTTCTCTCTCCGGGAGCCATCCGTCTACACATAGAACCTTTGAGAAAGCCTGTATGGCCTCGAGTTGTTCTAGCTCCTGAGCTGTAGTATGACGTCAACGTAGGGGAAAAAACAATACTGTAACACACTTATCTCGTTTAGCTATGGCCAGAACGGCATCTATCACCGATTTTATATCATAAGAGCGGTAGTGATCGTTATTGCCAAAAAGTTGCAATGCCAGCGTTACAATGTAGTGTTCACGTAGGATATATTTCCGGAGTTCGGTATCTGTAAAGAATAAGAAGAGCACTAGTAACATAACGAAACCTTACCTCCCTCGCAAACTTTGCTGAGGCACAGTACGGCGGCTCCCTTTGATTTGCCATGTCCTTTTGCGATCATGTACTTCAATCTTGACACCGTCGAGTACTTGTTAAATGATGAATCTGCACCCATTTTGGTCATTGAACGGAACGATAGTGATGGGAATGGCTTACCGTGGATATCGTTGGCGACACTACGAAGTACCACGGTCCACGGCTGCATAGAACTCCATCCAGCTTTGACCCAAGAAATAGATGATCCTTGTGACAAAGTCGGATAAATCTTCGCAGAACAGTGTAAGGATTCTGAGAGGGACACGTTACTTAGCGACGCGTCACCACCACCCTGCTGATGTTTCAAGTGTTCGCATCTATTAGTTGTCAACGAGTTTGAATGCTTCACCATGTCTGTGCTGATCGGAGTTGCACAAGTTATACAGTACAAACACCACTGCGTGAAAGCGCCACTTTTGTTCGACCATTTACATCCTACGGGTCGACGGTCAGTATGTTCATTAGTCGGAGATCAAGTAATGCACAGCGTTTGCGCATATCTGACTCTCCGACAACGGGAGTGTCCGATACTCCGCCTTCGCACTTTTTAGCAGGTTGCATGGGAGTAACAAAGTGACTAGGCCAAGTGTTCACTCCCGTTGGTCTAGAGGGCAGTTCTGATCGCACCTTAGAACAGAACACTATGCATAGATAAGAAGAGGACGGAAGATACACTGAATGGCATAGCCAAGAGTGACAACAAAAAGGAAGGAGAAGAAGAGTTGCCACGATCGATGGTGATAGACACAGACTACAGTAAACGAAGACGGTCACCCACGGAGTAAAACAGTCAGAGCGAGGCAAGCTAACAAAGTTAAGGGATAAAGGACAGCAGGGGCACAGAAGGAGACAGAACGCACCAACCAAATCCAGACAGATGGGTAGAGGCACCATGGCAGGAGACTAAGAACACATGGCACATGCGACATACTAACAGTAAAAGGTATCACATTATACCAACCAAAAATGACAGACACCCATGACTAAACCAACAGAAATAGATAAGGAAATCAGAGCAATACAGAATGAAAATGCAAGTGAATGTACTAAGGTCAACATGAAGCATCGGCTAGCTAAGAGGAGGAATAGATTAGTTGAGAGCGCAGAAGGACACAAGAGATCATACAGGCAGAGTACAAAGAGAGCAAGGTCAAGGGTTAAGACGAAGGACGAGGATATCAAGTATAAAAGCGAAGGAAGCAACGGAAGAGGAGTATTGGAACACGGCAACCCGGCAAGCACGGTAATGGCCGCCATGAATAGAAAAACTCCCACGATAAAGTGGAGGCAGGTGGCCTCGGGAATAGCCGCCACGAATAGATTTTCCCACGGCAGAATTAAAGCTGCATAATAACCGAGATACCTATATACATAGGACTCGGAAAAATAAACGAATGAGTCTTGCTGTGTTCCTCTCATTGGGCCTCGGAATTCATGTATATGATCTAAAGACCGTAGCAGCAGAGGCGATCGCATAAGTATCGTCTCAACTAGGAACCATAACGCCCGGCGACCTGCTAAAACTTGAAATTTCTCCTCTGGCAAAAAAAGCGTCAAGTAAAGCAAAATTGAAAGCGTTTGACAACTTTTCAAGCAAGTACCAAGAACATGATTGCCGATCCTCGGATCCTATCGGAACGGAACTGGAGGCTCCTGGCAAACAATCAAAACAATCCCTTTCCTTCTTACCAGCATCTTCCTAGCTCTCGTCGTGCTCTCTATCCTCCAAGATGTTGACTGAAGGGAAGTCGACGGAGAGGGCTGCGCGTAGTGAAGGGAGGTCCTCATCTCTGCTTTGAAAACTTGTATTCTTTCGGCGTAGTTCGTTTTCTCAAAAAAATATGCAGCCACGCGTTGCCGCGATCATGTATTCGCGCGAGGTGACTCCAGAGTCCGTCGTTGCCCTCCGTGGACGACGCAGCCAGCCCCCGTTTGCTTCATCAGTGTCCGACACGGCATCTCGCGAGTCTGCCTCTGTTAGCCACAGAATCACTCAATCATGCGGAGGTCCACGTTACTTTCGCTATGTCTCGCGTGTTGGTTTCGGTCGGTGCCCAAGTGCTTTTTGTGCGCACAGTTGCACTTGCGTACCCTATGCACTACCCTGCACATGCCCGAGCACGGGCAGCTGTTTTTGGGCCGATGGTCTCGCCGACATCAGCGAGCCTATGGTCGCGGATTGCGGCGTTTGTGCTTGGGGCTGGTGGGTCGGCGTACAAGGATGGCAGGCTTTATTGCTCCGTGAAGTGATGAAATTTTCGCTTTCCGGCTCTTCGTGAATAATCCTTGCGCTGGCGCAATCAGTGTTTTATGGTGTGTTTCTAACCTTTAGAAATCTTTTAGCTCATTGTTGACATATATTTTTTGTGGTCAAGAAGCTGGGATGGCAGTCTCCAACATGCTGTATTTCATCGGCGGCCCTCAGCATGTTCTCATCGTGGACATGGCGCGCATATTAGTCTTAGCTGAGGTTCGCATCTTTAGCTCGAATACCTTTTGTATACTCATTCTTTGCAGAGGATTGATTTAGCTGTCCAGTTAACTACAACACAATGCATGACTTCGATTCTCTTTTCTCGCCGACGAGCTTGCGAGCTTGTTTCGCGGTTTGAGTGGAACTGTTTCTACAAACTCGGAACTTTCCTATGACAGTATAATTTCCTGTCACGAGTTTCGTGTTCCCTTTTACGGTCGGGGTACTTTCGTCGTGATACATAGTTCTGATCCGCAGAGAATCGTTCTGATTTGTGCTCTTCGATTCGGGAGGTCGTCATGATGGCGGTGCGGTTTCTTTCATTTCGCTGGGAAACTTTTTCTGTGGGTAGCTGCCTCGCATTCGCATCAGAAATTTTCGGATGTTGTATACTGATGGTGGCGGCCATCTCTGTTGCAAGGCTTGGTGATATTCTTACGGGTGTATACTTTTCGCTGACCTTTTGGCTCGGTAGTGATATCAATCTGCGGTTCAGGTATCAGTACGTCCACGATTCGGGGGCAAGTTCATCGAACGGTCTTTTTCATTCTCCGTTGTCTCTCCCGATGCTGATGAAGCGTACTTAACAGCACTAAGTAAAGGAAAACCATCCCAGTGACTTTCGAAGGGTCGCCTCGGCAGGGACCTGACTGCCAAGCCACCAAAATTTGATCTCATGATGCGGGTCGTGCCTGTTTCTCTGCTATATAAGTAAGGGGTCTTGCGAGGTCTTTCCTTTGAGCCACTGCTCGCCGCCTGTTCGTTTATCCCGCCATGCTTCAGTTCTTGAGCGAGTCCCTCCTGATCATCTTCATCGCCTATCCGATCCTTTTCTTCCTCGTTGAGGCGCACCCTCGCTTAGTACATCTAACGCCCATTCTTCTCCTTGGGCTCACGATCGCGTCGACCGTGGTCATCTCGGCGATCTTAAATTTAATTCTTTGGTTGTGGGGGGAGACAAAGGGGGAAGATGAAGAGTCATGTTGTCGAGAGAAGGGGGAGGCGCTAAGCTCGGAGGACAAGCCGATGTGAGTGCCGCAAGTGTGTGCAACCGCTTTCTTTGCTGAACATTTCGCAGACCTGAGGGCCTTGTATGAGGGCTCCGTGTTGTTGGAGTCGAGCTATCTTTTTTCTAGGTGTTGGGTGCTACATTACATGTCGGTCTTTCTTGTGTTGGGGGATAATTGATTCCGAAAATTTGGCGGTCATTTAGTCCGAGTTATCACCGGAGTTTGAGTTCGCCTCGTGGCGTATTATTTGACGGCAAGAATTGCAACAGCAAGAGGTGGGTTGCATACAGTTTGCAAAGACGACGTCGGGATTAAGACAAAATCTACAGGTTGATATATAGAAAGCCCTCGCAAACTTAAGGCAGCTGTACGGACGACTGAACGGTACTTTGGATTATATCAAGCTCGAAGTTTCACGGAGTTTTGATTATTACAAACGCGTTCATTTAGCCTTCGGTCGATGCCATTGCTATCATTCTCGCGATTTAGAACTCAGATAAGTTCACTTCTACCTAACGTGAATGTCGGTTGTTCTTCCCCAAGGGCTTGTTGCTCGAGTTCCTTCCGGAGGCTCTTATGGCATATTCTCTGGTCACGTCGTGGGCGCCTCGGATGTAGGGAGCTCACCATCACGCGTTTCGATCAGCATGCTTTCACCGGGTCCAACCTTTTGTAGTTCCGCCCGCGAGATGTGTGTTTATCGTACTATGGACTGCATATTTCCGAAATCCGAGAAGAGGTCACTCAACTCCGGCAGTGGATTCCTCTTTATGAGGTCGGAGGAATAATGGGGTGCTGTGCTTGCGTTTCGTTCGATCCTGACCCACCTTGTGGAGCTGACACCGTTTGTATTAATGCTCGAAATGCGCTCATCCGGTAAGGACGCTTTCTTCTTACAGAGGGTTTGCAACTGCGGCCTCGGACTACTTCGTAGGTGGGAAATTGGTTAGTCTGGAGAATTGTATCATCTTTGTTAAAGTAGCCAAAAGTGGCTCTTCTTTTCGCTGTCATCCATCCATCCTCTTTCTGTATCGTCGTTTGTGGCGTCGCTGTAGAAGGCCGTTCTTACGCCACTGGCCAGCGCCCACACAGAAGGGCCGACTCGTCCACAAGCGCCTAGGTGATAATAAATTCCCTGGTAGCTCTCTACAAAGATTACACCGTTGACATAGCTCACGGAAAGACACGTATTTATAATTCACTACCATCCAAAAAGCTCTAGCATGATCATCCCCCTCTCGTTGGACATATAGAGAGATATCGGTTGATTAAGTCTCCTCATCCTCTCCGCTAATATCCTCGTCACCTTCGGACGTATATGACAATCTACTCTGAGCAGAGCAAGAACCTCCAGCTTGGAATAGTTTTTCTGCCTCAGAATCTCGCCCATCGATTCCAAATCGAGGGAATCCAGGTCATCGGGATCCTCTAGCCTCGAATTGTTGCCGGCTAGGTTTAAGATGACTTCTCTGATAGATGAGGTAGTAATTTTGCGGAGGATTGCAGGAACGTGACGGTTTTTCATCCGCCCTTCCAACCCATCAGCCCTAGTACCCAAGGAAAGGGAATCGAATGCGATGATCTCAAGATTCGGATCGCAGTCAAAATTGAGGGCGTTATAGAAACAGTCCACTAGATAGAAGGTTAGCTTAGTTTTATTTCGAACTTATTTGATACATACTACAGCTGTCCCACGTAACCATCCTGGGCCACAATCTTATGTTCAAACGCTTGAGCGATGCGCCAGTCACGGATATAATCCTTGCCATCCAAACGATATTCTGGGCACTGTCAATGTTGATCATCAACGAAGCAACCGATGCAGGGAGTGTAGGGAGTGGGGATTGAGTCTTGTCGTCGCGCTCCGGGATGGTTCTGAGGGTGGGGCAGCACAGGCACACGGCAGCTAACGATTTGATCGACGACAATGCTTGGATCAAGTGGTCTTGAGTCCAGAGCACGCAATATCTAATAGCCAAATGTGTGATAGTGGTGGGGCCGGACAGACGATTGAGCGTCTTCGCAAAATCCTCCTCCGACATATAGTCAAATCTGGCAGCATGAATAGTCAGCAACCGGATGTCTGCGAATAAGGAGAGAGCGAAGTTGGGTAGAGCTTTGTGCATCCAATAATCATCCCCCTCCGGGTCTTCGCATCCGCTGTATATAGTTCCGTCTTTGTATTCATCGGAGAGGACTAATTCAAGGACGGAGTTCAGGAAGGAACAGAATGGGCTGATGATCAGAGGCAAGAAAGAAGCATGGTTGTCGAGTCGAAGATAGACGGATCTGAAGAGATGAAATCGGCTGCGTGGGAGCCAGGCCCTGCAGACCAATGAGAAGGAAGCCAGAGTGGCGACGCGCCCATTGTTGTATCCTCCCGACGAGTGGCGAAGAATGCTTTGAATGTCTTGGGCAGGAAGACAATTGACGTGGTCAAGAATTTCTTCGATGAGTTCGATAGGAAAGCTGCTTTGGATGGGACTAGTAGAAGTCATGGGAGATAGAAGGCGGATTCAGTGGATAGGTGTACTGTCGTTGTAAGAAGGGAACCCTGCAAGCCTTAAATACTCGAGAACAAAGGACGGGCCACTGCACGTGATTTTGAAAGCCTCGTCCTTAACGCCAATTTGCAATAAATGCGTTATTGTGCTTTTTGTTTTGTTCCCTAGAAACCTCCAGGTAAAATATAACAATGGTCGCACTGAGGGCTGCTCTTGTTTGATTACAATCATTGAATATTGATGCGTGATATCGCAGTACTAAGTAGTCTTTCAAATATGTAAGCCGTCTTGTAACTTTAGATAAACTGCATGTTTTCTACATTACCAAGCAGCGGGTCCTGACAGAGAGCGCTCACGCCTCGAAGCGCTCCCGTATCATTGAAATCCCCAGTATCTCTATGTTCCACCATGTCAGTCGCCAGTCGCACCCGCCGGGCCCCCGAAGAGACCGATACCTATAAAATTTCATTCTTGAGAGATATCGAAGGAGGGAGTGTTCTCTTCAATCTAACATCGCAGATTATGGCGTAGCAAAGGCCTCTTCAATGGAGCAGAAGAAAGATGAGCTCGTCCACGATCCGATTATCAGCGAGAAACCCCGAAATAACCCCAAAATGGCAGAGGGATGAACTCGCATGACTCCAGCAAGTTCAAGACGCCGCTTCTCCGTTCCAAGAAAAGGGCCAGTTTCAGTTTTACAGAGAGGGTTCATTCTCGATAAACGCGTTACTTTCCTACATCGTTCGATGTAACATTTCGTAGCGGACATCCACCAGTTTCCGGATTCAGGTGACAAGCGGCCAACGTGGCGGCAAGAAAGATATTCAATTTAACAGATATAGAATACATGGCTTCGGTGAGGGACATAGCACTACCGCTCTCCAGAGCCTCTGCTAAAAAAAAAATGAGAATACTACAGAAAGTGTGACATAGAGACGTGAACCTGCAAATAACGGAGATATATGCGCGAATATCTGTGGTAAAATATGTTGGGATCCACCCGACGCGTTGGGGGTTTGACGTGGAGGTACGATGTCGATAGACGGGAAAATCCAAAAGACGCTAAGGCAGGGCCGACTACCTCCCATGACGTGCAGCCCTCTTCGTCGACTCTTCAGCCAGCATTTCCGAAGACGATTCGCACGACGAGAGAGAAGACAGCATGCCGAGGCAAGTAAGGGACAGCGCAGGACCCCGTCGTTGTAAAGGGAAGAAGGTGGTAAGAAGAAAAGAGTCAAAATGTACTTGTTTGGCAGGAGCTTGTCCTTTGCGAGCTTCCGTTCCGGGGCTCCCGGTCCGTCACCGATCTTTCCTTCAGAGATTTTTGTTGGATTTTTGATACTACTTATCCTCGATATAGTCACTCATCAACAGTTTGGTCCGAGTGCTCTTATGGCCTTCTCTTTGGTGCGCAGATCGTAGGCCCCTCGTACCCGGTCTTTCATTTTTATAGCACTCACTATTGAGTCCTTATCAAGGCTTCACAAATCAACTTCCAACAATATATTCCTCTTCATCAGGTCGGAGGAACGGTAGGATGCAATTCTTGTGTTTCTCTCGAGCCTAAGCCGTCTTGTGTGTTTGACGTTGGGTGTAGTTCGAACCGTAGGATCATTCGCAAGGCCGCTTTCTACTTTTCAGAGCGTTGGAAACTGCGGCCTTGGTCTACTCATTGCAATTGCTAGATCGGCCAGTCCCGGCGATCGTACCACTGTTATTTCTGTGTTGTCATTTTCGGTGAGGTAGTATAAGCTGTTTTTCTTTGGCGAAATTCCTAGCCGCGGCTGGGGCAGCACTCAAGTCTCAAGGGTCAGTGCGTCTCTTTTCTTTTCCGAGTATCACAGTATCACTTTCAAGACAAGGTTTGCGGTGCCACATGGAGACGTTAACTTGTGTGTCTGGAGATATCCATGTTTCGAATATCAAGCAACATTAATGATGGAAGAGATCAAAGTCGACGCCGCTGTGTCAGCCTGAGGGCAGTAGATGTCTCGCACATTCTCAACTGGAAATAATTGTACGATCTCACGGTAATGAGAACTCATCTTGACGTGCTGGTATACCATCGGTATGAATGAATCCCTCGACCTGGATTGTAGAAAAATGCGTACATAAGATTGTATCAAAAATCTACCATCCGAAACGTGGAGCCATGACTAGCTGTCTTTGGTTGCAAAGAAAAATGCCTACCGACGGATTTTTCTCCGTCAATCCTTTCATCCCATCCATAGTTATATCCACCGCCTCATCAAGCTGACGAGAATTCACTCTGAGCACAAAAAATCTCTCTAGACTCGAATAGTTTTTCTGGCTTAGAACCTCGCTTATCGACGCCCAATCAATGGCATATAGAGTATCTAAACTGTAACGATTGTCGGCGAGAGTTAATATCACCTCTCTGACAGACGACGATGTGATTTTTCGAAGGACTAGAGGGATGTGCCGAGTGCTCTTCGGTCCGACTAATTGATAATCACAGAGGTAATCGAACGTGATGGACTGGAGATTTGGAAAGTAGTCAAAATCGATGGCATCATAGAACTCGTCGACTAGTAAAAGTATTAGTTATGGTCATTCTCTGAGAAGAATATTGTGATACATACGTAGACGATCAGTACCCACCATGCTATTCATTGTCGCCATGCTCAAGAACTCTAACGACGCGCCAACCATGGATATAATTTTTGCCATCCAGCCAACGCTACATCCTCCAAATCCAAGGTCAACCATCAGCGATGACAAAGACATGGGGAGTTGGGCAATTAAGGACGGATTCGTGTCCTCATGAGGAGGGTCTTTTCTGAGGGAGAGGCCCTTCAGAAATGCGGACTCCAATGATTTGACTGAGGCCAATGTGCGGATCAATTGGTTGGAGTCGAAGAATATACAGTGATCGAGAGCCAAGTGCGTGATTGTGGTGGGGGTGGATAAATGGATGAGTGCCTCTGAGAAGTCCGCCTCCGACATATAGTGAAATCGGGCGTGGTAGATCATCAGCATTTGGATGTTCGGGAACATGGAGAGAGCGAAGTTAGGAAGAGCTTTGTGTATCCAAAACTCTTTCTCTTCTAGCTCACGAGATCCTTCTCCGGATATACGGTCTCTGTCACTAAGGGACAGTTTATGGATGGATTCAATGAAAGTGCAGAATGGACTGGCAACGAGCTGCAAGAAAGATGCATAGTTTTTGGGGTGTGACATGGACAAATCCAAAGAGATGATATCGGCTGCGCGGGAGCCAGGCTCTGCAGACCAATGAGCAGGAATCCAAGGTAGCAGCGCGCCAACCCTTGTATCCTTCTGACGAGTGGCTTTGAGTGTCAGGAAGACATTCTACTCGGTCAAGGATCTCCTCGATGAGCTCCATAGGAATGCTACTTTGGATGGGACTAGTAGAGGACATGGGAGATAGAAGGTAGATCTGGTCGATGGGCATATGCTGTCGTTGTAAGAAGGCAACAATGCAAGCCTTAAATAGTACTTGATAAGTAGGATGAAAGGACACGTGATCAAACGTCATAAAATGACAGCGACGCGTTCAATTTCGTAGTTGACGTTAGGACTCATTATCGGCGTGAATAGCGCGCTTTTTACCCTCTCCGCCCTTGATGGTTCCTCCACATTGTACGGTGTCACCTGCAAGTCACCTGTGGCTTCGGAACTTACACCGTACGCGGAAAGCATATTACCGTACAATACGGATGCGGCATGCAGTCCAGCATCATTGAACTGCAAAGAAGCAGCATTGTGTCCGACTCGGACAATGAACATGAAGTTGAATACGTACGCCAATTTGCCTGCGCTAATTCACACGTAATCGAACGCGACTCCAGAACCTGACCGAGATTTGTCAGTCACTCTCGAGTCTCCTGACTCACTAAGAATTGCTCACCCAATGCACTCCGATGCCTCTTGCAATATCTTCACACCTCAGAATGATGACACGTAGTGGCATAACTGTTTGTCGCTTTACGCGATTCCTTATACTAGGGCTAACTTGATGCAATTTTGAACCAGGTTGGGTATAATGACAATTCGCTCGCCATTGTTCTGCTATAGCCTATATCTTTGTTTGAATCTTTTTGATCTTTGCCTAGGTAATGATGCCACAGTAGCGGATCATTGGACGTATAAGAACAAGTTACCTTGATTTCTGTCGTTTATTGGATACAGGATGTCTCCTAGTTCGTCGTTGACTGGATGCTCACCAGCACCACTCGAGGAGTTCCCTGTAGAGCTCGTCCTCGAAATTCTCTCCTATCTCGGAGTCCCCGCTATCAAGCAACTCAGCCTCGTCTCGTCGACCTTTCGCCATATCTGCTTCCCCGCTATCTTCCAAAAGATATCCTTCTCCGCCTACAAGACTCCTCGGAATTTCCTGACTGACATGCACATTCTGTGGCCACATTCATGCGTCCGAAAGCTTTCCTTTACCAACGTCAACACAAATCTCAAGCCACATGCGCTGTTGGAGTGGTGCGCCCCAGCACGGGAATTCGAGATGTGGTCCATATCCAATCCTAGGCTATACGTGCTACTTTTATCCGGACTTACGGAGCTCAGAGTCGTCAAACTTGATCGGATTACCTTCCAGCGTTTAGCAGATCTTTTCGAACTTTTGCGAAGTCTGTCCATCAAGGTTAAAGACGTAACGATTGGGGATGCTGTAAAGTTCGTATCCATGTCAGAGAACGACCCAGTTCTCTGGACTGGCAAGAGGATCAAAGTAGAGAAGCTTGGGGTCAGTGCCCCTCTGGTACTGGAGCTCCTGCTAAGGGACGATTCTCCAGTCGAGCTTTCGCATTTAAAGGCAGCAGAAACGAGACATGCAGGGACTCATACCATCAACAAACTTGTCTGTCTCAGCCCTCGTCTTGTCAAACTGATCATCGAGGATCCTCTCTTGGAATCCAACAATGGTGCGCATGTTTCCCTTCTGTCCATGCAGTCTTGTTTTAATACCCTACAACAGAATCTCTCAAAGTCGCGGCTATCAAAGAATTGACCCTCTCGTTCCGCGCCTTGAGGCCAGGATTCACGCCCCTCAGCGACCTCCTAGATCCCTCGGATGCTAATTTAGAAGAGCTAACCATAAGACTCCCATTGAAGTTCGTCATGAAAGAGAGAGGCGAGTGGGGATGGTTGGCATTCGTGCTCTCACGACGATCGAAGCTGAAGAGAGTGAAAGTTGTGGCATGGACAACGCCGTATAGGATACATCGTTATGCTGAGCTTATGCTCAATGACCTTCGTCTCAAGCTCGAGCCGCAGCGCCGTAGAATATCGGGGATTCTGGCGAACAGCCGTTTCGAGGTCATGGTGGATGTTGCCCACCGGTTTCGAGGACATCAGTATGTACTTTCGACCATCGATATGTATATTGTAGGGCGCCAACGAAACAATGCTATAACTATGGGGCCTTCACCTTGGTAGTCAAGTGTGAGACAAACACAAACGCAAGGCATGTCCTAACGAAACGGAGCTGTATTATCCATCCAATGCTGATGCTAATGGCGAGGTGGCAGACCCTTGTAATTACGATGCAAATGGCCCACTGATATATACGATGAAGAAACAATGAAGAGGGTTAAAAAATAGTTCGTGCGTTATGGATAGAAATATTAGCGACTATTAAATAGAAGATAACCGAACAAATACGATGAATGGTATAGTATATTTTTGGCAGACTAGCACGAATCATTAGTCTCGAGGGTATTCACAACAACAAGTGACTTACCCTCAGGCAATGTCAAGGACTGGAGGAGAATGGACCGCCTCTCGGTTAGCGTCGGACACTTCTACTGCGACGTCGAGTATCTAGACAATAACGCATGAATATAGCCGTCGCTGATGACTGACATACTGAACACATACGGCGTATCGACGGCGAGGTTACCCAACACGACTGAAGAGGCATAAGCGACGACGAAGGGCCACCAAACAAGTTTAGGCATCTTTGTTTTAAGAGAGAGAGTGAAGAGTTATAAAGACGAGAGAGAACAGGCGGAAACTGTTAATGATTACTAGCGAGTAATGGACGCGCTTTTAAAGACTGTGGATTCCGTAAGGTGGAGGAACCAAGGGAAAAATGTGTCACATTTGAAGAAGCAGTTTCCATGACTGCCAGGTCCCCTTAACATGTCCGTGTCACCGGCAATGCAAAATCATCTGACCCTGTTGTCGAAGGCAAAGGGTCAGACGAAGGCGACGTTGAAGCTTACCATGAGCATAGTGCATTAGCGAAGCTGATTGACTGACTGACGGCGGCGAAAAAGCAATGGTCAGGTCTTTTGATAGGTATGAACATTCACCTGAGGATAAGACACCTTTCTTCGCCTCTGGCTCTCCATTTCACCGTATGATTCGTATCAGAGTCAGAGAAAAGCGCCGAGAAAAAATTAACAGGGTTACGAGAGAATGCACGTTCCGAGCAAGGGCCGAGCTCCGTCTTTACTTTCTTTGGCTCCTACATTTCGTTCTCGTTTGGGCGAAACCGCTTTTGGCGGATTAAGGGAGTCCAACGACATACCCGTAGCCAACCCATAGGAATACGCGTATCTGAAAATCGATTTCAAAGTATGCCAGGAACTGTTGAGCTGTAAGCGCATGCAATCACCCGGATAGTGATAACAAGAAGGTATCTTCTTGTAGTCCGGGTATCATTAGCGCGAAGAAACGTGGCTACGAACGCTTCGGCTCCGAAAAGCACATGGACAGGGTGCCGGCAACAGTCAGTCAACCGCAAGCATAACGTCATTGCATTTCATCAAGAAAGCTCCAGAACTGCTGCGTCTGCACATATGGTCAGCGTAATAGACTTTCGTTATCGGATAAAACACACTGTGTAGTGGGCGTTTATCCGGCAGTGGCGGTAGGCGAGAAAGAATTTTTATGGCGATCGGTGGTGCAAGCCTAGAAAAGAGTAATCAAACTGACGACCATATCACGGCGACAAGGCACGCGCACCGTGTTTTCATAAAATACTTTTGCCTCTCAAGAAAGGTCGATTTGTACCGAGCTTTCAAGTTCTGCAGCGCGGTGATACGGTCAGACTGTATGGTCACCGAAAGGACAAATTAAAAACCAATTCGCGCCTCTTATGCTTGTTCCTGGAAAGGAAGCTGTCCGACATTTCAAAAACAAAACGGGATATCCATTGATGGCGGCTCGACCTCGACCTATAGGCGCGCCGCTACTCCTTATTACGAGAAAGCTTCTCGGCATCAACGAGGGAATGCACACTCGTTCTAGGATCTTTCGTTTGAGAAAACAAAGAAAGTGACTTGCGCGACTCACCCAGATATACTTCTCCTCATTGTCGGACAATCTACCAGATGCCGTACAGCAATTGCCCCATACGATGCGTGGACGCAGAGCGGAATGAGCATGAGGTCAACCCTCTGCAAACCAGCCCTGAGCGTTGTTTCCCTCCGACGTTACGCTTCATGGTGGTGAGGCTGCTCTTTCCGTCTCTCGAGTTCAGCAAATTGATCTTGTAGGTCAACGCCACATATGACGCAGTTCGGGGCACCAGTCATCCGAGGATGGCGTATCCTCCTGCTGCAGCCATTGGAATCTGCGAATGTGGACCTCAGTGCACAAGATCGACCACGACATCAGATAAAAACGTCGGATTGCTAGCAACTGGGAAGATTACAGACATTAGGTCCTTCGTAGCCGATATCCATGATATTTGATGGAATTTCAAATGATCTTGCTCATGAGAACCCTCCCTGCACCTGTACTCGCTTGAACATGGTCTCCACATAAACAATTGAGATCCACAAAGTCATTAGCGTAAATGTATGGACCTATGTACACAAGTCAAAATGAAGGGTAACCATATGAAAAAACAAAACTACATTGCGTATTCCAACCCACACCCGCGATAATTTACACACAAAGACGGAGTCAATCAACGATGTTGTACGCATCGCTTCGCCATCCTTCACCTTGGGAAACCATCTCTTCGCGCTCCGCCGTCTTCTTTATCCATCCTTCTGGATTACCCTGTGACGCAAACATAGAGTCACGCTTATTCGCAACGACCTTGAACTGCGACGAAGACACGCTCGAAGCCGACTTGGCTTCATCTTTCCTCTTCTTGAAGACCTAAGGCGTCCGTCAATATCACGCACAACCGCAGAAGAACTGTCATACCTCCTGGATCGCATCAACCTTCCCTTTGCCATCCTCTTGTTCTTCTTGCCTGACGCTAACCAATACTCCATCAACATACTCGAAGCCCGTTCGAATGGCATCCCCAACAACCTTCTCGATCTGCTTCTTCACTATGCCCATGACAACCGGCTTGACCATCTTGTACAGAAAATCATGCTTGGAATCGCGTACAGAAAACTTAAGCGAATCCACCTTCACAATAACCTTCCTAATGGTGAAGATCGACGTTGGATCCGATTTAGGCGAGGACGTGAGATGAACGGTAGCCTAGGAGCAGTTAGTATACTGAGGTGTGCTAAACGCGTCGATAAGACCTACAGTCAAACCCTGGCCGCCTAGTACAATGTCTGCAAGCCCAGAATCCTTCGCCTTGGGTATCCCTGACTTCTTGTTGAAGTAGAAAGCCACGTCTCGTAGATCTGCCTGTATTTGACCAAGTGTCAACTTGATCTCATGCCTGCATAGAATATTAAGCCAAAGCGTGAAAGGACAATGACGAAGACTGACCGACTTTCCTCGGTACCATCTTGAATGGCGCCATACGGAGAAAAGGACATATAGTTGTGCGCCTCAATCGACACGATGTTGGGGAATAGATTACGACCACTAAGGGTAAGGTTCTCGATGACGATATCAACAGAATCGTCTGTATACTCGATTCTCGGAATGGGGACGTAGCCGACCTGGAATAGATCAGTCAGAAAGGTCATCGTGAGTAACGGGAGAACCAGACCTTCTCGACCAACATCGGTATCACTGTCTTACGAATATCGCCCCAAAGTTCACTTTTGAACGTCAACGCGCCGTCCTCGGCAAATAGAAGATCCTTCATGAGTCGGGTCCATCCACCGGCAAATTTCCGATTCATAGGATCTTCTCCAATCCCATTCAGCCAAGTACCGGCGCCGTTGAAAAGCCTATCGAAGTGCTCTGTGTACTTGCCATCTGATCCATAAAAAACCTTGCCACGATCCGTCCATTTGCGTCCGTTAGACCCGGCCTGAGGTTCGAGAATATATCCAGGTTTCAGTAGTACACTCCGCAGCCACTCAGTACCCTCTCTGAACCACGCGCGTAGTTCAGGATCACGTTGAGCATCGTCGGCGAGCGCATAGAAAGGGTCGAGGATAAGGTCCATCGATAGGCCATTGGCGAAACGCTCCAGGATCGTGCGCAGTTGGGTAAGTGACGCTTGAAGCTTGCTCTGAAACTGGTATAAAAAGTGGGAAAAAGAAAGTAAGGGACGTAATTACATTCTTCACGGCCCCTCCTGCCTCGCTCTTAGCGCCGTTTATGGCGTCTCGCCCATGGCCTGCATACTCCTCAGCATAGTCCAGCAGCCAGCCCAAGGACTCTTGATAATCGTTATGTTTTTGACACTCGACTACGACCTACGCGAAGGACGTCAAAACGTGAGTGAAATGATAACCAACAGAATAATACCTTCTTCGCCCTCCAAATCCACTGCTCCCGCCTTTCCTTGGGAAAATACTCCTCAGTCAAAAACTGCTTGCTTCCGGACAGCTTATCGTTCACACGATCCTTGTGCTGCTGGGGGATCGCCTTCGATAGACCATTCTGGACGTATGGTGAGTGTACAACGACGCACTGAGGCTGAGTACCACAAACCTTAACTTTTCCCATGATACCTGAGACCTTTTTCCCTTCCTCATCGCTCACGCTGACCTCGGCGTCAACTGACCTTTTGACCTCCCCAGGATCAATGGCGTCGGGCTGCCCATTCACCCCGGGAAGTCGCGTTTCGAGCCTCTCCTCGTCGGGAACAAAATGGCCTTCTGGAGCACCTTCATCGACACCTTTGAGCTGCTCGGGGCTGGGAGCGATGACTTTGGCTGCGAGATCTCGGCCGACGACGCTGAAATCCTTGATCAGCTTCCGAAACTCGGAGTTGGTTAAGACGAGGTTGACGAGCGTGCGCACGTGGCGCGTAGCTGTGAGGCCAAGTCAAGCTCAGCTAAGTAAAAACGGGGTGTTCAACACATACCAGTATCGACGTCCTCTTTTGCCTTCTCCTTTTCAACGCCTTTAACGTTCCCAGGACTCACGGTCGACATGTCTACTTCCCTCGTCTGCCATATCCAGTCTTGAATGAGCTCGTCGCCGTTCTTCTCCTGTATCATACTGCGCAGCGTTCTGAGGATCTCTTGGATGTCCGCGACGAGCTTCTGGCCATCCTTTGACAGCGTCGAAGTGTTCACGGGTGGGTTATCGAGCGCGTAGTCGATCCATGAGTCGACCTGTTTGTTCGTTGGCAGTCGTGATTGTCGCAGAGCCTGTACAGTAGCATATAGCCTGATCTATTCGCAGGGTCAGCATATACAGCGTCCCGCCTAGCACCAAGCATACCTTTCTGTCCACGTCGGCTTCCTTGGCGGCCTTGTCGACGGGGTCAACGACGCTGCCCTTCTGCGGGTGGGCGCTAATATCCTTTGGGGCGGGAGGTAAAGACATGTTGGGAATCTTAAACACGATGCCGGCCTTTATATACCACCGTCGACGTCGATCCCTGGAGTGTAATGACGCGATCGACGTCATCAGTCTATTTCCCCAGTGGTAAGGTTAGGGGTGTGGCGCAGGCTCGTCATCCTTGACAGCACAGGACGCGTTCGGGGGACCTTGGAGAGAAATACGCATGACAACAATACCACATGTAGCGAAATCAAAGAAGAGCTTACTGTAGGCAAATCGTTGGGAAATAAAATGTGAATAGAGACCGATTCGCATGACGAATGTCGCCATGAGAAAACGCAGGCCAGGGCAGCGGTCGTTCGAAAAGGGCTTCGGTGCGTACCACCAGATGAGGCCCGCGAGTTCGGGAAAGAAAGACAAGGACATTGGCTGAAGGAGATGGAGGTAATGAACAAGGGGGAATTTTTTGATTTGGGTGACTCCGGTGATTGCCGAAACTCCGAATTTTCCCGATCTCCTAAGCGTTCATTGCCTGTTCTGGATGTCGCCTGCTTCCGTCTTGCCTTGCTGAACTTCGATTTTGCGGTGACCAGTTCCATGGCGACAGCCCAAAACATAATTATTCAGCTTGTGGATTACAGAAACCTCGATCCTTGAACCTTAAGAGGCCCCTTTTGCTTCAAACACAGCGGGACCCGTCCACTGTACGCTCTTCTTCACCATTTTCGTTAACGGATATGGTTTCTAGGAAACTTCTTCTCTCCCAGGTGGTCCGACATATGACCTCCCCCCCTAAAAATAGATAGGGACGCCATATTTTTACGTAGCAATAACCAGCGCGCAGGATACAGATGCTCTTATCAGCTGTATTCTTTCAGAAGCCGGTGAGACTTGAAAACAAGGCTTTCCATCCGTCAGTTCACTCAACCTCTGGGCTGCGGTGAATTCACCCAGGCGACTATGACCTTGACTCAATGCCTCGTGATACTTGCTGACCTTAGGTATGCTACGCCGCATGCATTAGGATACTAATGGTGGGACCCCGGGCTCATCCTACTACCTACACTGTAGGTCTCTTTCTATCATTAATTTTAAGCATCATCCAAGTTACTGATCACTGATCAGATCGTACTGCATGTGCGCCTCTACGATGGTCATGCTATGACCGGGTTTTACTCTAGTTGCTGACTGGTTGGATGCGGACTCTCACCTGCCTTTTGTGTCTCTTTTCGTCATCTGTGAAGTTGGATCGTACGGGGATGTCGATATCAGTGAGGCCAGATAAACATTCTGTCCCATACCACAGCGTATTATTACGGTATGTAGGTGGCATGCATGTAAGGAGAACGCAAGGAAAACGGGCTCTGGTCCTTTCTTTCATAAGGACATTGAATGAAAAACCAATGAAAAACCTTACAAAGAGCCAGGCCAAAATATGGCCAAAAGAGTTCCGGACAACAGAAGACTAACCCGAAAATCAGCCAGTTTATTGCTATTTCGAAAAAGGATCAGCTCGAAACAGAAAAAGGGTTCTCCTCGTCCTTAGCATAAAAGTTAAAACTTGTACTTACCCAATGGAGGGCGAGGCGGTCCGGTCCTCCGCTGTCCACGTGTGCTCTAGGGCAGGTTTCGGAGGGTTTGCCGTGTATGGAATTCCTGTCCTTTGCTTCTTGCAAACCGGTCGAAAAGTGGGGGTGAACTGCCAGGGCTTCCTGAAAAAGGCTAAACAGCGTTGTCACCGAGTTCTCGCAACCAAGTCACGTCAGAAACATGAATGTCCGGGCCATGTCACAGCGTTGACCTGTACGCTGACATCCGAAATTTTCCTAATTTCGTCAATACGACATAGCGGCACTTTTCCTCTATTTTGTCCGAAAACAACCTTATTATGGGGGGGCCTTCCAACATAGTGGACAATGTCTATTTATATCGCGTCTCAGACATCCAATGGCACGTTTATCCCCGATGATGTCCACAAGCTTTACGAATTTAGACAAACAAGATCGAAGGAATCACTGCAGTGTTGGCCTGCGTCTCTCTGGACCCGAAGTTCGCTTTTTTTCTCTTCTGCTTTCGGGATTGTAAAGGTTCGTAGATCATAACTCTCACTGCACAGAACCGACGACTCATCGCCTTGTATACCTCCAGCAAAGGCCTTCGAATATCTACCGACTATACTAGTTCAAAGGAAATGCAACTAAGCGACATCGCAGCAGTTATTGCCCCTCTCTTGACCGGCTCTGCAAATTTCATTCAACTACCATCGTCAATGAGGCTCTCTACCTGAGCCTGTTCATGAAGTGTGGCGCCGGCGGCCGAACTCTAGTTTTAGTAAGTTAACTTTCAAACATGCGATAAAACGAACCCCACGTCTGTACAGGTTTTAAGGGTTTACGCGTAAAACCCGAGATTAATTTCAAAATCACACCGCAGAGAGCAACCACGACCGCGTGCTAATCATTCTCATTGGCGACCATCGATCCTTTCGTTTCATCCTACCAATAAAAAACGACGATGTCTGCTCGCCAGCCCACTAACCTCCTTGGCACGTTGAATTCCCCCAATGTTACCCATCGGTGCACTCCTACTTTCCTTCGTGATGTGTTCCGGCTTTGCGAACGGCGCGGTGCACCAACGCGACTTGAACCTCACAGCTCAAGAATCTGGTCTCAAGTTTGATATCCCTAACCTCATCCGACCTCCAAGCACCACCGTGTCCCTCCCTTCTATCCCTTCTTCGTGCGTACGGTACACCGGCAGCGACAAGGAATGCACAGCCTCAATGGCCGCTGTCAACATCACCTTTGCTGACTGTGGTTCGCCGTATACCATATGCCGTTGCAGCAATGCGAACATCACACTGGACGATGCCACCGATGCTCTTGCTCGTGTTCCTGTGGGTTTGCGACGACATGTCGGAACAGTGATGGTAATGCCGGGTAGCAGCGCGCATGCTTATACGTACACAAGCAGTGGGGAGATACACTTTTTTGGAGTGTGTAGCCAGCGAACTTGGATACACGAGGTGCGCTTTAAATCTCTTTAACAGAACTGCGCTGATTCGTAATGTGCAGTCTACGCATGCTGCCTCGGGAGCGCTGGGCATAAATGCTGCCAGTGGGAGTGGATCATGGGCCGAAGCCGTATCCAAGGATACCTGCGTCCCTGATAATTACGCGAAGACTAATCTCGCCGAGGTAGGCATCTAATCTAGACTGCATCTCGATTAGCTCATTGTCGTTGCAGGATCTCGCGCAAATGAGCGTGGTTAAGGTGTATTCACTGCTCAACAAAAATATACTCCCCTTGGGATTCACGACCGATTGCATGTCGAACCAATGGGCCTTTTTGGATAGTCTTCCTCTTTACAATCCGGAAACGTTACTCGGAGGTTCGTGCTCATTCGAGCCAAATAACACTGAGGCCCAGTGAGTTTTCATTCATGGCCAGCGTCTGATCTTATTTATTCGGTACATAGACATAATATTGCCCCTGCCACGACGTTTACGGCCTCAACCTCATCAATGACGAAAGCAGTATTGGCTTCCGCTTCCGAGTCGACATCAACAGCCGCCACGCCGGCTTCCACCACTCCGTCGGTCAACTCTTCATGTCGTTCTCGTGTTGAAACATGGATACATGCTGCGCTTGCATTGTCCTTGTTCGTATTCCTTTTCCAAACCGTCTAATCGACGTCTGTCTTTTTTATATTCTGCTATTTATTGCTCCTTCTGTTGTTGTCATCTTGATAACGATAAAACTCTTGCCTTCTTTGTTTCCATGAGGCTAATTCACGCGGACATTTGACTAATATTCCCCTTCGAGTCCGAACATCTGCTGGAGTCAAAACTTCTGGACCCTGCCGCAATGCAAGGATTTCGCCCGGTGAAGTACGTGACAGGATGGACCGTCACTGTCGAGTAATTGAGACTTTGATTCTGGCGAAGGATCTAGCATGCTGACCGTACATTGTATAGACTTGTTATTCCACCTTGTCAAGGCGAGATCACCAAGCTTGTGCCCCGGTCATTGCGCTCATGCTGTTAGCTATACAATTGGTAGATTGTATACGATGGCCGTCGGCAATTTGAGCATGTGCTCTTTCGCTCTAGACGCATTCCTTGGACGTATGTTTCTCCGAGCTAACGTTATCCGGCCTTCAAGAATGCACTACTATCGCATCGTCACTACACATCCCGCATGCACCCTTGGTTGATATGCCATCTTTGTACGTTGCCGTCTTTTGTATGCGATGATATACATATCTTAGAACCAGATGAGCATATTCATCTACGATGAGGACAACGGTTCCCTGGGAGCAATAGCAGCCAGGACTGGGAACCCTCTCTCCGTCAAAATAGGGTTTGCTTTAAGGAGTATGAAATGGAAACAAGCAATGCTTACTCAGAAGATCTATTCTCTCGTGACTCTTTGCCGCGGCTCTTTCTCTGACTCCGATACGAATCTTACCGTGAAATGGAGCGAAAGAGACACTAAAAGGCGTCTGAGCCTCAACCGAATGTTCATGCCCATATAAAGACACGATCATTGCAGTTTCGTCGCCGAGCCTCGCTGCAACCGTGTGCTGCGCTCGGCCTCAGCTTATCTCTTCCTCTGAACCTCTGACTTCACCCCACAGGGCCAGATAACTTTGCATTGCCGATGAAACGGGCATGTTAGGGGAAGCTGGCAGTCATGGAAACTGCTGCCTTGCATACGCCACATTTTTCCTTTGGTTCATCCACCTGACGGAATCTACAGTCTTTAAAAGCGCGTCCTTCACCTGCCACTAATCATTGGGTCAGATTACAACTCTTCTCTCTTGTCTTTCCAACTTCCAACTCCTTCCTCCGCCTCTTAAACCAAAGATGTCCAAACTCGTCCAGTGGTGGCCTTTCATCGTCGCTTATGCTTCTTCATTCGTGTTGGGCCAGTTCACCGTCGATACGTCGTAAGTTGCTAGTGCCGCTTGCCAGCGACGCCTATACTCATGTGCGACTCGGATTGTCCAGGTACCCGAAGTTACAGTAACAGTACACAACCCTAACGGAGAGGCAGTCCGATCTGCGCCCGTTCTTGTCACGACCTGAGAGTAAGTCTTCTTTGTGAGTAATGTCTAGGGACTGACAGCACATCACCCTTACTAGCGCGCTACACGTCCGAAGATATCGTACTCTTCTTCATAGTTTTAGGATATTTCTTATTTTACGGACATTAATCGTTCTATCTATAACACACGAACTATTTCGGTCTCCCCTCTTCTTTTCCCGTCCGTCTATACCAACATTTTGCGTTCTCATTATCTCTAGCTCGCCATTGGTATTAATGTCAACTGGATAATCAATCGTCTTCCTTGTCGCTGTTATTCACCTCATTATTGTAAGGACACAAATGGCGGGCTCTCTGCCATGTAGTATTTTAACTTTAAAAGGTTCCATTGTTGTTGAAAACAATTCTAATTGACAGTATCGATAGTTGAAAGTATCTAATACCCAAACCAGTGAGCACCCTCCACCGTGACTTGGAAGCGATTATTCGCCAGAATCTCCAATATTCTATGGCGCCGTGGCTCGACCGCCCGATGAAGCTCACGGAGGAGTAATTGGGCATCATACCTTCTATCCCACCTTGTCCATAGCTTGATATGCACTGCCCTCAACCTAGGTCGCCGCGACAGCGCTACTGCCAATGACTCCCATTGCTCGCGAGTCTCCCTTGTGACGAATTCAACAGGAAGCTTTACGGTAAGCTCTTCCAAATCGGTCTTCGAAGGTTTGAAGAGGTCGCGAAGGGGTGTGAGTCCCGGCTGCAAGTGGTGAAACGAGAGATTCAATTGTTTGACCGTTGTGAGCTCAAGGGATTCTGTTCGAAGTTGTAATAAACGAGATTACACGAAAAAGAGGAGAAGATGCGCACCATTATTGGATTCTAAGGGAGGATCACCAATGACCAGCCTGACAAGGCGAGGGCTGCGACGTCCAAGTTTGTTGATGCTATGCGACCCTACGTATTTCGTTTCTGCCACCTTTAAATTCGAAAAATCGACGGGAGACTCGTCCCGGAGTAGGAGCTCTAGGACTAGAGGGGTGCTGACGCAAAGTCTTTCCACTCTAATCCTCTTGCTAGCGTAGGGAATCGGGTTGGTGTATGACTGGGATGCGAACTCGACATTACCAAACCTCAGTTCTTTAACCGAGGCTGACAGGCTTTGAAGAACCTTGAAAAGGTCTGTGAAGTACTGGAAAGTAATCCCGTCAAGTTGGAGGACTCTGAGCTCCCCAAGTCCGGACAAAAGTGGCACGTATAGAGTCGGATTGGATATGGTTATCTTGAGTTTCTGCGCTAGGGCGCACCATTGCAATAGCGCAGGCGATATATCTTTGGAGTCGACGTCATTAAAGGATAGTTTTCGGACACAGGGAATGGCTCGCCAGCAGCGAATGGTGGTCAGAAAATTACGCGGAGTTTTGCCGGAGTAGAAGGATAGGTCTTCGAAGATGACGGGGAAGCATATGAAGCGAAATTTAGAAGAGGTGAGGCTGAGTTGCTTGATGCTGGCGACTCTGAGGTGCGAGAGAATTTCGAGGATGAGCTCCACCGGGAAGTCCTCGAATCGGAAGCGTCTCTTGCGCGAGGAGCGGGAAGACATTGCGTAGTCTGTGGAAGCCAAAATTCAGGTAGCAGTCTTATATACATATGAAGTGCCGCCACCGTGGCACCATTGATGTGATTTGCTTGAAGTGTAGCAAAAAAGACAACTTTTGGCGGGTGCATTGTCAGCGTTTCGGAGGAACAAAGACAATATCTGAATTGGACGAGGAAATTAAGCATGTTAGGATGAATTGCTATTGCAAAGACAGTTCCTTGCAAACACAATTCCTTTCTCGGTCGTGTCAAGCAAATGTCAAGCATAGTCGTCCCGTAATGAAACAGGTAATGAGGTAAAAACACTTTACTCCGTGTGTCTGCCTAGGTATGCCGCGGAGTCAGAGATGTCGGAGAGCATTATCAGGATTGATAACTATCATAGGACCGTCAAAGTTAATGTTCAGGTTGCACGCGCTAGATCACGTGTAAGATTAGGGCCGGCTATTTGGCGTTTTCAAATTGCACTTCGGGTATTGAAAATTTCATCGCCTGTTTCCTCACCAGCTTCGTCCTTCTCGTGTCCAACAACTTTCGTCACTCTTCATGCCATCACCTGATACTCAAGGCAGCCTTGCCGCTGAGCTTATTGACACGATTATTGACTATGTTGCGTCCGCATATAGGTATCATCATATGACCCGCTCACTTTTATCGTCGTGTTCGCTGGTTTGTAGAGCCTGGTTGCCGCGCAGCCGCTACCATCTATTCAAAGCTATCACGCTTTCCTCCGACAATCACCCGTCCTTCATGCGCCTCATCACCTGTCCAAACTGTTCATTCCTCGGCTCCATCCGAAGGTTAACCCTCATAGAGACCCCGGACAATGATTTAGGAAACCTTTTGCTGCACCAGACTCTTCATACCGTTGACCCCTCCATATTTTCCAACATCAAATGGCTGCATATTCACAACGCCACGTTCGACTTCATGTCGGAGGAGGATTTCTCCCAAGTCCTCACTGCCTTGTCGAGCTTCACCAGCATCACGCATTTGGACCTCAATCGATGCATTTTTCATACCCTTGACAATGTCATCCTTTTTTGTCCTCGTGCGGAGCGCTAGAGTCTGCGCGTTTGAATCGCGTCCAGCTTGTGGAAGGCCCGCCGCTGGAAGTAACGTCTCAATCCTCTCTCGCACAACTCCCTGCTTCTCTGTCGTCATTGATATTCACTATTGGTGGTGGACCCAGTTCCATTCTAGAAATCGTCCCCTACGCGGGTTCGTCACTCAAACATTTGAGTGTAAGTTTGACCATCAACACTGTGACTACATGTACGTCTAATAACTATCACGACCGAATTAAACGCTGATATTCACTTGTTCTCCTAACTAGATGCGGATATCCTTTGCTGCAGCTCGAACCTTGAATTCCTTACCTTCCGTATTGTCTCGGCATGTAGACCGAATCTCGTTTGGCATATTCCTGATGTGCTTCAAGAATTCTCGTCTTCATCCATCAACGAGATAGCCGTGTCGTTCTGGATGAATTCCGTGGACGCCCTTGATTGGACTTCCTTCACGGAGATCCTCAGCCGGGAAAACTACAAGAATCTCAAGAGGTTCATCGTGCTCACTACTAATGTGCATCTGGATGTCAAGGCGGCGAAGGAATGGATCACTCACAAGTTGAGAGCGCTGGCCGACAAGAACCCTTCGCTCGAGATCGAGTTCGTCCAGTGGAGAGATCCTTTAGAGGAAGGGCGCTTTGGATGGTCATAAACAATGAAGATCTCCTGGTACTGGTACAATGCCAAACTATCGTTGCAACTCATTACTTTTCTCCATCTCTAAATCTCGTTTCATCGCGGTGGCCGCTGACCTCATGTGGCGCATACATGAGCTACTTACAAAGCTCTATCACCATGCCGCCTTGTTAACCGTATAGTCGCTAGAGATCATTGCTTTATCTTCATCATTATGGTGCTACGTCCACCGAAGCAAGGAATGTTCATCCATTTTCCCTCTGTCTCGATTGATTCAGGCCGCTATAAAAGCCTTAACCTTTACCACATATTCTGGAACGACGTATATATATGCGATCGGCAGTTGAAGACCCCCCAAGGATCGGCTCCAGCTGCAGCTCGCTTTGTTAGTACCGTGTCATCCACAAGTATCAGCTTTGGTTGGTGCGACTCGGTACTAGAGCCAACACCAGCGCCCACTCGTGGAATGACCGGTCATTGAGGATATTCTTAACTGTGACAAACTCGAGTAGAAATAGCGTCAATACCAAGTATGATCCGCCGTCAATCATGCCGCTTATCACTCGTCCAAACTATTCGTCACTCTGGAAATGCAAGGGGGAATTGGCAGATGCGCCGGCCCGGGCCTTGAGGCCATCGTGGCAGAAGCCGTCAGCATGTCGATTGACCCACCATCGCAGACCATGGTTATCCCCAGGGGGCTCGCGTGTCGATGGTGTTATCACGTACCAGAGCACCAACAGATCTAAGATCTCCCATCAGGAAACGGCCGACTCCCGAGTCAGGCTCGTAGTGGACCGGTCACTCGATGATAATAAATCCCTCTTATTAATCGGGCGTCAAAATGTAAATCAATCACCAGAGCCGCTACTGTTGATCAACCTATTCCATTAGAACACATCATATAGTCCGGGCGGCGATTAAGTACCTCTTGTTGCATCTTGTCAAGTTTCTTGAGTCCGCGTGTTCCGAATCGAAGAACAGTGGGTACTTATAATAACCAGTGTCGGAGCTTCTCGCTTCGAGTCATCAAGGTTTGCATTACTTCAGATCAATCTCCGCAAGCAGTGGCTCAAAGCCTTCGCAAAGAGTCGGATACTTATATGGGGGAGAAACAAGGTGACCGGAATCATGAGATTGAATTTCGCCGCCGAGGCCAACAACCGTTCAAGTGTAATATTAACGGGGGAGATCGCCAACGGTTCCCAGCATGTAGTACGCTGCCGACTGAGGTTGCCTGACAGAAAAGAAAGAAATTCAATTTGATGAACATGGAATACACAGCTTCGACGAGGTACGTAGCACTACCGCTAACCAGATATCAGTATATGAAAGAAAATGCAATCTAAAGACACGAACCTGCAAAAACATGGATATATGCGCGAAAACCGGCGGCAACAATATGACGGAACCCGTCTGATCCGCTGGGGCATACCAGCTCGCTCTTGAAAAAGAGATATGCCAATAATGAGCTCCAGAAAAGCTCTTTGAATGTTAGAAACACACCAGTAATCCCGTCGGCGAAACAAAAACTCGCAAGGAGTCGCAAAGCAAAAAATTGACCACCAGAAGCGATGGAGCCAGTCATCCTCGTACGCCTAACCAGCACACAAAAGCAACGTCCCACCCCGCTATCCCACAAGCTTGTTGAGGCGGCTAGACCATCGACCCAGAGAACCGCCGTTCTGCGCTTGGGCATGCGCATACGAGGTAATCTGGGTATACAAGCCAGGCTGTGGGTGCGAGGTGATGTCTCTCGCTGCCGCGAGTACCGACGAAGCCAACATACTAAACGTAACAGAGGCAGCTGGGAGTATCGTATTCTCGAGAGCTGCCACGTAGGTCCATGACCAGAGGCGAAGAAATCCCGTGTCAGGACGGACGAAGCAGAAGGTGTCTGGGGATGTCGGGACCGACATATACATTCTTGAGGCGGGGATATCCACACTCTAAAAGTTTGTGATGCACCTCTATTGAGAAGAGGCGCGGCGCCGATAGACGACAGAGCTTCAAAGGAGCACAAGGCGAGGACGAGGACCTCACCTCCAAGGCCTATCTTCACGACGCGCCGCCCTCTCCGTCGACAGCCCTTCAGCCAACATCTTCGAGGACAATGGGCACGACGAGAGAAAAAATAGTGGTACCGAGGTACGTAGGAGAAGACCAAGACCCAATCGTTGCGCAAGGAAGATGGTGGTAAGAAGGAAAGGAAAGAAAAAAAGGCCGCGGAACCAAATTTTCGTTTGCTTGTTTGGCAGCAGCCTTGGGACTCTTCCTTGAACGGTCCGAACTACCGATCATGCTCTGGTTTTCCTACCATTGTATCTCCAGAAAAGGGGGAAAAGAGAAATCCGGAAAGCTCCCACCCGTGGACATGGCAGTGCATTACTATTACTAGTTCATAGTAGATATAGCCACTCCACGGCGTTATTTTTACAAGCTGCGTGGGCCTCAATTTCTCTTGATCTCAAGGGCTCGAAATGAGCATCTTATGCCAATTTGCTGAGCCCATAAGTTGTGTTACTACACACACACATGATAGGGAGGTTGATTTTGTTAGTCGTCGGTACTGCTGAACAGAAACGTAACGACGTCCGTTCTACAGGAAGGACTCTATGAAATGTACAGGCTATGAAAAGACTGCAAACAATCTGGTCACAAACAGGACCCTGAACGAAATCTGTCGGCTGCATCAAATATTGAGCTCCTCCTTTAGGTCATGCCAGAAATTACACCTGGCAGACAACGCGTCCGTAACATTCTCGAGCTGTATACCACCCGGATGAAGCAGCATGCGCGGGTTCCCCGTAGCCTACAAAAGTTCACATTAGAAGAATTTTGAACAACCCAGGTCCGGACTACGAGTGTGACATACACTCCATTCTGGTGCACCCTGTGCGATGGGGGTGCCGCCTGTAGCAAACGATGTCCAGTACCTACGCATGGCTTCCAAGAGTGCTAAATCATCTGCATTCGCTGAAGGCGAAGGTAATGAAGAAGGGAAGAATGCTGCGAGGTCGGCAGCATGGTTCGAACCCAGATGTGGGTTTTCGTAGCTATTCGTTCCAGTTTCATCCAAAGTTTGAGCAGTGGCACATAGACAAGCAACTCACCGGTATTGGAACGCGTCGAGTCCGGATTTACGGGCGGCTTCGTTAATTAAGATGGCCGTACAGATGTATCGCGTCTCCCCATACATCTGTTGACCCTGCAAGTCATACGAATTGCCATAGTCCGCGAGCGGGTAGAGCTCCAGAGCCTTGACGAAGCTTTCGTTTGTCAAGGTATCATACTGGCCTTTAAAAAAGTAGTACACGGTGTCTTCAGTTGCATTCGAGGAAATTGTATTCGCCCATGGCTCTGCGATATTGGCGGACCAACCGGCGCCTTCGTTGGTATTGGAGCTGAACACATGTTACGGATGAAAGTATTGTAGAAGAACGTAGCAGACTAACCCAAAGAAGAGAGGAATTTGTGCAAATGTCCCATCTTGGAAAGCATCGACGGCCCTTTTTGATATAAACGAACCATCCAGGATAGGACCAAAGGGAGTAACAGTCGCGAGCTTTGTTGCGAGAACCTTATTGCCGGCTGCTGCCAGATCATTCACATCAGCTTCGCGGAGACATGCCATAGGGTCCTCGTCTTTGCCACAGCCACTACGAAAACAATGAGCATCTAGGGATGTGGTGAAGTAAAAAAAAACTTACACGTTTGCGACGAAATCTGTAAAGATCCCTTCGACATATTCACTATCGTATGCAGGGGTGAAACTCAGGGAAGGACTGTCTCCCATAGCTGCTACAAAAAGACCTTCTGTGTCACCTCCGTTCGCGACAATCTAAGAACTGATGATTAGCGGACGCGAGAAGGAAGTTCTCGTGGTTGTCTACCTGGAACATCGTAGACGCCGCGCCTGCTGATTCGCCCCAAATCGTCACGCGCCTTGACGAGAATCCCATTAGTACAACATGATTAGGAGAAGAAGTGAGTGAGAAAAACCTACTCAGGATCGCCGCCAAAGTTGGAAATGTATTTCTGGAGCCATTGAAGAGCAGCCCGCTGTGAGGAATCATCAGGGAGTGTTGTACTCTTGGAAGATTTGATGTACTTGATCAAGAAGTCCTGTGTTCAGGTCGCCATTAGCCATTAACTGCGAGCCGCCTTCATGAGAATGAGCACATCGAACGTCTTTAGTAAGAGCCAGACAGAACAAACCTAAAAACCCAAACTGTCCTAGGCGATACTGCGATGAAGCATATATGAATGGTTCAGTTGAAGATTGAATTAATGCATTTGGCGGATACCAAATCGCATTTCCACTATCGAATCCGCCGCCTCACAAAGTGTCAGGAAGACCCGGGAAAAGAATGAAACAACAGCGTACCATGAAAATATATCAAAACTGGCAGTTTGTCAGTTGAATCAGTCCCAATGGGGACGTTGACCTATGGGGAGAGGGTGTATTAGAGGTGGAGACGATGTAGACATGTAAATTGTACATTGATGAACAAACAGTCCTCAGAGGCACCGCTGGGAACGGTAGATGTGGCCGTTTCGATGCATATATCGCCAAACTGTCGATTTACGTTAGTCTCATCTACGCACAGCGACGAAGGGCACACACGTCAGTAGCGTTTACGTTTCCCAGATGATTGGAAGGAGAGAACACCGGTGCCCTCCACCTTAAATCGTTCACAGGAGGTTCCGCAAACGCTATTCCGCGAAAGTAGACAATTCCAGCATCGTCGTCCTGTAACCCAGTGAATGTTCCGTCTAGAGTCAAAAAAAATTAGTGGGCCCGAAAAGAGCACAAAGGAAAATTGTGGGCACAGGCCAGTGCAACCGTCGTGTTTATCACCGACGAAGAGGCCCCAAGGACAGAAAAGCAAAGCGCAAGAAGACTATTCCAACCCAGAGAAAAGGGTAACATGGTGTAAGGATGAGAAAGAAGAACCGTTGAATTCCGGGATAAGGCAGCAAAGCGAATCGAATTTCGCTTTAGTAGCAAAACTGAGCTTGAAACTTTAAGTAAATCTGGAGCTCGTTTGCGGGGTTTTGCATCATGATCATTTGGATTCCGTGGAGGGCGGCCCTAAACGCTGCGCCTCCGTGAGGTCGCCTGCAAGCATCACGACCCCGGAAGAGCGACCTCGCCGTGCTGTGAGGATAGCGATGTACAGGGCTTGGCTCAAGCCCGAAAGCCAGGCCAAGCCAGGCCAAGAAAAGCCAAGAAAAGCCCAGCCCTGGTACAGGGCTTATACAGGGCTCGGGCTCAGGCTTTGACTTGAGAAAGCCCAAGCCCCGGGCTTCAGGCCAGGGCTTTGGGATCGCAACTATGTGGTTATCGAAGGTAGCATTCTTGAGATTAGAGTGTCAGAATGTACCTCAATACCCATCTACTAGACATCATCAAAAGAAATTACAGTCTTAATCTCTATTCAGATCATCTAGTAAGCTTCGCACCTCATAAAACATGTATTAATGCTTACAAATCTCTTCGAAACTATGTTTTCAAACATATCTACAAGCCCTGGCTTGAGCCCGAGCCAGGCCCGAGCCTGATAGGGCTTTGGCTCAGGGCTCGGGCTTGCGAAATTGAAAGCCAGACCCGACGAAAGCCAAGCCCAAGCCCTAAAAGCCAGGCCAAGCCGGGCCCTGTACATCGTTATGTGAGGATTTAGTGGTGAGCAGTACTCGTTGTAACTGATCCGGAACGTGAGAGTCGGCGCATCAGTAGATTGGCAAAAAAGTTTCCGAGGGTTGCGGCGACCACGATCCGGCGGAATTACTATCCGCATGGTCAAGCCCTTACAAACCCTTATGGCCAAGGCATAAGCTTGCAACTTTCTCGTATGCTATTAGGAACCTCCCGTAATAATTACCTAGCCTTCGATATTGCATAAAATCATTTTTAGCTCGTGGACGGTGGAATGTTACTGTAAGCTCATTAAGATGCGGTCTGACTCACACAGGCTGACTGTTAAACGGCCTTAGTGATTGCATTGATATGTAACTGGGCTACAAGTCAGCAAACCTGTGTCTTCGACGTCGACGTAGCCCGACTCTACAGATGCATCGGAATCGGAATCGGCACCTTCTTCAGAAAGCCTCTCACTGTCCCCGCTGTCTTCGGAGAATTGATCCTCGCCATCATCTTCATCATCTTCCTCTGTATTTTCGTCCACGGAAGCTTCATCATCTGGCTCATCGTTCCCCGTTTCGTTTGTGGTCTCAGCTTGTGTTGTGCTATCATTAACTTCTCGGTTGTATTCGGCAGGGACGATTTAGCGGCCGAGTTGAAGGAATTGATCACTCAAAAGTTGAAGGCATTGACAGACAAAAATCTATCGTTCGAGATTGTGATCTACAATCACAGCTGTTAAGAATCAGGGTAATCCAAGTAATACATGAGTTAATGAATACTCAAGTAAAACCTGAATTGTGAGCGAGGATGTCCGAAAGCGAGTTCTAACCACCAAGAGGGATCCGATAAGGGTGCTAACAAGCGCTAGGCGTAGTTAGCGAGGTTGTCAGCAAGCGCTAGGCGTAACTGACAGGGTTTCCAACAAGCGCTAGGCGTAGTTGGAAGGCAAACGGAACGGCAAGCGCTAGGCGTAACCGATCAGAAATGCTTAGATCACACAGTTAAGTGGACTTTGAAGAGTAGTAAAATTAGATTAAGCTTCTCATACAAGAACAAGTACAATACTTATATACCACTAGTAAAGGATTGAGTCATTGTTATTCTAGTATTGGCGAGAAGAAGAGAGAAGAAGAGAGAAAGTAAGAGAAAATACCAGTAAGCCGAGGTCAAGACCGAGAAGGCCGAGAGCATGCATGTGTTGACTCATGTACAACCGGAAAAGGCCCGATATCCATAACAACAGCCATGACCAGTTTGTGGAAGCGCGCTTCGGATGGTGATTCGATCACTGAATACTCTTTAATCAAACGGCGTTATGCTTTTTTCTGTGATTACTGTACTGTTCCGTTCAATTCGAACGCGATCCGAGAATTTTGGGCCAAAAAACAAAAACAAAAGAAATCGGAATAATCGAGAAAAAATCCTTTCCGTTCTCAGATTTTTTCGCTGTGACGCGCGACGTTCGAATTGAACGAAATAGTACAGTATAGGTCTAGGAGATATGTATAGATACACATAGTATAGCGGAACGTCGGCAGACTTGTCTGGTGCAATACCCATAAACGGCAGGAGCAGGGTGTTCTATAGTAAGGCACGGTATAGCTACTTTCTCAGTACGAGCTCCAATGATACCAAATCCTCAGAATCTCGTTTCGCAGCACGAGGAGGATTACAGTAACCATCGTAAAACTGGAAACGGATAATTGTATGTGTAACCCTAGTACCTAGGTTGTATAAACGCGTATTTTAATGAGCGTCCCGAAGTGCTTCAGTTCACTGGCCATCTTTTCTATTACTCGCTCCTTAAAAACGTCTTCCAAGTCTGCATGCTCGAATCGTTTATATCTGGGGTAGTTTCCGGTGCCGTAGATCAAACGCCCGTCCCAAGTACCAAGGTCATCGACTGAACGAAGGGGGACATCGATTGTGATCTTCTCTATCTTCTCCGAGGTAACGCTGCATAATATCTGAGAGACCTGCTGCGCCGTTTCGTTCCTCGCACATGGTTTGGAATCCATAAAATCTACAATGAGAACCGCGAGATTTGCGTTCTCACTGAAGTCGACGATACGGCTAAATTCATCTAGGTCTTCGATGGCTCAGAGATAAATCGTATAATGGAATGCCGGTGACCACTCACCCTTAATTTCCATGGGAAAACGAGGCAACGTGATGCTTACTGTTTTGAGCGATGTTCCAGCCGTTCTCAGCAATTGCGCCAAAGTGAGGGAATCATTCCGCAGTGGTGTATACGTCTTCGTCGAAAATAACGATGAAGAAATGGAGTGTTTGCGTAACCACGAGAAAAAAGATCGAATGGGCTGTCTGGTACGGGCAATAAAGGTTACTGTGTGCAGCGAAGGAGGCGGGATAATCGTTGAACGGAACTCCCGGTCAATCTTGAAGATCTCGCATCTATCCAAAGTCACCGTCTCCAGTGCTCTGAAGGAAGAAAGCAGGCTGGCAAAATGATCGTATGTTCTGAACTGGCATTCTTCCAGTCTCAGATCCACGATATTGGCCAGACTCGAGACTGACTTGAGCACAGCTTCCCATTCTTCCTCTGACTTTGTAAGGAGGAAACCACTGCCATACACGATATCCATCGACTCGATGTTGGGAAACATGGAAAGTGCAGGGAGCACTTCACGGACAAACCAGTCTACTTTGGCCGGGGGCATCGGGCTGTCATCTATGCACATACTACGAGGATAAGGGGCAAAGGTGCACAAGGCCGGATCGGAGATGAGCTGCATGAACGAAGGCTGATTCATGGAAACGACAACGATCTCTTTGAAGAGGTAATATCGGGTACGGGGAGTCCATGATTTGTACACCAAAGAACACGCGAAAAGCTCGGGCTGCCATTCCTTCGTGAAATTCGGAAGGTACTGGCCGTAAACTAGGTCGATAATGTTATCGGCAATCTCTTGAGGGAGAACAGCCGACATCGGTTTCGAATAGGCAGAGCCTTTGTCCAGGAGAAGTTTGGGGAGAGATTGGGGGGATTACGATGAGCGGAAGGAGAATTTAAGTCTCACTTTTAGACTCCGAGCCTCCTGTGCAAATCCTATGCGTGAATTTCACACGACTCCGCAGGCAACACAGCAGTACAATAATGAATTACTTATCTAGTACATGCTATGTCTTCAACCCGTTAGGCAGAGGGGATGGACTTGAGTGATGCGGTTGATGCTCGGACGAGGCGGACCGAACATTTCGGGATCAAATAATAATTATCCCTCCGCGGAACAAAATAGACTGATATGTAATGTGGTACCCAAGGACCAGAAAACAAACAACGATGGTTCCGACTCGACGGCGGAACTCTCATACAAGCCCAGGTCTATAAGTGATATTTAGCGAAGGAAATAAATACATACGAATTATACTCACATCGGCTTGTCCTCTGAGCTCAGTGCCTCCTTCTCTGAATCGCATGACACCTCTTCTTCCTCTGTACAGCCCCACAGCACAAGAACCAACTCCACCGCTGCTGAGACGATCAGGGTTGACACGACCGTGAGCCCTAGGAGCAGGGTCGGCGTGATATGCGTAACATGAAGGTAGAGGTTAACGAGGAACAGGATCGGGTAAGCGATGAGGATGATCAAGAAGCACTCGTTCATGAAACGAATCATGGTGGTGTAAACTAACGGTCAGTGAGCAGCGGGTCATAGAAGCAAAGAGCCCGGTACTTATGCGTTCGAGAAACAGGTACTATCCCTCGTCATGAGATGATCATTTTTTGGTGGCTTGGCAGTCACGGTCCCCGCCGAGTTGAGTTCGATAGGGCATTCAGTTGACGCTGCAGCAATATCCGGAGAGATATCGGAGCAAGCCGACTTCAAAAGCATCGCGGTACCTGAGGCATCTGCATGTGAACATCAGCGAGCTAGCGATGTGATGGGCACTGTCCACATGAATGCCAACAAGAAAGCGGAAGGGATTGCTAAGTCAGTACATCGTTGCCTTAAAATTCGTAATCTCTTCGCGCGAACCTTGGCTGAAAATCAACCCCGTTTTGGTACCAGCGAAAGGAGAGGAAACATTTACCTTCAACATGTTGCGCCACTCAAACCGCGATGAAGATTGTATGTTGGCATCAGCAAAGGAAGCAACCCGAATTGATGAAACCGGAATGATGAGCTGTAGCAAGTAATGCGCCAGTCCAAGGAGAACCCCCAAAGAGTCAGAAAGCAACAACAATAATAAATCACTGTACGAAGCGACGAAGCAGTCGCGGCGCCGTAGGTTTGCTGACGTTGGCTCAAACTATCGATCCGTAAAATACCCATTCTGTACTCAGGCATAGATATACAAGCGGTTTGGAGGGAATTCAAGCCGAACCGTAGGTGCGAGACGCCACATGACGCTAACGTACTAGGCGAAGCGGAAGCAGCTCGTCAGGGCACCTATATCCGACACTGGACAAAGCAAACGCACGCCGGCAACATTGTCCACGTCGGGTAATGACGGATTGGGGCAAGATTGGTGGATACCGCCATGCAAATACTCAATTGCAGGATCATGTCTCCATATCCTTCGAGAAAACGAACGACACCGAAAGAATATCGAGCTTTCAAAGCCCGCGCAGGCGATGACTATATTGATTATGGACGCCCCCGTCCACGACGCGCACCCCCCTCCATCGACTGCCCTGCAGATAAAAGTTTCCAGGATGGCGAGAGGGGCGAGAGCGAGGATAACATACCGAGGGACGTTGGAGACGACCCAAGGGCAAAGGCCCTGGTGATAAGAAGAAAAGGAGAGCAATGCCGTTTGTTCGGCAGCAGCCCTCCCTTTTTCTCAGTTATGTACCGACTCTCCAATTTCACGATCTCGAGCGAGACCAACAACGTTCGCTTCTGATACCTATACATACTTACGCTACATCGATGTCTAGAGAGAGGGGACAACATTCTCTTCAACCTCAACGTAAATTATTGGCACCTGAAGCCGAAGCACGAGGCATCTACATGCGAATATCGGCGAGGGACTCGATGGTTAGCGCAAGGAGGGACCTACATGATGACAGGAAGCAACTGAAAGACGGCGCTTCTACCCTCCAAGGTCAAACTTGATTTGTACTTCGATGAAGGTATGTATCGTTATCCCAGCCTCCTGATCAGAGTCAGAATAGGAAAGAAAAGACGATCTAGAGATACAAAATTGTAAATAGCGTGGATATCTGCGCAGATATCCGCGCGGAAACATGTTGGGATCAGCGCAATATGTTGCAATATACCGACGACCCAAAAGTCAAACCCTGTTGGTAAAAAGAAAGAGGTAATGGCGGGTCGCCTGTTCCGGGTTCTATCCCGGCTCAAGTCTCTCCTGGCCCACTAGCCATGCTCTGACGAGACTAGGAATCTGAGAAGCCAATAGGAATGTTCTCTTAAAGCTCGCAGATATGTACCTACATGCGAATATTAGGGAAGGAATCAACGGTTAGCAAAATAGACTTACTTCGGGGCCAGCCACCAACCGGCAGAAAAGGTCACGTATGCGAACTCAAATTGACAGATGAGATTTACAAAAGCGTTGCTTTCCCATATTGTTCGAAGGTGAAGTGGTATTCCCAACCGATCGTACGTCAGTAAAAAGAATCAAGTTGATAGTCATGGAATACATGATCCGCTTGTACTTCGATGAAGGTATATAGCCCTACTGATCAGAAAGTTAGAATACGAGAGAAAGGGCGATTTAAAGATACGGACCTTCAATAACGTTGACATATGACTCAAAATCATTGGCAACAGCATGTTGAGGCATACCAACTCGTTCGTAAAGAGTTCTGTCGATAAATGAGCTGCAGAAAACGCATTGGAAAGTGAGAAACGCACCAAATGACCCCGCCGCAGGTGCAACAGAAACTCGCGAAGAGTCGGAAAGTAAAAAATTGACCACTGAAAACAATGGAGCCAATCATCCTCGTACGCCTAACCAGCACACAAAAGCAACGTCCCACCCCACTATCCCACAAGCTTGTGAAGGTGGGCCAGACCATCTACCCAGAAAGCCACCGTTCCGCGCCCGGGCACGTACAAGGAGATACCCTAGGTATGCAAGCTGAGCTGTGGGCGGGCAGTGGTGTCCCTCGAGTACCGACGAAACCAAGGTACAGAATGTAGCAGAGGCAGTTGAGAATGCCGCATTATTGAGAACTACCGAGGCTTGTGACCAGCGACGGCAAACTCGCGACGAGATCTCGTGTCGGCGACTGACGAAGCAACTGGTGCTGGCAGTGTCTTGCAAAAGAATGACATACACACTCTGGGGGCTGTGCCCCACGCTCTGAGAGTTTGTGCTCCGCCTCCATGCTCCACCTCCATTGAGAAGATGCGCGGCGCCGATAGACTACAGAGCTTCAAAGGAGCACAAGGCGAGGACAAGGACCTCACCTCCAAGGCCTATCTTCACGACGCGCTGCCCTCTCCGTTGACAGCCAATCAGCCAACATCTTCGAGGACAATGGGCACGACGAGAGAAGATAGCAAACCGAGGGACGTAGGAGAAGACCAAGACCCGGTCGTTGTGCAAAGAAGATGGTGGTAAGAAAGAAAAGAAGAGAAAGGTCGCGGAACCAAAGTTTTATTTGTTTGTTTGGCAGCATCTTGGACGGTCCGAACTACCGACCATGCTAGTAATCGAACTCTTGGCTATGCGCTGTTTCATGGATTGTTTCAATGCGACTACTACTCCCCCCTCTTTCCTCGATTCTCTGGAGTTTCACTTTTCTGTTGCTATTTCGGAGACTCTGAACAGGACCACATGCAGGCTCTTAAATCTTTTCCTAAAGAGTGCAAATCGGCGGGAGCACATCTCTCATGCCTTTGCTATGAATGGAACGTGTCGATGCAACTCCTTTCACCTTCCATTCAAATGAAACTTCTCGTGCCATGAACTTCTTGTTCTTCTATGGGTAGCGGACGCCAGCACCAAACCTGGTGTTTGATTCGACCACTTCCGATTTATGATGCGATGAGGGGACAAATCCAGTCGCCTGTTCATGTCTTCTGCTCGCATTTACAGTATCGGATTCCTCGGTGACGCAGTGGTGAAGTCGAACAAGGACGTTTCGAGCACTGCCTGGTAAGGTTTCCAACTTTGCTTACGTCGATATGTCCAGCGAATGACATCAATGCCGTCTTTTAGACCTGTGACCGGTCCCTTACAATGAGCAAA
This sequence comes from Armillaria borealis, assembly GCA_030435635.1. Lineage (NCBI taxonomy): Eukaryota > Fungi > Basidiomycota > Agaricomycetes > Agaricales > Physalacriaceae > Armillaria > Armillaria borealis. Next base: position 258,794 of record JAUEPT010000047.1, on the reverse strand, counting down.
GGGTCGATGCAAGGGTCATCTGTTCATCAGCCGACCCAGTGATTGACTCGATGCAAATCCTTTCCGGTGATCCAATGGCAGGACTTAGAAACTGTACGTCGACCAGAAGGTATACCTCTTATCGTAGGTCTTCGTCCTCATGTTGCGTATTCCTCTCACCAGGTTTGCAAGCTTTGGTCCCAAAGCGACTAAGAAGAATTTATATTTGAAACGAGAAGCCCAAGATAGATTCGATTGATGTAAGTGGCGTTCTTCCACTTTGCGGGGGGACGGTACAGGTACGTATCCGCCTATAAATATACCAGCAGTTTCATAATATCTAACATGGCTTTCTTTTCTTTGTACTGGTTAACGATATGCGCGTCGAGTAGAAAGCAGTGGTATCTTAGTACGCGCCTCGCCGACGATGCCGTGGGCGCGTACCCCATATCCTGTGCAAAAAATGATGGCTGTACACCATCGAAACACCGATACGCTGGCTTCCTTCGATCACGACTCTTCATGGCCGCAATTCTCACGCACGAGGCATTTAAATACAAATTCCAAATATGAAGTTTCCGAATAACTTACCCCGCATTCTCTTCTCCTGCCATGATGTTCAAGTCACTACTCCTTGCACTTGCTGTCGCCCTTCCTGTCTGGTCTTGGAATTCCTATGTCTCAGAGGTACTTAGAGCGGCCCGCTCCTCCCTTCTGATGCTAACCACAAATACATGTAGGCCGTCGTCGTCCTAAGCGGACCGGATTCAGTCAACGGCACCGTCATATTCCAGCAATCCAGCAGTGATGGGCCCGTTCATGTAACAGGGCGCATTCAAGGCCTCGATCCTTCTGCATTACGAGGCTTCCATGTACAGTACGTCCTGCACCCTATTCCCCTCACCCCTCTAACCGATCTGTAGCACCTCCGGGAATCTTACAGACGGCTGCACGTCTGCAGGAGCCCATTACAACCCATATAATACCACGCACGGTGCTCCCACCGATCCTAAGACCGCGAGGCATGTAGGCGATCTTGGGAATATCCAGTCCGATGCCTATGGCGTAGCGGTGTTGGATATCACTGATACGATCATTTCGCTCAACGGACCATTGAGCATTGTCGGGTAAGTCTTCTTATATGAGGCTGCTAGAGGAGCGCTGATTTGATTGCGCAGACGTTCCATTGTCGTACACACGGGGACGGACGACCTAGGAAGGGGCGGTACAAATGTTTCGTTAACGACTGGTAACTCTGGAGAAAGAGCCGCGTGTGGAGTCATTGGTACGTGATCTTGTTGGTGTTTTCGGATGTGCGTCTCATACGCAGAAATTTTCTAGGATTGTCGTAGTTTCGAGGATCTAAATGGATTTTTTTGCTGTGTTGATATCATAATGTTTCCCTATACCTTCTGGCCATGTTGAATATATTTTGAAGCTTGCATACTTAACTGGTATTGTTGTTACGACGCCACTCGTCCTTTGCTCAATAACAACAAACGGATGTCATTGTTCGGATTTCCATCAATGTTCTAATTGCAGGTCACAAGTTGATGGCCCGCAGGGTTTCTTGTTTAAAGCAAGTTGACTCTCCCTCTTCATCACCGCCACCCCTCCGCACTCTCTCCATGGACAGACTGAAGAATCGTGCAGTGATAAAGTGCTCGCAAGCAAGGACCCGGATTATCAAGGAGGTTCCAGTGCCCCTCCCACCTCTTACCTCGACACGACCGATACCCTACGAGGAATCACCACAAAGTTCAAGCCAAAAGCCAATGACCAGACACACGTCGCGTCCTTGCCTCTGCGGAATGTACGGCCCCGGGGGATGCAAGTGGCATTTCTTCTATCCGTTCCAGATGATCATAGCTATCCACGAGATTCTTCCATTCCAACAAGCTTTCGGACGATCCATGTAAGGCATGTCCCTCTCAAATGGGATGCGATATTTACAGAAATCCTAGGATCAATGGTGTCCTTGGGCCACCTACCCCTTCGCTCTTGGAACCAAATCCCAAATTCCTCACGAAATCTCAGAAAGAGACATTCCTGTGGACGCCGTCTCGCACGAACAAGGATCCTACATTCGCCATCATCAAGATGTTTGCTTTCTTGTCTCCGTCGTGCGAGGATGACGCAGGACCTTGGGTACAGAACAAAGAGGACAGGATGATTTGTTCGGGATGCGAGCGCGTATATGACTCGGTAACTTGGGCGGACCATCGTGATTCTTGCTCGGGAATAGAAGAAGCGATTGTCAGATCGGTGGTTGATGTATGGGAGAGCGAGGCGAGAGTAAAGGCGCTTCTGTAATATCACTGCATGGCATGTGCTTATTACAATGGATTTGTGCAGAATACATAGTCGGGACTACATAAGTAGACCGAGTCGGCTGCGCCCAAGACGCGTCAACATCGCGCCAACGTCGCGTCGTTGACAAATCACGACCACGTGCTTTTGTTTGTCCCGGCTGAAATTGAAATTGAGTCTTTGGTCGCCTCTTTTCCAGATCTTAAGTCAATCTCTTTCGTTTAGATCACCTTTTCACTCATTCAGCCGTCAGCGCTGCAGTCCTCTCTTCATTTGTGGGAAATTCTCATCAAATCCAAACAATGTTCGTTGAGGCGCCTCTAAAACACTGCCTAAGTACCCCCTTTCTGACTTTCTTTGTGCCGTATAGATGCCACTCCACTCGGAGTCTACTTGTGCTCGTACGTGTAACAACGTCTCCGTTCCGCGCGACGTTGACTCTATTCCCTTTCAAAGCCTCGCTATCTCGCGTCCGAGTCAAAGATCTCTTACGTTGCAATGACCCGCTCCTCGAAGCCGAAAAAACAGCATTACGTTCATTGGTTGATGGAGCACCATCTACTCTAGCAAATCTAGACCAACAGATCGTTGAAGCGCGCCAGACGCTCAACTCCCTTATTCAGAAACGACAAGTCACCGAATCTGACCTTGACGACGCAAAAACCCTTCTTCATCCCATTCGTTCAATGCCGCAGGACGTTCTCAGAGACATCTTTGACCATTGTGTACCTGATTGGGAAGATATGATCTTCGAACCACGTCAAGGCTATGATTCACTTGATCCTCGTTTCGCACCATGGACAATATCTCACGTCTCCAGGACACGGAGAGATGTCTCCCTTTCACGTTCACACTTGTGGACATGCATTACACTTGACTTCCGAAAGTATGGAGCGCTCAGTATGAGGGCTATCATGACAAAAGTCGCCCTTTTTCTCGAAAGATCCAAGAACATGGACCTGTTCGTGACGTTACTTTCGCCAGACACGTCTTTGTCTGATCATCCCGCATTTGCTTTACTGGATCTCAGTGCGCCGCGGTGGAGAAAGTTCGCTGCTTGTATACAGCGACCATGCCTGCAAGCACTGTCCGGTACTTATTTTAATCGGCTCCAGAAACTGCTCGTCGTGGTTCATCCCATAAACCGGAATATAATGACCGGGACGCTTAAAACCTTCCAGAAAACACGTTCCCTTCGGTGGGCCGTCATTCGGGGGGATGAAACTTGCGAGTCTTTTCCTCTCCCTTGGAGCAGCATTGAAACCTACGTCTGTGACTCCCTTCGTAGAGCTCATTGGGACCGCCTCAAGAGGCTCACAGCTCTGAAGTCATTGGAGATCACAAACCGAAGTCAGGTCATCTTCAACCCTTCGGAACTCCCTCAGACCACTCTTCCTACGGTCACATCCCTGCGCATTTCTGAACCACGATCGGATACAGGCGTCGAGATGACTACTAAGGTTATCCAGAATAACCTTCTCGTCCTACCTTCGTTGTCCACTTTAGATATGCATTTTCGGCGCGATAAGACTCCCGTTTTTCCTTTCTCCCATCAGTTTCCGAACTCTCTTACGACACTCATAATCCGGGACGCAATGGAGAGCCCCGACGGCATTCAACGAGTTCTCGAATTTCTCGAGACCGTGCCATATGTTCACACGTTGGGAATCGATGGTCGACGCGGCATAGAATTTTTCCAGGGTCTCAGTATCCAGCCAGGGAAGGACGTCATTCTACCGAACCTCCGAAATCTTCAGCTCCAAGGGGATCGTCAACCCTTCCCTGATCCAGTCGTCCTTGACTTACTTGAGTCACGATGTCGAAGAGATGATGCCGATGGCGGGCACGGGGTGACTCATGAAGAGAACCGTGATAATAACCGGCCCCGACCGGTCTTCCTCGAGCAGATTGATCTGTCTGAGGTGCAGCTCGTTCCGCAGCACAGAAATCGCCTGGATGACCTTCGTCAAAGAGTGAAGATCATATATACTTGCTAAAAGACGTCTTGTATCCCGTACACTATTCTTCTTGACCATTTCCTATCCAAGTTTTCTGTTAGCGTTGATTCTTTTGTACATTAACATCGACTCCGCTTTAGGTAAAACAGATGTCTAGCCTCGAAGCGGGCAAATACGCAGGCGGATGTTCCGCTCTTTCAATGCGCCTACCTCATCCACCGCCTGCCGCCTGTAACATCCGTGTCTTGCGTGGACCTCTAAATATGTGTACCGATATATTTGAACTCGGGTAAGGTGCTGCCCTAGGCCAAGTAGACGGTAGGTACCATTACATGGCAGTGTCCACACAGTGAACGCCAGTAGCATCCGTAGGCGGCGAGAGTTTTATAACGGTGGCTGTTCCGAAATATGGATAGCTTGGGACCATTTTCGAGGACTTAGGAACATCAGGATGTTTAGTCAGAATTGGTGGTCACTCAACCCCGGACATGAAGGTCTTCTTGTGCCAGAGGCGGCCATCATACATTTCTGGTTCAAAGCATTTGTCGCTCGACAGACATACTGGAATCTTCGTGGCGTGAGTCAGTGAACTATTGCGTCCGTTCCACTTCACAGCCGGGTTCACACAGCACAGCGGAGTTAGAGCAAAAGGTTTCCAAAATCAATAAGAAATATTTAATTATATCAGAGTGGAGAGCGATGGTATAATACCGGAGCTACAAGTTCGAGAAAACAATAAATTCAGATACAAGACTTGTCACCAACTGCTTAAAGATCTTCAGAGGGCGTAGCGTTGTAAATGGGGCAGAGTTGGTCCCATTGATCTGCGGGGTTGGGAAGTCAAAACGACGCCCGCGGATGAGGAAAAGGCGAGCATACCGGTAGGGTCAATGGTGGAGTTCCATTGCTCCACGGCTTCAGCAAAAACAATGGCGAATCCACTATGAGATTAGCCATTAGCAAAGTCAGCAAGCATGACGGGTAGGAAGACGTACGCCTGCAAGTGCCAATCAATGTGGCTACAGAGAGATGTAAGTTCATTATGAACATAGAGTGGTGAAAGGTCACAGACCAGTGAAGGAACCACGGTCCAGGATTATCGGTAGTGAACCGGATCGTAACATTGTCGCCCGTGGTACCGATGTTGACGACGTCCCGTCTCACTGGATTCTCATAGTTATACACGGTGCTACCAGCACTTCGGATGACATCGAAGGTGTGCTAAAGATAAAAATTCTTGAGAATGTACAGCCGCAAGAACTGAAGGGGAACATACGCCGTGCAAATGGAATGGATGCTGATATTAATGAGATGAACATCAATGAGAAGAGCATAAAGTATGAAAGGAACCTACCCCTCCGCCGATGACGCCGCCCGGCATTGAAATTTCGACTGTAGCATTCAACGGAAGAGGGTAGACAGAGCCTTCTGGAAGGAGGTCATTTGCATTCTGTGCACCACTCAAAAGTTGCAAAAGAACTGGAGTTGTCGGGGGAACAAATGTGAAGCCGTTAATTGTAAATGTCCCGGCGCTTGTCTGTACGGCAGTAAGTAAAAGAAGAAGGCCAGACTGAGGTTAGAGAGGTCATACAAAAGCGAACGCCAGGTTCTTCGCGACGTCGACACCTCCGGCTACAGGGGATCCGGGCTACAGATGGTTTAGACCGGGGATAAGAATCAGTGAAAGTACATTGAACTTACGGCTCCTGGGTTCTCGAGGGGCTTTCGGACAAGATCTATCAGTTTCGGTGGGAACGTTACACAAAATTAAAGGACGTACCACCAGCTGTGTCTCATTCATACTCAATACACTGGTGAAAGACACAGTACCGGGTTCCGCAACAGGGGCACCATTGTATCGGAGGATGGCAGAGTTGATACCACCGTCGAAACCCGATGTACCAACACTAGGATTGGCATGGATCCCTTAGGAAGATGGCGTCAAGGCATGCTTTATAACGGCGACAGAAGATAGATTTACAGTAGTTACCAATATCCTGGTCCGCGTTCAACTAGGACGTATATCAATAACTCTTGGATTCTTCCGAAAAGAAGCAGAGACTGACCACAAACGAGTATCGCTGACCTAAAGAGGAAAATTTATCAGCTGGTCGCCATTTTCATAACACGACGAAGATAGAACAAACCGGCAAAGATCTGGATTTCATCCACGGTGTACGGAACGTGGTTTACCCCATCGACTTCAATAATTGTCCTGACCATCAGAGGTAAATAAAAGAACCATGGAGAGAAACAAAAGACTGGTAATCACATCAAGTGGCTGTCGATAGAGACAGTATATGCCGCGTCACATCCGACGTTGAGCATCCGAATGCGATACCTACATTGTACTCATCAGAGACATTGAAATACAGACAGAGAACGCGTACCGTGTCCCCTTCGTGACGTTCACCACGGCTAAATCATGTGTTGGGTCTTGGCTCCACCTAAGACATCCGTTAAGGTCGTCTGTGGAACTCTGAACATGAAGTAGTTCTTACCGTCCCATGCCGTTGATAAGTATAGCGTCAGGAGAGCTAAAGTTTGGCAGTTAGCCGTCATGTCCGCTTGATATAGGTGAGAAATAAGATTACGGAAAGGTCAATTGTTTGGCAGGTGTATGATACCAGTCCGACAGCGTCAGGATACTAGTACTATCTGCGGCGGAGTCATGCTATAATACCAGCAAGAAAGTGTGTCGACGTACCATCATCGACATCATACAGATCAGCATGTGGATCGTTGGGGTCGTAGATGACTAAAGGCCCACGAAGCCCGTCACAGTATTGAGTAGCTAGAGTAACCGGCGTCATCTTCTCGAGCAGGTCTAATAAAGAAATTCCGTACACAAATGAGAGTGGTACCAGAACGTTCCAGCTTGGTCGGTAGAATCAAAAGTGTAAAGAAACGAGTCGCCTTTCACGATAGGGCACTGGTTCAGATTAGTAACAGTGGTCAGTGGTACCAATCACTATACTCGCCTGGTTTACGCCCGGAGGTCCATCAGCCCACCCGGTACCCTTTTGGAAGAGACCGTGCCAGTGCTGAAGTAAAGCGTGAGATGCAGAAATTGTGTAAAAGAGAACCGTCGTACAATAGACGTGCTCTGCAAAATTGTGTCGTTGTCGAGCTGGTTGACGACATTGATCTGGAATACATCTCCCTAAACCAAACATTTGTAAATGTCGTTGTGGACGGATTTCTGAGAGGCCAACCTTGTTCCCTGTGATGAGGGAGCCATCTATCTGCGAGTTCGCCAACGCAGCAAGACGTTCAAACCCGTCGGGATTGACGAGTCCATTGGAAACAACGAGGTCACCGACAGGACCAATAGTTCCCTGTCGTTGACCACGAGAGCTAGGGAGACCGAGAGTCAGGACGAGCAGAGAAAAGAGGGAAGAAGCCATGTCGACCTGGAGAGCAAGACAGCCCTTTGCAGTCACTTTATACCTGCGTTGAAGTGAGTACGAACGCCGAGACTCGGGTGAGTGCTTCATACAGAATCTATTGGGACGTGATATGCATGACGCCAGCGCTAGGCACATGCAGATATTCGTTACTAAACATGAGAAAAACAATGTCACCGTACCTCTCTAGACCTCATAAACGATGTGGTTCCCGTGAAAATGCCTCAAGCAGGTCACGACGAGACGCGATGATCCGAGGTAATTGTATTGCAGATGAATTAATTAGGAGGCGTTCGTGCTAGAGGCATGCTATCGAGTCACGTAAAAAGGTACAGAGCTGTGAAATGATTCCCGCACCTCTACATTAAGCACGAAACTGTTTCATGGGTCGATGACTCGCTAACAGTATCAGAGGCGAATGAACATCATAACTACTCAGTCGAGTCGACTTCTGCCAGAATCGTAAATTATGATCTGAAAACTGTGAAGAAGCCACGAAGAACAGAATGGTCCACAAACATACTCGGCGGTCTTCACACTGAGGCAAATGTGCGTGTCGGTTCCCAGGCGGGCTTCCGGTCACCGACGGGAATGTTAGGAACACGCGGTTATCGCTCCGACAATTAAGGTATCAGATTAAACAAGACCTATAGAGGAATAGGGACCTGGATGAGGATGAGCGCTTACGCAGTTGTTAGCTTGTTCTGGATGTGGAGGCACGATACAAGCATTCTAGATAACTCGGTCAACAGAAATATGGGGAAAGCGTTCAGGCATCGCCATGTTTGATTCAGAAATGTTCAATGTTGCGCATGCACATTGAAGACACCGATCAAGAGAAGCTTCAGTGTCGCCTATAAGTGTGGTGATTACATGGGTGGCATCGATGTCGATGAAAAGCTTGAGAGCATTCTGTCTGGGCTAGTCCAGTTGTTGAATCCCACGTACATCGTGAGAGCACATACGCGCCGCGCTGTTAGCATACAAGTGGAGGTATCCTTGAGTACATGAGCTTATTGTGGAGAAAAAAATCATCTCAAAGAAAATACTTACACGACTTCAAGAACCTGAGTGTTCAGGCTCTCGGTTCTGCATCAAAAACGCCCCATGTAGTATGAGTTCTAACAGAAGGTCTGAAATCTAGACTGTCACGGGAGTCGATTATAGCAGTGGCTGGCCGGCCGCGGATGGCCGTCATCACTGATCAGTCGACTCCTTTCGGGTATAACTGTGCGAAAATCATTTCCCATTTGAAAAGAAATGATACCAATCTAATGATGCAATATAATCAGCTGTAACTTATACTTATGCCTGAGGAGAGGACGCGCGGCGCTTGCGGCCGTCGGGTTACGGGTACGGAGACAAGATGAAAGCGTTGTTTGCTCATATCTCCTGATGCGTCGAATACGTAAGCGAACGCACTTTCCTTCGTTCCAAATCGTTGGCCGGCCGATGGAATTGCTTTAAGTTCCTGTTTCTGCCTGGATGCCTAAGAAACTACTAAAGCATGGCGGGAGATCTCCACACAATCGACATTAGGCAGAAAGATGAGGTAGGGTGTTAGTCAAAACGGAAGCTATCCTCCGCTGACAGAACGAGATTTAGTGGAATAATGAAGCTTCTATCGTTAAAAAAAGTGCGCTGAGTAAAATCTACTAGTTGTCATTAATAAGCATCTGAGAACGCTCTGTACTCCTTCCGAAGGGGACAGCAAGACAAATAAGACGCTCGTTCACCACTGATGCCCAGTCGACAAGTTGGTGCTTCGGGGACCTACGCAGGCACACCCATCCAAAGGGAATTTATTACCATACTAGACCTAATAATCTAGATTCTAAATGGCCACAGGTAAGGCGGTCCTTTGATTCACGGATCTTTTCTCTGTGGCCGACGACTTACGGCTGTTCATCAAGACCCTCTTGAAGTCAATTAATGACGCGTGCGCGTGAGATGCCGACGTTCTCACCTATTATCAGTGATTCATTTCTAAATTGTAAGCAATTGAATGTCTTCCATGTGGCTCTTTCTGATACTTGCGTGGTGGAAGCACTGCATACTCAGTATCCATGGTCATATGTACTACATAAGCACGTTTGGGCTGCAACCCCGTTTGACTGCGAGCCGACGATGAAGGTCAGCATCTCTCGACCTCTCTCGGAAAACATTGCATAGGTACTGATCAACGATTTTTCGTGCCAACAGATGAGAAGGATACATACCGCACTTAGGTTAAGACAGGCTACTGCCGGTTATATTTTGCACAGGAACAGATGGTACGCCAACGACCCTAGGTCCCTCGTCTGTGGTCTATGACAAAATGACAATGAAATTGACAAAGTCAAGGTTTTCGAATCCCTGGACCGTGTGATTACCTTCGTCGAAATTCGATGATCCTTGATTTTACGGGCAAAAATGAGGTTGTTTGTCATATTCATTGCTCGTACTGACTACGCTCTGCAGACGGATTCATTTCTGGTCGGTGAGCGGGCAATGAAACGAATATGTACCAACTGGCACAAGGAACATAGAGCGAGGTCTACTCATGAACATGCACATACTGTACTATTACGACCGGATCTTCACACCATGTTACGCGTTATGCGCATCTTCACTGGAACGGATCTTCACAAGCTGGTATTACGTGTTATGGTCAAAGTATATCTTCATTTCGTCACGACGTATTACTCAGTGCAAGGTATCAGATTTGATCAATTCTCTGCTTGGCAATTATGGAAGCAGACAATTTGCTGCTGTACGGCCGAAAGATCATGCGATCAACTTGGTATGAGGGCGAAGAATGGGACCTCGCCGCAGAAATTACAATCAAATTACAATGCATGGTAGTGCGAAATTTTTGAATTTTGACTTGTGAAAAAGGTTGTTTATTGATACAAATATACCATCTTCACCGTGCTCTGTTACGCGTTATGATATTCACTGATATTCACATTATGAGTCCATGTTACGCGTTATGTGAATATCTGGTCGTAATAGTACAGTATCAGCAGTCATGCTATTCTGTCGTCCCGAATTTCAGCTGGACGTCCTTATAAACAGTGTTCACACCTATTGCGCCTGTGTTTTCGGGGCCTCTCGCCGCGCTCTTAAAGACAACCACGGATACTTTACTACTTTTCGGCATGTTTGTCATATCTCCGATTGGCATTTCCAGCTCATCGGGAAACATAACAAGGGACCTCGGCAGGCGAGGGCGGTCCGGATAGCCGTGATCAAGTTCTTCCCTACCATCAAGGAAAACGATTACGCTCACACGACGGTGGAGCATCTTACAAGTCTTCCCAGGAAATGGCGTCCCCAATATATTCTCTACCCCCAGAATTAATCGATGCCATTATCGACGAGCTCCATAATGACCAAGCAGGTCGTTCACGAAGCGTCCTCAAGTCCTGCAGTCTCGCCTGTAAACTCTTCATTCCCAGGACTAGACAACATCTCCTGCGAGATATCACAATCAGCTCGAATCGTCAGTGCAAAGACTTCCTTGCGCTATGTCGTTCCTCGCGACACGTTTCGTCATCCCCGACAACCCTTACCATTATATGGACCGTTAACCACCGTCTGGCGCATACCATGACCACCAAGATGGACTTTCCTGCTCTGCTTCGCATTCTTTCTAATTTGAATGAAATCAAACTCTCCGGGATGGACTGGAAATCATTGTCCCGGAAATTCATTGATTCCCTTGCGACACATTCCTTCCGATCCATCACTCTGATGCACACTCATTTCACCAACTCCAACGCTTTCTATTCATTCTTATCTCGCTCGCCCAACCTTCGTCAGATATCCTTCTTCATGACGACCATCGATAACAATGACCGTCCTGCGTTCAGCGCTAATTTCGATGCTTCTCGTCGGCCACACATCACCGGTCTGTCTCTCCGTAAAATGAGACAGATACCAGAGATGGTTTTGTCGCCCACACTGTCTCCGCTGAATCTGGACAGGCTGCGCGTTCTTGACGTGTTGCTGGAGGAGGATCACCACTTTGATCTGGCACGGCGCTTCATGGACTTCACCACACACTCGCTCGAAGTTCTTCGCGTCTCACAATTTGATACACCACCAGAAGGTATTACGTGTTCGCTTTCTCCGGAATAATCACCTGCTGATGACAATGATATCCCTGCAGACCGGTCCGAGTGTCTTCCCATTCAACACTTGAAATCTATCACAGTCGAGATGATGGACTATCACCTTGGTCGTATCATTTTACCAACCGAGCTGAGTATTTTCGAATGGTGGATCAGGCACTTCGAGAGCTACCCTGCCATGCAATGTTCTTGTGTGCACTTCTTAGTCCACGCGTCCGCATACAACGTTCGAGCGGAGGCTGATTACACGGCTTGGCGGGACCTTGATACTGTTCTATCCCGGTCTTCCATAAGCTCGCTTGTTATTGATGTTTCGGTCAGCAGGGCGTCGGTCGTTGAAGAACCCTCGAACCCAATTTCTGTCCAAATCGCTATCGAGCGGAATCTTCCAATCTTGATGAGTCGGAAGGTTGCCCACGTTCAAATTTCGGACACGTACGATGGTATGCGAGCTGTTTATTACTGCTGGTCTGCGTTGACTGATTACTCATGGCGTTCCAAGATAATAGAGGCAGAAATTATCTTGCCAATTAAGCATAGGGTTGGAGTCACATCTTGAGCAACGCACATTATGCTTGCACTCAAGTATTTTCTGAGTCTCTCTGGTCCTCGTAATGATAATTCAGGTTTATTTCCTCTATGTTGACGTCCCCCCCAATCCCCGTGGACTGTTTGTGGACTGTATACGATTCTTGTCGGCAGAGGATGATACGGTCAGACAGTCTCAACACCTAGAACCCAGCTTGTCACTGATTCATCAGGGTGGTAAAATCGGCCGCAAGAGAAGTGGATTTTTAGTGCGTAAGTTTTCCCCTTGTCGTTAACTTGCCTGCTGTTCCAAGCATGGTGTGAACCGCCACTCATATGTAGAACGGCGGCCGCTCCCAGGTCTAGGTAGTATAAGCGCGTTCTGATACTCAAGGTGGATACCCCATGGGACTAAAGTGACGCTCCATGTAGTCATGCGCCTCATTCCAGGGCCCATCCGTACTTTAGATGTCATCCTCGTGGATGCCACAAGGGAACGGGGAGGCAGCCGATTTATCGGGCCGGATAGCCGATTTCGATTATCGTCTTACCACCATCAGTAACGTAATTTCATTCACGGTGAACAATACTCGTATCACTGATTCGTTATGTCTGCCTCTCTAGATGACGTCTCCTATCTACTCCCTTCCCCTGGAACTACTCAACGCCATCATCGACGAGATATATAATGACTCGGACACAAAGAGTGCACGGCGGCTCACTCTCAAATCATGTGGTCTCGTCAGCAGGATTTTCGTCAACAGAACTCGAGACCATCTGTTCCGAGAGATCAAGATTCGGTCAAATCTCCAGTGCAGAAAATTATTTGCGCGCTCACCGCATATTCACTCGTTCACTACATCCCTAGTCGTTACATGGATGTTTTGCCGTGGTCCGGGTCGGCTAACATCCACTCTAACGGATCTTCCTTCTCTTATAGATGTCCTTCATAACGTGAATAAAATCAAGCTCATCGGAATGCGCTGGAAATCGTTGTCCCGAAAATTCATTGATTCCCTGGCATCGCGTTCCTTCACATCCATCACTCTCATACGCGTGCATTTTACCGATTCTAATGCTTTCTATTCATTCCTATCTCACTCACCCAACCTCCGTGAATTCTCCTGCCTTATGACGGTCATCGATAGCAACGACTGCCCTCCGTTTAGCGCTTCTTTTGATATTTCTCATCGACCACATATCACCGGACTTTGTCTCCATAAAACGAATCAGATAGCAGAGATGATTTTATCGCCTAGTCTCTCCCCGATGAGTCTTGACAGACTGCGCGTTCTTGACGTGTTGCTGGAGCAAGATTACCACTTTAATCTGGCACAACGCTTCACGGACTTGACAACGCAGTCCCTCGAAGCTCTGCACGTCTCACTATTGAACAGACCACCGCCAGGTATTACGTACCCGCGTTCTCCCGAACATTCCCCGCTAACGATATCCCCACAGATCAGTCCGAGTATTTGCCCATTCAACGCTTGAGGTCTATCACTATCGAGATGATGGATTATCACCTTAGCCGTCTACCTATTCAGCTAGGTATCTTCAACTGGTGGACATTTCGAAACTTTCCCGGATCTGCAATGTTCTTCTGTGCACTTTCTAGTCCGTGTACCATCTCATACGAGGTTGAGGCATCAGCGGACTATACTGCCTGGAAGAAGTTGGACATTGCTCTGTCCCGGACTTCCATCTGCTCGCTTGTTGTCGATCTCTTCATTAGCAAGATGATCAGAAACGTACCCCCGGAAACTTCCCCAATCAAGCTCGTCATCGAGGAAAACCTTCCTATCTTGATTGGTCGCAAGATTGCGCACGTTCAACTTGGCGTGTACAACAATGGTACGCGGGCTGTTCATGGATATTGTGTTGTCAACTGACTCCTCTCTGTTTCTGTAGATAATGGAGGCAGAAATTTTATTGTCGACAACCAGTGAAAAGGGTTTTTTAGTCACAAGTGACACATTCCCTTTGATTTCAATGCTCGACCAATCAAAGGAGAGTCTCTTCTGAGGTCGCAACTGCTACCTCAGACTTCCTGTCAATGCTGACGTTTTATATCGTGGAAATGCGCGGCGGTCTTCCTTCAAGTTCCGTTATGATCTTACATCTGAATTTTTCATAACCAAAGCTTTCGATGGATGGGCAACCTGGGCCGGACCCTAGTCTGCCCGCATCTGCAGTAAGTCCACGTTGCACGACACCTTTCTCATCCACTTCACTTAAGGTAACAGCATAGTGTCTGGAGTCCCCTCCATCAGAAGGTCTCGGACCCAGTCTACACGCGCTGATTCATCAAGATGGCGGAACCGGCCGCAAGAGAAGTGGGCTTTTGGTGTATAGGTTTTCTCCTTCTTGTTAACTTTCCTGCCGTTCCACGCATAACGTGAAGCGTGGTCACCCCGAGTTCTATAATATGAACATAAGCGCATTCTGATACTCAAGGCAGATACCCAATGGGACTAGAGCGGCACGACATATAGCCGTGCGTCTCTTCCCAGGGCTCTTTCTCGTCCTCATGGATGTCGTAAGATTCAGCCGATGTGTCGGTCCGGATAGCCGTTATCGATTATCGTCTTACCACCACCAGCAAGGTGACTACATTCATGGCGAATAATGCGTGTAACCCTGATTCATTACGTTTGCTCTCTAGATGATGCCTCCTATCTACTCCCTTCCGCTAGAACTAATCAACGCCATCATTGATAAAATATGTAATGACTCGGACACAACGACTGCACGGCGCACTCTCAAGTCCTGTGGTCTTGTCAGCAGAATTTTCGTTGACCGAACTCAAGAGCATTTGTTCCGAGAGATCACGATTCGGTCAAACATCGAGTGCAAAGAATTCCTCGCCTTCTCGACACACATTCACTCTTCCACTACGTCCCTCACTATTCTATTCAAGCTTCGTCGTGGTCGAAAACACACATTAGCGACTTCATGGGGTCTTCCTTCTCTTTTTCATGTCCTCCATAATGTGAATACAATCACGCTCTTTGGAATGGAGTGGAAATCCTTACATCCTGCATTCGTCAATTCCCTGACGTCGCGTTCCTTCCTATCCATCACCCTGATGCACACACATTTTCCCGATTCTCAGGCTTTCTATTCATTCCTGTCTCACTCGCCCAACCTTCGCCAATTCTCCTGCCTCATGACGACAATCGACAGCAGCGACCGCCCTCCGTTTAGCGCTAATTTCGATGTTTCTTGTCGGCCACACATCACCGATATGTCTTACCGTAAAATGAGACAGATACCAGAGATGGTTTTGTCTCCCATACTCTCCCCACTGAATCTGGACAGGCTACGCGTTCTTGATGTGTTCCTGCACGAAGATCTTCAATTTGATCTGGCACGGCGTTTCATGGACTTGACAACACAGTCCCTTGAAGTTCTTCGCGTCTCACAATTTAGAAGACCACCGACAGGTATTAAGTACTGGCTTTTCTCCGGGGTCGCCCTATGGTAACGATATCTCTACAGATCGACCCGAGTATTTACCCATTCAACGCTTGAGATCTATCACTATTGAGATGGATGATTATCACCTTCGAGGTCGCATCATTTTACCGATCGAGCTGAGTATCTTCAACTGGTGGATCGGACATTTCGAGAATTACCCGACCATGCATTGCTGTTGTGTGCACTTGCTAGTCCGCATATTCTCATACGAGGTTGAAGTGTCAGCGGACTATACCGCTTGGAAGAAGTTGGACATTGCTCTATCCCGTACTTCCATCTGCTCGCTTGTTGTCGATCTTTTCATTTGCAAGGCAGTCAGAATAGTACCCTCAGAACCTCCCCCAATCAAACTCGCGATTGAGGGAAACCTTCCCATCTTGATGGGTCGCAAGATTGCGCGCGTTCAAGTTGGCGCGTACAACAATGGTACGCGAGCTGTTCATGGATACTGTGTTGTCAACTGAGTCCTCTTGGTTTTCGTAGATAATGGAGGCAGAAATTCTGTTGTCGACAACCAGTGAAACTGTTAGAGATGAGACTAGTCTACAAGTAAGAAAGTAAGAAATTTGTTTACGGCGTAGGTAGTCTTAATGAAGCGGGTTCAACTTTACCTCGGAGGGAAAGTCTAAGTGTTGATTGAGCTGATTAACCACGCGGGTTCAGCGAATGCCTAAGTTCACTCGAATGTTGTGATGCGTAAGGCAAAGTAAATTGTAAGGTAAGTAATACATGAATTACCGAACGTATATATATCTGCAATGGTAGAACCTTCTTTCGTCTTCTAGTAGATACTATGCGACTCGGTATGAGTCGCATTGCTGCGGCGTAGTAAACTAATGGAGTAACTATAACAAGTACGAGTCAAATGGCATATTGCCTTGGTAAGTAGTGATATGGGAAGGAAGACGAGAGGGATACATGAGACAGTACTGAATACCATAACAGAAACGGGGGTTTATTAGTCGCAAGTGACGCATTTCCCTTGCCTGGAATGTTGTGCATGATACTTCTGACAAACATCAACACTTTCTATCAATGTTGACGTTTTATATCGTGGAAATGCGCAGTGGTCTTCCTTCAAGTTCCGTTATGATCGTACAGTTGAATTTTTAATAACCGAAGCTTTCCATGGATCGGCAACCCGGGCCGGACCTAGTACTTATGCCCGCATCTGCGGCCAGTCCACGTTGCACGACACCTTTCTCACCCACTCCACCACTTAAGGTAGCTGCATAGTGCCTGGAGTCGCCCCAGCGTCCCACCACTGTGTGCGGCAGTTCGACGTCTCTCTCATGTTTCAATGTAATGTGCAGCCATGGCCCCTCGGACATATTAGACGTAAGCGCGCGCTGATGCTTGACAGAAGATAGCGACGCTGACTCGCCAGTTTGATGCATCAATGCATTATGCGTCATTTTGGCCAAGAAGATCTCACACTGAGGTCGAGATTGCTATCACTGGCTTGTGCGACGATGAGGTGCCGCATCTTTCCCTTGTCCTCGGCCGTCGTTTCATCCAGTCCTTTACTAGAAACTGGATTTCCCTCAGCGTCGCGAGCTAACCTTACGGGTAAATGTTTCTCCCCACTTAGACCCTGTGACCCACATTTGATGATGTGCCTCCATGACAATAGGCGCCTCCCCCGCAGGATTCGTCTTCGGACTCTGTGGCGTCGGTGCTCACACAATTCACTCTCCGGGACATCCAGGTGCGGACCAGTCGGCAAATGCGGCAGCTACCCTGTTTCCACTGTTTCGACCCTCCGGTGATTCCTTCGTATAGTCATCTGTGCCAAGCCTACACGTCGGAGCCGTACCCTTATATAAGGACGTAATTGTTTCCTACCGCTCTTGACTCACGGAGACTTCCACACTCGACCATATTTCCAGAGAGTAAGCTGCTGTCCCCATTTCTCCTTTGATGTCCTCAAGGCTTTTCCCGCAGCCATGGCCCCCATTTACATCACCAGTGTCTCCAATGCTGGCGACGACGATGGTTACAATCTCAGTCGGCCAGTACTCACAGCCATCATAGGGTGCACTAGTGCGTCCCAATTGAATCTTTCTCTGCCAATATCGTTATTTACTTCGCCTATAGTCCTCTTCATTCTGTTGCTTCTGGGGTTCACCCTAGTGTGGCGCTACCGTCGGACCTTCCAACGCCGTTCTCCAACCACGACCACTGAAGTTGTCAGACGTTCGCCCAACATCTCATTTCCAGCTCCCGCCTATGTTCCTCAGCGGATGCCGTCTTCATGGGAGCGCTCTCACGGATAGCCACGCGCGAATAATTAACTACAACGGCTACTACCCTCACTATCCCTGTTACATATTCATTTCCATCGGCATGGCATATCATCATGGACTTGTGGCATAGTATTCATCGCTATCGAACGCTTTCGTTATTGTCGTTACCTTGAAAAATCTCCTACCCACCTCATTATCCTACGTACACTTCGCATTGCTCTACTTTTAATATCAAGTTATCAACCGCAGCGTTTAAGTACCTCATATGTATCATTCCCACCAGCATCTGATATCAATACATCCTCATCGTTACCACGTCTGCTTATTGGCTCATAAGACTCGGAGCGCCCAGGATGGATAGAAGTGATGAAAATGCCAAGGACTCGCCAAGTGGATACGATATAGAAGGACCATCATGTATTGACCGGCGTAGGTTATCACACGTCTAGTCAACTTCTTCACCCTAACGAATCTGCAGGGCGCCCTGTGTGAGTAGCTGCTGCGGGGGGTAAGAGGGTATTGATTTCGATTTTCCCATCAATAGGTTTTCAAGTTCTATAATGGCGCGTGGTTTTCCTCGGCTTGAGAGTTGACTAGACAGTAGTGAGGATTGGGCATCGTAGCGCAGTTACCTGTGTCCTTTCGTCCGACGTGACTGAGGGTACCGTGCCGTGTAATGATGAGACGAGATCCAACTGAATATTGACGCGACCGACTGCAGAAGCTACTTGTCATGAAACATGAGTCGCTCTTGGGATTCGAGAATCAGGGTGTAGAAGCTCAGACGTTTGTCCACCACATGGGTGTAAGTAATATTAACCAATATTTGAGGGATCTACAATACCCCGTGGTCGCGTGCGTGGCTGACCGTCGCCCCTTGCTGTGATACAAATTAAGCGTACCCAGCGTGAATTCGGAATGTAGGTTCGAAGTATTACATGAAGCTTGACGCGAACTTGAAGCTGCAGGGGGCCGGAACGAACAATGGCCAATGCAAAGAGGTATTAATCATAAAACATCGTAAGATACAGAATTAGAATCGCGGCGCATCACCATTCACCACCACCGAGAGGTTTGTATATTTTATCCGTCTGGTTATCAGACAGAGAGTAATAAGCTTCACATCTTTATCTGAGTGTAGAAATTCGCGTGCTTACCTTTGGAGTGTATGCTGGAGGAGGGGGACAGACAGGTACCATAAACTAGAGGTATCATCAGTATTCATGAATCTGCCCGCCAGAAGGAGGTGAGCTCACTATACTGTCAGTGTCTACGCTGTCCTGTATACCATGGATATTACCGCTTTCCTTGCTGTCTTCATCTTTGCTGTCCAAATTCGGAGCGGTCAACGGGGCAGCCGGCACACTATCCTGCGCAGGCTGCTCTGGATCAGGCTGCCGTTGAGCCTGTCGACGAGGCTTGAGCTTCCTCCAAATTGCCTCGCCAAAACACCCCAGGAACAATAAGCCAAAGATACCTGACGACGGGGGTCAGGGAAAAAGTCTCGGAAGCTTGTGAGAACGTACAGCCAAGGATGATGCCGCCTACTTTGGGGGAGAAGTGGTGGCTATTTTCGTCATCCGGTGGTACTACAATTATCGGGATGTACTGTGCACTGGCAGTAGCTGCGAGGACGGCGAGGGCAGTGGGCAAAAACATGGTAGTAGGAAGGAAGGGATTGTATTGCCCGTGAGACAAACCTGGTTCATGTCTTGCATGATCGCGGAAGTGGATAAAATACGGGTATCCGGTATATTATGACGATATAGCCAACCTGAGATAACTGCGAGACTGTTGGTGGAAAAGATCGGAGATTCCTGGCTAAAGCTGTAATAGGAGAAGCGAGGGTCGGCTGCACGGATACTTGCACGCTAGGCCATTCTCTGTTCTTGCCTGTCGGGCAGTACTCCCAAGGTGTGACCGCTGGCTAAGGGATCAACTCGAGAAATAACATACTATTGTATGGGCGTAATAGCGTGTAAAATTTCAGGTAGGAGCAAGCCGTCTTTTTTCCGGTCGCAAGTTCCTTATAAGTATGCAAG
The DNA here is from genome assembly GCA_030435635.1 of Armillaria borealis. Lineage (NCBI taxonomy): Eukaryota > Fungi > Basidiomycota > Agaricomycetes > Agaricales > Physalacriaceae > Armillaria > Armillaria borealis. Next base: position 238,729 of record JAUEPT010000047.1, on the reverse strand, counting down.
GAAACTTGTCTCCTCTACTTCTCCCGCAAGTTAAGGGGTCTTTTCCCCCACAAGTTCGTGTCCAAGACCTAGACCGTCATTTATCTAAGTCTCCGTTCCGCAGCCCGGATGGGGTACCTAATCGAGATCGTTATCTACCGTACCAATTGTCAGGGAAACTTAACACCTCACAGTACCGGTATCCACGCTGTTCAGCACGCTATATTGCGAACGGTTGGGCCTTGAACTCTCCCGGATTTTCTCTCGGAGCACCTCGGCTTGACCACGGCAATCCTAACCACCAAAGAATTCGGCCCATTCAACTAAATTGTCCTTCGCTCGTCCGTCCCGCTCCAGAGTCCCCACTGATCTTATCCAGACATTTACGGTAATATTGACAATGACACGACCCTTATTCATAGAAAGGCGCAGAAGCTGTGGTAAGGTGCTAACTTGCGCACTCATCAGTAACTTGCGATCGGAAGAAGAGCACTTGTGCCCTCCTGATTTTTTACACGCTATTACGCCCATACTATTGAGACCACTCAGCGCATCATTAGCGGTATGCCGCGCGTTGGTTGTCGCCAGGGTGAGCCGCGACGGTGATGGTAGGAACCGAGGAAGTAGAAGCCCGGGGTCGTCCCAAGCCGCACTGCCATCACAAAAGAGCGCAGTGCTTATGGCAGGCTCTGGGCTATTTCTTGGACATAGAGATGCGCAGAGTCCTCGATGATCTCTATTCCTCAAAAGTCAATCGAAGAACAAGCCTTAGAGTGGAACCCCCAAGAGTTTCTGCCCGGGAGGATGGTGAACCGATTGGGGAAGGTGTCCGACGAAGTGTAGCCTCTTCCCTCAAGCCAGTCCAGACTACTTCAATCGTGCTCTGACTATCCTCAAGTTCATGTTGAAAAACCACAACCTCTCTTCTGGGATCCATCATATACGGTCTCAGCCAACTTTGTGCTGGAAGCAGGACCCGACGGTTCTCGCGAATATTAATACCGGCAGGAGTCCAATGATCAGCTGTGGAAGTTTAGGGGGGGTTATGGGCGTAATAGCGTCCAAAAAATCGGGTAGACGCAAGTGGACATTGTCCGGACACAAGTTGGGTACTAAAGTGTGCAAGTTGACTCAAGCCTACATTCACCCGCAAGTTAATTGATTTTCCAATGATATCTATGAATACGAAAATATGTACGTCAGCGGACACTTGCTACCATAGTCTCATAGACATCCAGATAAGATCTGCGGGTCGTAAGAGGGATGAGGTGGTTGAATGGGCCAACATTATTTCGGCGGCTGCTATGAGCCTTGGCTTCTTTGTTGTGGTGGACCGAACTCATTAGGCTTTGTATCCATTGGCTTTACCTATTTCTTCGTCCCCATTTCACGCAATAAAGACTAATATCAAATTTATTTGTCTTAGGTATTGTCAACGGTGGTTTGTTCCTCGGTAACGAGTCCTGCTGGAGGGAATTAAGGATATGTATGTCTTTTGTGCCATAATTTACTTCCAAACTGACGTACCTTTTGATATCGTTCCTACATTTAATCATGCATTCAAATGCACTTCGAACGACAGACAAATTGAGCTTAAAGAAAGCTCAACGAGAACGAGATTGCGGATGGTTCAAGGGTTCATGATAAAGCCTGCTGAAACGCGTAGGAACTATGCTGTATCCTTTGTCAGAATGTCGGCATCGGCATCCTCTACGGAATCAAGAATTATATATCCAAATGTTGGTCATCGGTGCGGAGATTCGTCTAAGTCACGGATTTCTTATTCCGAAGTCATAGGCACCAACATCCTTCAAGTTGTGTGAAATACCTTTCAGCTTGAGGGAGGATGCAAGCGAACTTGTGCACCAATAATCAACTCTTGCCCAAAGAAATACCACTTGCAGGCATCGGAATTTTTGGACGCTATTACGCCCATAGGGGGTGCTACACCTTTGCACGAGTTCATCAGGGGCGAGATGTGGTTCAACTATGAGGCCTTTGAGAAGATTGAGGCGGATCATCCTAATTATTATCTCTATGGGGGGGAGCAGCTGCAGCGAGAGCTCAGGATCTGGTCGCAGAAATTCCATGATCAACATCTGAACAACGCGTGTTAATTGTAGTAAAGTTACACTTGATAGTATGATTGATTACATTGTAATGGCATCAACGGCAGAAATCTAAACTTTCACCTCTGCAGGCGCGTAGGAGTTCAGTCGGTATAGCGATGCGCCAGCATGGCAAAATCGAAGACGAGAAACGAAAGGCAAGGACTCTTGGCCCGGACTCGGAAGCCGGACCGCGTTATGGATCACGTGTATATCTTGGCGGTCTTGAATTTCAATTTGCCAGAAATCTCCTATTCCCGTCCACTGTGCTTTTATCATTGCTGCCATTTTACCTCTTCAAAATTTCGACAAAACGCTAAAAGATTCTTGATGAACAACAATGAAGAAGTGATTGACCAAGAAGACGCTGAAAATCTGGGTACACTTTTACTGTATCTCGCGCTTTTTTCTCGCTGACTTTATTGGTACAGAATGCCGCCGTGGCCGGTGCTGGACGTGAACAACGCTCGCGATCGCTGGGCTGATGTACGTCGACATATCACAAGTCGTTTTGTCGCTCACTTGCATTCATCAGGCCGAGGGCTTTGAACGTCTACGCCAAGCTCAAACCATATAATAGAATACCACATGTATTCGCCCCGCAGTTTGGCGCCCGTAAACGCTTAGATTCTGTTTCCGGGAGGGAAGGTAGTGCGCCGTCGTACTTCAAGATGACTACAATATGTGAATAACACGAGAGGGAGATAGTTTTATATCGTGAGTAACTGGCTTTTCTTTCCAGTGACGTTTCCCATCGTCTAATCAGGCCAATACAACATCGACATCATCTCGCCGAGATATTTAGGTTGTACGGCAGCAAGCCTATACAGATTCGAATAATGTTTTGGTTCGAGAACGAGGATTACGGTACGTCTTTGACTTGTTCTCGAACTTTCAGATATGCTAAGAATATCTGTATACAGTAGCGATACCGTTGTAAATTTAATGGAATCCTGTCTTTTCTTGTCATATATGTTGGTATCATAACGACAGCATCGCAAACATGTGCCCGAGCGGAGTTTGCCCTTGCAGAGCGTGCGCCGAAGTATTGCTTCGCTCATATCATTGAGACGGCCAAGAGATAAAGTCGAGCTTCAAGTATATTGTGAACTAGTATTTTTCGCATCTTCCGAACTACGTTCATGGTTTGGTGTGCCACGTACAGGACTTTCCTGTTTCACCAACCGGTCGTCCTCAGTACCCGAAGCAGTTGCTAGGAATCGGAGTTCGTTAACCAAAGGCATGTCTCGAGCTCTTTTAACAAAAATGGCCTCACGATTGCCTCATGGTTGCAGAGGAATAATCGCGGAACTAATCGATCTGACAAGCTCGATCCATTATATCGCTGGCGAGATATTAGTCCGTATTTCTTTGAGGGGTTGTGGTGGTCTCCTACTGGTGTGCGGTGCTATCCGAATGCTAATATTTACACATAAATGCCGCGATCACGCTGGAGTCTTGGGCGTCGAAAGTACGTTCCCTTTGCCCAATGCTTTCAAGCACCTCACCAATGTGTTACTGGGGACAACACAACAGTTGGCAGTAAGTTATCATACCAGGCATGTTACACTGTGTTCCGATACCGCTCTTCTCTTTCTTTATGATGCGGATATCTGTCGGGTAAACTTCCAGGTGATGCCCATAGTACGTGTTTTCTCCTGCTTTTCCGGGACATCTGATTTCTCAAACAGTGTCGTCCTTAGCTCCATGTATCGGTCGTCGTCGTCACTCCTAGAATGAACAGAGTTCTAGAAATCAAGCCGACCTCGCCTCCAACATCGTACGCTCACAATACTTCCGACACCACTAAAATTCACACCTATCACTTGGCAAGAGCGGTGCAGTGCGCAATCACGTACGGAATACAAATCCCCTCTAACGGACTCCTCAAAAGCTTAGGTGTCTAACGGCTTGCAGCGCATTAATGTTGCACATCAAGCTGCAGGCTCTAGGGTCGGAGAGTTGCTGAAGAGAGCACACCTGGTGTATAAACGCAGGTCTAAGAATCATCTCGAGATGAAAGCGCTCGCAAAACAGTATTCGAATGTCCAATGACATCCCCTTCGGTGACCGGCCCATTCCCTAGTTACAACGAAAATTGTCATTAGGTAGGTTGGTTTCTTCACCTCAGTTTATGAAGGCACTGAATGAACTGCGTTCTAGTTGTTTACGTGTTGGCCCAGCCTTGCGGGACGGCGAAGTAAATGTATCCTGGACGATCCGGAAAAGCGAACCAGGTGTGTGTATCAATTTAGCTATCCATGCGACCACCGATCTGACCTCTTTGACAGGGATGGCTCATTGCTTTCTGTCTGACAAATGATTGAAGATTCCGTGCCGTTCCTCCGTCTGGAGTTCCGATTAGACAACCCGCCTCAAAGTCGTACTACCAACTTGACGATAGCTATTTTTATTGTCGGACGACTGAATGGCGGATATCTCGACAGAAACACTCTTCGAACTGGTCTCCGTTCCATCATGCAGTACATATAGTGCTACTCGCCCAGACCCGCCATCCTAGGGAAGCCAAAATAAGGCACCCTCACGTAAAAGGCCTTTCCGCAGGGCCATCCTGGCCTCCCTAGCACGTTATCTTTCTCACCCAATACTCCGAATCCTATAGAGTTGGAGCTCATGTGAATATCTTTCCAGCAAGCGGCCAAGGATCAAAACGATGAGAAAGAACTGAATTCCTTCCATCTTTGAGGCGGAGGAGGTATATATGAGTCCTCGAGTCATCGAGCAGTGCAGTATGTACTGCGTTTGCCTGCTTCTATGTTACACCTACTGATAAATCTTATTCAGTATCATGGTTCAAGATGCGACGACCATCAATGTGCCTGTGCTCTGTAAATCAGATATCACCACGAGACCTGTGGCTATTCTAGGACACATGTGTAAGCTCGCCACAAGTCAACCTTGACTTTGATCCTTTGTCAAAGCAAATGATGACCGGCATCATGAGCGTATCACGATAGTATCTTCATCAGAGAATCAGGGCGATGTATTTCCCCCCTTGCGGTATGATGTGGAGTATACGTTACACCGCTTCGGTGGATTTCCTGCACTGGGTTATGCTCGAAATATTCTAACACCTGTTCTCGCAATCAAGTTCCTGAGCGCTGTTGGTATCAATGACGCTAAGAATAGAGGCCTATCTTTCCCTTGGCTGAGGCAGTGATTCAGCGTGACCCTTGATCATCTCGTTATCCCGTAAAGGGATTTGGCTGGTACGCAGTACACTATAAGAAGGGATGGGTATTCATGGTCTTCCACCTGTCATTCTTCCTTGACCCAGACTTCGCGATGGCCATTCAGACCAATATTCCGCCAGATGTTCCTGATGCCCTGAAAGCCCGTATATTCCAATCGCTTGATGCTGACCTGAATGGAACGATACTCGACTCTCTATTGCAAGGTATGCCTGTTCATTGGTCCATGTATAGGTATCTAATCATGACTGGACAGGCATATACACCGGAATTGTTGCTGTGACGCTGTGGAATATCTGTAAGGGAAGCGTTGTCTACTACATCATATAAACTGAGTCCAATGGCACCGTAGTTACGAACAAGTCCCAGCACATTGGACGAGTCATGGTTGTCATCATAATCCTCCTCCATATTGTTACCACGGTCAACTTTGCGGTCAATTGGTCGGATATACACTCTCGATTTGTCGATCATGGACAGAGCTTCTGGACAAAATATTTAGCGGCTTACGATCCTACCATAATAATAACACTCGGTGAAGGTATTATGGCTGCCATCTGTACTATCCTTGCAGACACCACCATAGTGCGTGGAACAGTGTTAATTTTCGACGCAGCTTACTGTTATCCCAATTGTAGATTTGGCGTTGTTGGATAGTCTGGGGACGGCGGTGGCTGTCCATTCTACCCGCTGTTCTTCTTCTTATTTCTGCAACCGGTAAGGTCATGCAGCTTCTAGTTTACCAGTTTACTCAAAACTCATTGCAGTGCTCAAAATGATTGCTACATACCAACTGTATGTTGCTTCGGATGAATACACTCGATATTTCACACCCTATTCATCTTGCGTCCTCGCTACAACATTGTGGTGCACCTTATTGATCGTCTACCGTATTGTCACTGTTGCACGAGCAGGAGGTGGAGCAGGAGGTGGAATCGGAGCTTATCGCCATGTCCTCGAGGTCTTAATCGAGTCATCAGCTCTTTATTCGATATCCTTGATCTTATGCACAGCCTTCTTTGCTCGCAATGTCAATGCAATCATTTACTTTGATGCCCTAGCTGGAATTGCAAGGGTATGTTTATATACTTCTTTCCATCTTTGCATCTCACAACAAGTATATAGGGAATTGCCCCGACACTCATCATAGGGCGTGTCGCGGCAGGTCACGCTCGCCCAGATGACTCGTGGCAGGGAAGCGTGATCTCGGGCTCACTCCGTTTCGGGAGTCATGCTGGGGGTCAGAGCTCTCTGAGTGACTCCTTGAATGACCTCGAAGCCCAGTGGAAGAGAGGCGATGAATTTGTTCATCCAGCGCTAACAGACGACCAGAAAGATACTGCGGATGACCACCTTCGCACCTTGACAGGTATCCAGGAGGATATCATTATTGACTTAGAGGGTATCGTTCATGAGGATCGCACGGAGATACACGTGGAGAAGCCAGCAGATGATCATTTTTCGTAATGAGAATGAAAGCCGTGGAGATGAGCTCCGGGAGGTTCAGCTGGATAGACCAGAGTACGAGCCCAACACAATATATGGCTTACCGAGAATTTGATGGTATCGACGCGAACTGGTCTCCGTTCCGTCGTGCAGTGCATATAGTGCTACTCGCACAGACCCGTCATCATAGGGAAAGTCGAAGTAAGGCACCCTCACGTAAAAGGCCATTCTGCAGGGCCTTCCTAGCCTCCCCGGCACGTTTTCTTTCTCACCAAATACTCAGAATCTTATAGTGTTGGAGTTCATGTGAATATCTTTCCAGCAAGCGGCCAAGGGTCAAAACGATGAAAAAGAACTGAATTCCATCCATTTTTACGGTGGAGCAGATATATATTCCTCGATTTCATCGAGCAGTGCAGTATGTACTGTGTTTGCGTGCTGCTATGTTACGTCTACTGATGAATTTTATTCAGTATCACGATTTAAGATGCGGCGACCATTAATGTGCCTGTGCTCTGTAAATCAGATATCACCGCGAGACCCGTGGCTATTCTAGGACGATTGCGCGATCTTACCATAAGTCGACCTTGACTTTCATCCTTTGTCAAATCCGGAATCATGAGCGTATCACGACAATACCTTCATCAGAGAATCAGGGCGGTGTATTCCCCCTTGCGGCATGATGTGGAGTATATGTTACACCGCTTCGGTGAATTTCCTTCACTGGGTTACGCCCAATATAGTCTAACACCTGTTCTCATAATAAAGTCACTGGGCGCTGTAGGTATCAGTGGCGCTAAGAATAGAGGCCTATTTCCCTTTGTTGAGGCGGTGATTCAGCGTGACCATTGGTTATCTCGTTATCCCGCAAAGGGATTTGGCTGGTACGCAGTAGACTATAAGAAGGGATGTGGTATTCATGATCTTTCACCCGTCTTTATCCCTTGCCCCAGACTTCGTGATGGCCATTCAGACCAATACTCCGTCAGATGTTAGCGATGCCTCGAAAGCTCTTATATTCGAAATACTCGATGTGGACTTGAATGTGCCCATACTCGAATCTCTATTGCAAGGTATGCTTGTTTTTTGTCCAGGTAGAAGTATCTAATTGCAGTTGCACCCAGGTATATACACTGGAATCTTCGCCGTGACACTGTGGAATATCTGTAAGGGAAGGGTGGTCCTATATTATATAAACTGAGTCGAATGCCATCCTAGTTATGAGCAAGGTCCAGCATATCGGACGAGCCATGGTCATCATCATAATACTGCTCCATATTATTACCACGGTCACTTTTGTGGTCCTTTGGTCGGGCACGCCCTCTCAATTTGTTGACAACGGACAGAGTTTCTTGACAAATTATTTTACTTCTTATGATCCCCCCATAATAGCAACAGTTGGTAATGGTATCATGGCTGCCATCTGCACTATTCTTGCAGACTCTACCATGGTGCGTGTAACAAATGAGTGCTAATTTTTGATGCAGCTTACTGTTGTCCCAATTGTAGATCTGGCGTTGTTGGATAGTCTGGGGACGACGGTGGCTGTCTATTCTACCCCCTGTTCTTCTTCTTATTTCTGCAATTGGTAAGATCATGCAAATCTTCTATCTTGCCAATTTACTCAAGGCTTGTTGCAGCGTTCAGAATGATTGCTACATACGAACTATATATTGCTCCGCTTCATTACCCTCGGTTTTTCACACCCTATTCGTCCTGTGTCCTTGCTACAACATTGTGGTGCACCTTATTAATTATCTACCGCATTGTCACTGTTGCACGAGCAGGAGATGGAGCAGGATTGGCAGGAGGTGGACTCAGAGCTTATCGCCATGTCCTCGAGGTCTTGATCGAGTCGTCAGCTCTTTATTCGGTATCCTTGATCTTATGCACAGCATTCTTTGCTCGTCAAGACGTTAAACTGGGGTACTTTGACACCTTCGCTACAATTTCAAGAGTATGTTTACATATTTCTCTCCATCTTTGCGTCTAACAACAATTACATAGGGGATTGCCCCGACACTCCTCGTAGGTCGTGTTGCAGCAGGTCATGCCCGCCCAGATGACTCATGGCAGGGAAGTGTGATCTCGGGCGCACTCCGTTTCGGGAGTCATGTTGAGGGTCAGAGCTCTCTGAGGAGTGACCTCGAAGCCCAGCAGGAGAGAGGCGATGAATATGTTCATCCAGCACTGACAGACAACCAGAAAGATACTGCGGGTGACCGCCATCGCACCTTAACAGGCTCCCAGGAGAATATTGGTATTGACTTAGAGAATGCCGTTGGTGAGGACCGCACGGAGGTACACGTGGGGATGCCAGCAGACGATCATATTTTGTAATGAGAATGACAGCCATGGAGACGAGCTCCGGGAGGTTCAGCTGGATAGACCCGAGTACAAGCCCAGCACAATATATGACTTGCCGAGCGTTTGATGGTATCGACGATCGAGTTTTCCTTTTCTATTTATTGAAGCATGTAAACTACGTTCAAAATGTACTAGAGGAATCGGCTTTCTCCAATATTTCAACTTCCTTCGGTGAGCACGACCGTTGAACCGCCACCCAGATATTTTGTCTACGAGGGCTGAGAATGGGGAATAGCGACAGTCACACGTAAGTGTTCAAGTTACGAATACGGATCGGCTGCCGCCGTCATCCGCCCTCGTCATCTCCGCACGCGACTTGCACGCGACTTCCGGAAAGCCGCTGGCATCTGACTTCTTTGATCTCCGACCACTACCATCACCGTCCGTGTCTTAATCATCGGCGTGCACAGAGGACTCGATGGGTATCTGAATGCGCAGCACAGCGCTACTATGCCGTAGGAACATACTCCATGGATGCGAGGTTGTGCAAAGAATTGAATGGTGCATTGAACACCACGGTGCGTAATCTACTTCTCATTTTCGCCATGCGCTCATGGTCGTTCCATGTCTATACTAGTCTCAGGACATCAGCTGTGAATCCGTGAGTCAGATTCACTGTATTTGCGGCCTCATTGCCAGCCCTTTGTTGTAGGAGAATGGCTAGAGTCTCGGACTTAACGTTTTCTCTGAAGTCTGTGTGATTTCTTTCAAAGGAGACGAGGCTGATACCCAGGCCAGGAATTCGCGCCTGGGATGGGCATGCAAGATCCGCCGCCACCGTAGAGAGACGAACAATGGTCAAGGTGATTGACGAATAATATGCTCTCTGAATTTCGGGTAATGACGATACTATCCTGTTCCATCAGCTGGAACATTGGTTCCAAGTTCTAGTGCATTATCACCAGGTCTACGTGGTTCCAGTGAACCACTTAAGGGCCGCCGGCAAATGAGGACCTATTGTAGCGGTGATTGACGAAGTTACGACTTCCTGTGACTCATGAGCGTGAGGACCTTCACCACATCCCCGTTGTTCCATCAACTTGTATACCCTACCATTGACGCCCTTCTATAATCATCTACAAGCCTCCCAACATGCTTTTGAGCGAAGAACAAGTAATGTGGTTGGTGCGCCATCATTTGAGTTCTGCGTTGTAGATTCGTGGTACCTAACAACGGCTGCAGGCGTCATGCGACCAATATCCGTGGCAAAAACGAATGTTAGAACAAGCGTTGGAGTGGAGCCCCGAAGAGCTCTGTCCAGGGGGATGGTCAACTGATTGGGGAACCAGTCTGTTAAGAGCTAGTCTCTTCCCCCAGGCTAGCGCAAATGCCTCCGATCGCGGTCGTACGATCCTCATGTTCATGTACAGAGCTAGTGTGCATATCTATTTGGTGGTATCGGTGCTCACTGACCTCTGTCAGGACGCAGTCATCGTATTCCACCTGCCATTAGGTGGCGGCTGGTCGCTGGCGTGATAACTCTGTGGTCTTGCACGTTTTATCAAACAGGCATTGTTTGGTGTTCATAGCCTGACTGATCGTATGTCTATCGGTGTATCTAAAAGGCGGTCGTTATATTCATGCATCTGCTATACAGATCGGGATAAAGTTTCGGTTCGGGGATGAGGATTACGGTACGTCTTTGACTTGTTCTCGAGCTTTCAGATACGCTAAGAATATCTGTATACAGTAGCGATACCGTTGTAAATTTAATGGAATCACATCTTTTCTTGTCATATATGTTCGTATCATGACGACCGTATAGCAAAAATAAAAATGTACCCGAGCCGAGTTCGGATTTGCAGAGCATGCGCTGAAGTATTGGCTTATATTCCTGAGGTCGTCAAGAAATACGGTGGAGCTTCGAGCATATTGTGCACTAGTATTTCTCTTCATCTTCCGAAATGCGCTCATGGTTTGTTGTGCCACGTACAGGACTTTCGTGCCTCGCCAACGATCGTCCTCAGTATCCAAAGCAGTCGTTATGAACCGGAGCTCGTCAACCAAAGGTATATCATCTCGAAATAGTCGCACGATCGACTCATGGTCGTAGAGGAATGATCGCGGAACCACTAATCGATCTGACGAGCTCGAACCATTACAGGCGAGACATTCGTCTGTACTTCGTCGAGGGGTTGTGGTGGTACGTTGATCCTTTCCAGCTGGTGCGGGTCGCTATCCAAACAACGCAAAAAGGTGGTGGTTACGCTAAAGTGTCTTGGACGCCGAAAGCCCGTTCTCTTCGCCCAATGTTTTCAAGCATCTCGCCAATGTGCTACCGAGGGCAACACAATGGTTGGCAGTAAGTTGTCATACCATTGGGAAGAGCACACCTGATGCATGTACGCAGGCCTATCGACCTCTAGGTAAACCGGGTCGCAAAAGGGTGGTTGAATATTCTTGTGCGGTACAAAATCTGACAACATCCCCGCCGGCCGCTGGCCCTTTCCCTGGTTAAGCAGAAGATTGTTATTAGGTGGATCGATTTCTTTGCTTCAGTGTATAAAAATGCGGAACGAACCAGGTACGTGTGTCTATTTCGCTCTCCGTGCGACCATTGATCTGATTTCTTGGACAGGGATGGCTCACTGTCTTCCATCCTCAAAACGATTGGAACATACGTGCCATGCTTTCGTCTCGAGTTTCAATCTGACCACCCGCCTCAAAGTCATGCTACGAACTTGACGATGACTATCGTTATTGTCGCGCGACTGAATGGCGGATATCTCAACAGAAACGCTCTTCCAACTGGTCTCGGTTCTGTCGTGCGGTGCGTATAGTGCTACTCGCACAGACCATCATTTTAGGGAAGCCAAAGTAAGGTACCCTCACGTAAATGGCCTCTCCGCAGAGCCTTCCTGGCCTACCCAGCACGTTTTTTCTCTCACTAAATACTCCGAATTCTATAGAGTTGGAGCACATGTGAATATCCTTCCAGCAAGCGGCCAAGGATCAAAACGATGAGAAAGAACTGAATTCCACCCATCTTTACGGTGGAGCAGGTATATATTCCTCGATTTCATCGAGCAGCGCAGTATGTACTGTGTTTGCGTGCTTCTATGTTACATCTACTGATGAATTTTACCCAATATCACAGTTTAAGATGCGACGACCATCAATGTGCCTGTGCTCTGTAATCAGATATCACCACGACACCCGTGGCTATTCTAGGACACATGCGTAAGCTCGCCACAAGTCGACCTTGACTTTGATCCTTTGTCAAAATAGATGATGGCCGGGATCATGAGCGTATCACGACAGTATCTTTATCAGAGAATCAGGGCGATGTGTTTCCCCCCTTGTGGCGTGATGTGGAGTATACGTTACACCGCTTCGGTGGATTTCCTGCACTGGGTTATGATCAATATAGTCTAACACCTGTTCTCGTAATCGAGTTACTGAGCGGTGTTAGGTATCAATGACGCTAAGAATAGAGGCCTATCTTTCCTTTGGCTGAGGCAGTGATTCAGCGTGACCTTTGATCATCTCGTTAACCCGCAAAGGGTACGCAGTACACTATAAGAAGGAATGTGGTACGCATCATCTTTCGCCCAACCTTCACCCAGACTTCTCGATGGCCATTCAGACCAATATTCCGTCAGACGTTACGGATGCCGATAGAGCCATTATATTTCAAACGCTCGATCATGACTTGAATTCAGCGTTACTAAATTCTCTATTGCAAGGTCTGCTATTTTATTTGTACAGATACAGTCATCTAATCGCATTTGCATCTAGGCTTATACACAGGAATTGTTGCTGTCACACTGTGGAATATCTGTAAGAAAAGCATGCCTGAAATATTATACAGACTGAGTTCAGTAACACTGTAGATACCGTAAAAACGTCCCGACCCATTGGACAAGCAATGATCATTATTATAATGCTCCTCTATATTGCTACCATGGTCAGCTTCCTGATCAGATGGACAGAGGCTCACTCTCAATTTGTCCGTAATGGACAGAGTTTCTGGACAAAATTCTTGTGTTATAGCTCTTCCAATGCAACAGTAATAATTGGTGCAAGTGTTCCAGCTGCAATTTCTACCATCCTTGCAGATTCCACCATAGTACGTGGAACAGCACCAATTTTTGACGCAGCTCACTGTTGTCCCAATTGTAGATTTGGCGCTGTTGGATAGTCTGGGGACGGCGATGGCTGTCTATTCTACTGCCTGTTCTTCTTCTTGTTTCCGCAGTCGGTAAGATCATACAGATCTTCGATTTTACCAATTTAAGCACTCAAACCTCGTTGCAGTGTTCAAATTGATTGCTACATACCAACTATATGTTTCTATGAGTGATTACCCCCTCTATCTCACGCTTTATTCATCTTTCACCCTTGCTACAACATTGTGGTGCATCTTCTTGATCATTTACCGCATTGTGACTATTGCGCGAGCAGCTGGTGAAGCAGGTGGTGGACTCAGAGCTTACCGCCATGTCCTCGAGGTTTTAGTCGAGTCATCAGCTCTTTATTCAATATTCTTGATCTTGTGCACAGCCTTCTTTGCTCGTAATAGCATCATATTGGGGTACTTTGATGTCTTAGCTGGAATCGCAAGGGTATGTTTTATATTTCTCTGTCTTTTGCATCTGACAAGAATTGCATAGGGAATTGCACCAACCCTCCTTGTAGGGCGTGTCGCAGCAGGTCACGCCCGCCCAGATGACTCGTGGCAGGGAAGTGTGATCTCGGGCTCACTCCGTTTCGGAGGTCATGCAGGGGGACAGAGCACTCTGGGTAATGACCTCGAAACCCAGCGGGAGAGAGGAGATGAATATGTTCATCTAGCGCTGATGGACAACCAGAAAGATACTGCGGATTACCAACTTCGCGCCTTGACAGGCACCCAGGAGGATATCATTATTGACTGGATCACAAGCTCGACGCGAGGTACGAGCGGCTCGAGCTTGTGCCGGGCCAAGCTATAAGCAGAGTGTAGTGGCGCGCTTTGTTTTGATTTAGTTGTACAACAGTCGCTCGCCGTGCTTCGCGGCGCCAATAGAATCGCTCCATTCCTCGTCCTCAACCTCATCTCGCAGACCTCGTAATTTCGCGAATCTTCTTTACCATGGCAAGCATACGTCCACCAGGCCAGCTAACGGCCCCGACTTTTCGTCCTAAAAAGACCCACGACGGAAGCAACCTGGGCGCGATCCAAAAGATGTCGATGGCATTAAAAAGGGTAAAGAACAAAAAGATCGCTGCGAACAACGAGGAGAAAGGTTTGAGGTTCGAGGCTCACAAGGCAGCTCCCTCGCCGAGTAACTCTCCCATTTCCTCGCTTGAATCTCTCATCACCACAGAGAACGGCCATGTACCCCCACCAGGGCCACCACCTCCACCAACTCCCCCCTCGCACATGGCCGCTCTCCTCGCTAAACTCAGTCCGAACTCGATCAAAGACTTGCTCCTGAACCGTAAGCGTCCTAACGATACAGAGACGCATGAGGAGGCAGAGGAACGAAGAAAAAGGAAGTACTCACGCCAGGGAGAGCTGACACGTCAACCAGGCGACTCGCGCCATCTGAACGAGTTTCATCCGGTCCTGGTGAAGGCCGTTGATGAGGGTAATATCTACCTCCCTCTCCACCTGTTCACCTCGGGCAACCTCACGATTATCTCGTCGCGAGGCTTCTCGTTACCTGATAAAAAGGTCTATCTCGCTAACGGAACCTCAGTTAGAATCCTCGACGTCGACAACTCCATCTTTGGCAAGGAGGCTGAGATGACGGAGGTCCAGTGGAGGGACGCATTCCCCCGGTACATCGAATTCATGCGGAAACTTGGCGGCGACATCTGGGCAGAGCGCTGGGAATCCCATTTCAAGTTCTTCTACGATATCGTCAACCTCTCGTTAGTTTTCCAGGCGGTTCTGAGAGCATGTATCCACCTACGGAAGGACTACCATGCTCAGTTCCTGGCAGCAGGCTCTGGCTTTGCCTTCACAGAGGAGTACTACACTGCGACGCTCGAAAAGACCAAGGGGGACATTCGTGATGAGAAGGAAAGAGAGAGAGATGCAAGAGACAGGGAAAGAGAGGCAAGTTGGGCCTCGAAGGTCCTAGGCTCTGGGCCATCAGCGGCGTCTGTCGCCAAGACATCTTCGGCTCCCACGGACGCATCCTCCTCGGCTGCCACGCTCATCAGAAAGGGGGGTCGTTTTCTTCGGGGAGGCAACTCAGCAAAGCCCCTTGCTGACGTCTGCCTTGTCTGCGCCAGGAAGGGGCACAAAATCATGGACTGCACCTTCTCCAACCTCGAATCGGGCGAGCCAACAAAGTGCAAGCCCTGCGACAATAAATCTGATCCTGTCGTTGTCGTCAAGGCCACAGGAGAACGCATCTGCATCCCTTTCAACATCACGGCAGACAGACAAAGCAGATGCCGCCACTCCCCTCCCAACGCTCCAGTCTCCCACAAATGCTCATGGTGCTTATCCTCGGACCACCACGCGTTTGCCTGGAGATGCAGAGACTCGAACTGATCCCACGGATATCCGCAACCGCATCGTTACTCCCTATAATGCAGACGCTATTGAATCTCTTCTTGCTCAACATAATCTTCTTGACCAGCATCCAGATCTTGCTCTCAAACTACGCTCCGGTTTCCCAATGGGAGATTTCCCTCCGCTCCATCAATCTGTTATTTTTCCCAACTACGTCTCGGATCCAGCGCATACAGCCTTCATTGACGACTACTTCGATGAGGAGGAGACTTCAGGGAGAATGAGTGGTCCTTTCTCTCGAGAGGAGGTGGAGGCTATCCTTGGCCCCTTCCAATGCTCACCCTGCTCCGTGAACTCCCAGGATCAAGGTCCAGATCTCCCTCCCAAGCTACGCGTTGTCCGCAACCTCTCCAAGGGTAGCAGCGTGCATCCATCAACCAACGACTTTATTGATTCGTCAAAATTCCCCACCAGATTTGGCTCCGCGGCTGAGGTCGCAAAAATTGTAAGTGTTGATCCCTTGTGCTCCTTTCAGACAGCTCGTCTGCGATCCATGATCATGATCACCCGACGCTCCGAGTACAGATCGTACTGGTCGGATATTGTTGCTGATCGTGCACTAGCTCCTACGCATCGATCTGAACCCGATCCCAGCCCATCTGATCCCCTTACTCTCTCTCCTGCTCGTGCTATGTCAGCTCAGTTACTGATTGATCTCTCGCTCACCCAGATATCTGATTCCCCTCTGGGCACTCAAGCAATGACTCTCGATATCGCAAAGTTCCATAGGACTTGCCCGATCCTCCCTGATCACAAGCCGTACTTCGTCGTTCAAGGCTCGAAGGGCTTCTTCATTGAGCATACCTGCCCTTTCGGGTGCTCTTCATCGGAGAGTAACGCCGGCTCAATCGCAAACGCAATCATGGATATCTGGACGGCGATGGGCGTTTCTCCATCAGTAAAGTGGGTAGATGATCTAAATATCTTCCGTTTGCCAGCCTCCAGAATCAATGGCTCCTTCTCCTACCACTACGATATGCAATCCGCAAAAGCCCTCATAGACCCAATCAGGGTTCCATGGCACAAAGAAAAATGGTCAGATTTCGCTTCGTGTTTCATCTACATCGGGTTTCGCTGGGATATCGAGGCAAAAACAGTCTCCCTTCCCGAGTCCAAACGACTCAAATACCTCTCACGTGTTCGACGCTTCATAGACCTCTACCAGCATGCTCGTGCCCCGCTCTCTCACACGCTCACTCTACAAGGCTCGCTCGTACACATTGCCTTTGTGTACCCACTTGGAAGATCTCACCTCCCGTCTCTTTTCTACTTCTCCTCGGGATTCAACGGCAGCTCATCAGCACGCCGCTACCCTTCAAATCCCCTCATCCGAGACCTTCGCTGGTGGGACAGCACACTCTCATCACCTTGTATATCCCGCTCACTCAAACCCCATGGGCCTACGCTCCCGCTCGACATCTTTGTTGATGCCTCCACAGACTGGGGAATAGGAATTGTTGTTGACGGTTCCTGGGACGCTTGGCGTCTCATCCCAGGCTGGAAGGATCAAGGCCGCAACATTGGCTGGCTCGAGGCCCTTGCTGTAGAGCTGGTTATCTACGCAGTCATGGAGCGAGGCATTCAGGATGCCTCAATCATAGTGCACTCAGATAATCAAGGGGTTATCGGATCATTCGACAAAGGCCGCAGTCGCAGCTTCTCGATGAACCTAGCAATCCAGCGTTGCTCCGCTGTCCTTGCAGAAAAGAACATCCATCTCTCACTCACATATGTGGCTTCAGCTGCAAACCCTGCAGACCCTATCTCGCGTGGAGATTTGGGTCTCGAATCATCCAGGCTCCGTTCGAAATTCTCGCTCCCTAGAGAGCTGATCCCATACATTGCTCATGTTTAGGTACAGATCTCATCCTCCCAACACCTGATCTTATTTCTGACTGCTTTATTAGATTTGCTTCCTCCAAAACAACGGCAGTATGTCCTGTCGTGCCTGATAGTAGGGAACCTACCCGCTCGTCATCGCTCCCATATACCCCCTCGGTGCCTTCGGAAGTTCCTCCACGCCTACCAATCAGCAAATCAAAACCGCGTAAGCCAAAGGAGGGCTGCGAGATTATTTATAATGCTTTTCGACCTCATGTTACTGCAGAGGACCGCTTATTCTGCTGGACCTCACCTTTCTCCCACTCCTTCGATGATTCCCTCTTTAATGAAGTTCCCCAAGACGCCGCTCTCATTCTCAAACTCGCCCAATCTGCTCTTGAAAAATCTACTCTTGAAAATTACGGCGCGGGCTTACTTCGGTTCCATCAATTTGGTGATGAACGAGAGATACCTGAATCAGCACGCATGCCTGCTTCCGTCTTCCTCCTCTCTGCCTTTGTCGCCTGGGCATCCACTAAAAACATCGTAGCGAAAACCATTGGGGCATGGCTCACCGGTGTCCATGGCTGGCACACCTTGCACGGCGCTCCCTGGTACGGTGGCGATGATTTTGTCTCACTCATAAAATCATCAGCATCCAAGAAAGCAACAGGCTCCCCACGTCCCAAGCGTCGCCCAGTCACCATCGAACATCTGATAGCTCTCCAGTCACGCCTCAACTTCAAGGACTCCTTTGACGTGGCGGTATTCGCAGTTGCACTTTGTGCCTTCTGGGGATGCTGCCGTCTTGGCGAACTCACCATCCCTTCTCGTAACTCCTTTGATCCTCGCCTGCATGTAGCCAAGTCAACGCCCATCTCGTTCAGGAACCACCTCGGTGGGGCATCTTCAGCTCACTTCCATATCCCATGGGGGAAAATGGAAAGGCAGGAGGGCGCTGACTTGATCTTCACAGCTCGTGAGGCTCTCTGTCCGGTCAAAGCTCTACGTGCACATCTGACATCCAACAAAGACACCCCGGACGAAGCTCCACTATTCGCGTTCCATACTGCCAATGGCTCCTGGGCTCCGATGGTCAAGCAATGGTTCCTGGACAGATGTCGGGAGATCTGGATACCACTGAACTGTGATCACGTTCACGGTCATAGCTTCAGACCCGGAGGAGCTACTGAGCTCTTGCTTGCAGGTGTTCCCCCAGAGACGGTGGCAAAGCTTGGTAGATGGAAGTCGCTCGCCTTTCTTATTTATTGGAGGAAGCTCGAAGAGCTTATCCCCACTATGATATCTGCATCATACAGTCCCTCTCGTTTAGCTGACTTACAAACTGCTTTTGAATCATTCCGCATCGCTCATAAACTCCCAGACAAGATCGTTCTGTAACCTGATAGTTAGCTCTGATACGTAGTACTCGCAATTTAAATATCTGATCCATATTTCCGGAGCTTCAGCTCGGGTTTGGGGTGTTCAGTGCTTGACTGCGTGTGTCGACCTGCACGTTGTGAGCCTTGCTCCGTATGGGTTCGTTTGTCTGTCGCTTCACGCATCTCGCTGTCGGCCAGTCGAGAACTTCCCGAACACCTGGGTCTCCCGCTTCTTCAGTTGGTGACACTTGGTCACCCTTCCCGACTTTCCTCACTTTCGGAAGTTGTCTCCTTCACAAGCGGGATACTCACCCCCAAACCCCCAAGATACAAAGTATCTTGGTTCTCTCTCAGATCACTCTCCTTGATTCTAGTGATATCAGCCACGTATACATGCGGTCTTAGCTTGGTTAGGGGGTGTCGTTCGTGAGGATCGCACGGAGATACACGTGGGGAAGCCAGCAGATGATCATTTTTGTAATGAAAATGAAAGCCGTGGAGATGAGCTCCGGGAGGTTCAGCTGGATAGACCAGAGTACGAGCCCAATACAATATATGGCTTGCCGAGGGTTTGATGGTATCGACGATCGCGTTTTCCTTTTCTATTCATTAAAGCATGTAAATTACCTTCAAAATGTACTAGAGGAATCGGCTTTCCCCAATAACGGTGAGCACGACCGCTAATCCACCACCCAAATATTTAGTCTACGAGAGGGAGAATGGGGAACAGCTAGCAGTGACAGTCGGGCGTAAGGGTGTTGGTGTTGGTGTTGTTACCGGCACAAGGTCCAACGGCCGGGCCCACAGGTTCAAGTTACGAATAAGTACGGACCGTCATCCGGTGAGCCCCTGTAAGCCAACCATCAGTATTCAGAAAGCCGCCGGCATCTTCGTTGATCTCCTACCACCACCATCACCCATATCTTAAACATCGACGCGCACAGAGGACTTGATGATTCCTTTCCTCGATGGATATCTAAATGCGCAGTATAGCGTTACTCTGCGGTAGGACCAATACTTCATGCAGGCGAGGTTGTCGAAAGAATTGAATGGTGCATTGAATAATACGGTGCGTAATCTACTTTTTATTTTCGCAACGCGCTCATAGTCGTTTCATGTCTCAGGCCTTCAGGCCTCAGGACCTAGGCTGTGTCACCGTGATTCAAGTTCACTGTATTTGCGGCCAGGCCTCATTGCCTTCCCTTGATGAAACGTGCAAGACCACAGAGTTATCATGCCAGCGACCAGCCGCTACCTAATGGCTGGTGGAATACGATGACAGCGTCCTGACAGAGGTCGCTATCCGAACAACGTAAAAAGGCGGTGGTTACGCTAAAGTGTCTTGGACGCCGAAAGCCCGTTCTCTTCGTCCATTTTTTTCACGCATCTCGCCAAATGTGCTACCAAGGACAACACAATGGTTGGCAGTAAGTTGTCATACCATTTGAAAGAGCACACCTGATGCATGTACGTAGGCCTATTGACCTCTAGGTAAACCGGGTCGCAAAAGAGTGGTTGGATATTCTATTCTTGTGCGGTACAATATCTGACGACATTCCCGTCGGCCGCTGGCCCTTTCCCTGGTTAAGTAGAAGATTGTTATTAGGCGGATTGATTTCTTTACTTCAGTGTATAAAAATGCGGAACGAACCAGATACGTGTGTCTATTTCGTTCTCCGTGTGACCATTGACCTGATTTCTTGGACAGGGATGGCTCACTGCCTTCCATCCTCAAAACGATTGGAGCGTGCGTGCCGTGCTTTCATCTCGAGTTTCAATCTGACGACCTGCCTCAAAGTCACGCTACAAACTTGACGATGACTATCGTTATTGTCGCGCGATTGAATGGCGGATATCTCAACAGAAACGCTCTTCGAACTGGTCTCCGTTCCGTCGTGCGGTGCGTATAGTGCTACTCGCACAGACCCGCCATCCTAGGGCAAGTCGAAGTAAGGCACCCTCACGTAAAAGGCCGTTCTGCAGGGCCTTCCTGGCCTCCCCGGCACGTTTTCTTTCTCACCAAATACTCCGAATCCTATAGAGTTGGAGCTCGTGTGAATATCCTTCCAGCAAGAGGCCAAGGATCAAAACGAAGAGAAAGAACTGAATTCCTTCCATCTTTGAGGCGGAGGAGGTATATATTCCTCGAGTCATCGAGCAGTGCAGTAAGTACTGCTTTTACGTACTTCTATGATACATCTGCTGACGAAATTTATTCAGTATTACGGATGAAGATGCAACTTTGAACTTGGCAAAAGTTCGGGCATGGAGACTATCAATGTGCCTGTGCTCGGTGAATCAAATATCACCGCGAGACCCGTGGCTATTTTAGGACGGTTCCGTAACCTCGCCTGAAGCCAACCTTGACTTTGATCCTTTGTCGAAGCAGATGATATGCGCCATGGTCATGGGCAATCACGACAGTATCTTCATCAGAGAATTAGGGCGATTGTATTCCCCCCCCCTTGCGACATGATATGAAGATTGAGTTCCGCCTGCGCTGAGTGACTTACTAACCCTCCTTTGTTCATCGCGACAAAGATGTGTGATATATTCTAACAGCTGTCCTTCGCGTAATCAAGTCACTGAGCGCTCTTAGGTATCAATAACGCTAAGAATAGAGACCCATCTTTCCCTTTGCTGAGCAGTGATTCAGCTTTGATCATCTCGTTAACCCGCAAAGGGATTTCGCTGGTACGCAGTACACTATAAGAAGGATGCGGTATTCATCATCTTTCACGAGTCATTCCACCTTCACCCAAACTTCTTGATGGCCATTCAGACCAATATTCCATCAGTTACCGATGCCCAGAAGGCCTTTATATTTGAAACGCTCGATGTGAACTTGAATGTGGCCATACTTGAATCTCTATTGCAAGGTGTGCTTGTTTTTTGTCCAGGTAGAAGTATCTAATTGCAGTTGCACCCAGGTATATACACTGGAATCTTCGCCGTGACACTGTGGAATATCTGTAAGGGAAGGGTGGTCCTATATTATATAAACTGAGTCGAATGCCATCCTAGTTATGAACAAGGTCCAGCATATCGGACGAGCCATGGTCATCATCATAATACTGCTCCATATTATTACCACAGTCACCTTTGTGGTCAATTGGTCGGACACGCACTCTCAATTTGTGGACAATGGACAGAGTTTCTTGACAAATATTTTGGCTGATTATGATCCCCGTATGGTAGCAACAGTTGCTGACGGTATCATGGCTGCCATCTGTACTATCCTTGCAGATTCCACCATAGTGCGTGTAACAAATGAGTGCTAATTTTTGATGCAGCTTACTGTTGTCCCAATTGTAGATCTGGCGTTGTTGGATAGTCTGGGGACGACGGTGGCTGTCTATTTTACCCCCTGTTCTTCTTCTTATTTCTTCAGTTGGTAAGATCATGCAGATCTTCCATTTTGCCAATTTACTCAAAGCTCGTTGCAGCGTTCAGAATGATTGCTACATACCAACTATATGTTGCTCCGCTTCATTACCCTCAGTTTTTCACACCCTATTCATCCTGTGTCCTTGCTACAACATTGTGGTGCACCTTATTGATCGTCTACCGTATTGTCACTGTTGCACGAGCAGGAGGAGAAACAGGAGGTGGACTTAGAGCTTACCGTCGTGTCCTTGAGGTCTTGATCGAGTCATCGGCTCTTTATTCGATATCCTTGATCTTATGCACAGCTTTCTTTGCTCGTAATGACGTTAAACTGGGGTACTTTGACATCTTCGCTGTAATTTCAAGAGTATGTTTATATGTTTCTCTCCATCTTTGCATCTAACAACAATTACATAGGGGATTGCCCCGACACTCCTCGTAGGTCGTGTTGCAGCAGGTCACGCTCGCCCAGACGACTCATGGCAGGGAAGTGTGATGTCGGGCTCACTCCGTTTCGGGAGTCATTTTGGGGGTCAGAGCTCTCTAAGTAATGACCTCGAAGGCCAGCGAGAGAGCGGCGATGAATATGTTCATCTAGCACCGACGGAAAATCAGAAAAATACTGCGGATGACCACCCTCGCACATTGACAGGCCCCCAGGAGAATATTGGTATTGACTTAGAGAGTATCGTCATTCGTGACGACCGTGCAGAAGCTCACAAGGGGAAACCAGAACACGGTCATTTTTATAACGAGGATGACAGCCGTGGAGATGAGCTCCAGGGAGGCTCAACCGGATAGAACAGAATACGAACTCAACACAATATGTAGTTCACCGAGGATTTAGTACCAACGACTGCGTTTTCATTTTCTATTTATTGAAGCATGTACCGTCAAAATGTACCAGAGAATCGGCTTTCCCTGGTATTTTCATTTGTTTCATTATCTATGATCATGACTGTTGAACCTCCATCCAAATATCCTATCTACGAATGGGAGAATGAGGAATAATAGTAGGGACAGTCGCGCGTAGTTCAAGTTACGACTACGGACCGACATCTCCGATTCTCCAGTAAGCCCTGCCCTAGATCGCACGTGACTTCCGTGGTACACTGCAAGCCGCCGGCACCTTCGTTGATTTCCTACCACCACCATCACGACTTTGCGCAATACCTTTACATCGTCGGACACATCGCGCTAGTCGATTATCCCGTGTCTTAATCATCAAGGCGTGCAGAGGACTCGATGGTCTCTTTCCTCGATGCGTTACTTTGCTGAAGGACCAGTACTTCATACCGGCGAGGATCCAATGGAGCGTTGAATAACGTGGTGCGTAATCCACTTTTTATTCCCGCAACGTGCTCATGGTCGCTTCATGCCTAGGCTCGTCTCAGGACCTAAAGCGTGTCACTGTGAGTCAAGTTCGCTGTATTTGCGACCGTATCGAGATGCCTTTTTTGTAGGAGAATGGCCTCAGAGTCTCGCATTTACCGGTTTCTCTCAAGCCTGGGCGATTTTCTCTTTCGAGGGAGACAGGGTTTCTACCCGGGCCGGAAATTCGCGTTTGGGATGGGCATACAAGTCCGCCGCTGCTGGAGAGAGACGGAAAAATGGTCAAGGATATTGACGAAGATCGGTTCGATCAACAAGTGTGTATCTTCGTCCAGCAATATCTGATTACTCGAATAGTATCGTTGTTATTTCTATCTGCTGGCTGTCGTCGTCAGTCATAGCATGAACCACCGACCTTCCTGTCGCCTTCAAGACATACAGACCAGCGCCCGGCCTCCAAGCGTCCAGGGAACGACTTGTTCACTGCTACCACAGCCACCTTTGAAAACCTTTCGGTAACCTACGGGATGGCTTACGATGGGATTTTATCCCATGGTTGTCTGCGAAAAGTGGCCCACCGATGGAATCTCCTGTATCGCGCTCTCCCTTTGGACACCAAGAGGCTGGTGGTGTTACGATCAGACAACGTGTTTTCCCAGCAGACAGTTGTCGGAGCGTAGCTCAAGGAGCATCATTTTCTTGCGCATGGCCCAGAATATATCCAGTACCAAGGCTCTGTTCCTGGATGGATGCGAGCTGCATGGGTCCACTGCGGATATGACACAGTACCGAATCGCTTCCTTGATTGAGCTTCTTCATTCAAGGCATATTTTTTATCGCGACAACGGTGCGTCACTTGTCGTATGTTCACATTCTTCCTGACTTTTATCGTGCAGAACTGGATAGTTGCTGCGCTGTAAGTGAAGTCCAATGATCAAGGGCACCACGCCTGCTCATTGATCGTGACGAGCATCGCAATGAGGTGGGTTGCTTGCCTTCACCCTTTTATGTAACTGTTGACCAAGCCGTGCTTTAGAGGAAAATGAAATGAACGGATGACAGGACGAAGAGCCAGTATGTACGTATATATGTTCCGCCGTCTGTTCGCTCTCTGACTTCCGGATCAGGATGATGCTATCGTTCTCCATCAACAAACCTGCAGAAACATTGATTCCGTTTTAATTCGATACCCCGTCTCTTCAGGGTCCGGAAACTTTCTTATAATTACTCGCTGCTACACCGGTGCCAGCTGGGGCGAAGC
Organism: Armillaria borealis; assembly: GCA_030435635.1. NCBI lineage: Eukaryota > Fungi > Basidiomycota > Agaricomycetes > Agaricales > Physalacriaceae > Armillaria > Armillaria borealis. The sequence continues at coordinate 213,923 of JAUEPT010000047.1, read as the reverse complement.
GGTGGATGTCTCTCTATCCGAACCTTGGCAAATTGATAGTGGCGCAGTGGAGGTGTGCGATACACAGCCGAGGCCAGCACATTTTAGCTGGTATAAAACGAAACCTTAAATGGTTTTGATTTAGTAATGCCTTTCTCGGTCCTGAAAACGCTATCAGTAAAACGGTATGAAAAATTTGTCTCCCTATAGAACAAAGGACTTAAGGTACCATTTCGTTTTACAGCGAGCAAAACAAGGGCGTAAAAACTGAAGCTGAAATTGAAACCATTTAAGGTCTCATTTTAGGCTATTAAAAACGCACCATCCTCTGCAGTGATACAGAGTGCTACTTGTACAGGTCCCTCCACATCGAAAGAGTCGAACTATTGCAAGAACATTGACTGGCGATGATTTCCTCACCGGCGCGTCGATGCTACAAACGGACGACATTTTGTCGACGACAGCTGCTCTGGCGCCGATCCTGCAGCATTTTCTGTCACGATGTCCAGCGTATATCCAAGACTCGATGTTGGGGCAAACACGAGGTGAATGGGTCAACAGATACGACGCAGTACAAGATAATCTCCTTGGCATTTCTATGCATAGAAGACTCGTTTCCATCACACCAGCGGTACGTCTGCTTGTTGCATTTTTAGACTATTGCGGAACTTTTTCTTATGGTTTTTTCCTGCAGAACCTCAGCCGAATAATTACCGCCTGATGGATCTGCGCGTTGCAGAAGTTACAAATGATCCGGGGCAGTACGCCTATTCCCTGATCGCGCTTAAGGATGTCGCATAGGGATTTGGTTGGTTACTTTTCTCCACTTCGGTTCACATGAATATTGAAGCAATGTTCTAGTGGGTTTAGCTGGACTAGATGAGAACACAAAATGGACACCGAGACAGACAAAGCGAACTAGTGCGTCTATCTATGCCACACTAGTGCCAGCTAATCTAACTCTCTCAGCCAGGATGATCTCGCATTGACTGCTATTGTTTTCGAGCACCGTATGGCGAAATCGTTTGCAACAGGAGCGATTCCGTTTCAAGTCCATGATGTGGCTCGTAAAGAGCGCTACCGGGACTATCTCCTGTAACTTCTAGCTGCACCCCGATCGCCCGCTTCGCCTACCACAGGCTACGCCTCCAAAACACCGAAACGTTCCACACTCGACATGGCCAACGTTTCGAAGAATATTTACTCCTTGTGATCGTTGACTAGCAATAGTACCTCCGCGCTTCTCCCATCCTCTTCCTTTCCTCTCGTCGTTCAACGACGGCCATTCCTCGTCGATCAATTGCGACCCTTACAATACGTAAGCTCCCAGGGACGACAGCAGCGATTCATGACACCGGAGGACTGTCTGAAAAGCAGATCGTAGGCGTAGATGGGGTACGCCACTGATTCAGGCAGGCGCAGTCTTCTCTTCCTGCCATCTTCCTTGCCAAGCCAATAGTGTTCGAGAGTATGAAGCACTTGCCACGCCAGCGTTTGCTTCATGTCGGTTCATGGCCGAGATAACCTTGGTGTAGTGGGCTGGCACAGGTGGTACCAACGCATCACTCCCCTTGTGATACGTAACACGTCTGCGCGATGAGATCCTCTTCCTCGGGGCCCGTGCAGTAGTGCTCGGCAAGCGCACGTTGTCTACAAATGCCGCGACGACGACGATACGTTTCTGCCTAAATCTCCTCTCGCTAATGGCCTGTCGTGCCCCATATTCCCACCGCCTTCTTCGTCGCATACGTGGTTCTGAGGTGGTGCATTGGGCCATCTATGGCCTGCGAATAGAGGTTACGTCTGTTTTGCAGAGTTTATCATCATGGTGTGCTCCTAGCACAGCGGCTGGAGGATGTTGCTCGTTTTACCCTCGTGTTTCGTATACGAACCTTGTGCGTCGAGCCTCATATCTAGAGGAAGATAGTCTTCTATGTGTTTGCTACACAGATCGTCATCGCCTCGAGCCGAGCATTACTGTACGGTTTGACTTTTTTCTCGGACTTTCAATCATGCTAAGGGTTCTTTTACGCAATGTTCAGCTCCTGCACCGAGGCCGTTGCATCATTCAATGAAATTCTCTCTTTTCTTGTTTCAGATGTTGGTATTTCGACTACCGTCAGTGACATTTCGTTCGCTGTGGTCGTCCATCAAATTCGCCAGAACGTAGCCCGTTCCGACCCATTGCTTCCCCCATACCGGTCAGGCCGTCGAGAAAATGTGGTCGTACTCTTTCGAGTAGTGAATGTTACAAGCATCTCCCGAATATGCGCTCATCTTTCGCGCTCACTGTCACTCTTTAAAGCAGTCATTCAGTCACGTGTCAATCTACTGCACTTCCATGTCTTGCTCTTCCCGCAGAATGGTCGAATGATTAATGATGGATTCATGGTCGCGGAGGAAAATGACGGAGCCATCAATTGCATCGGACATACGGGACGACCCGTTCCTGACAAGACGCTGGCCTCCATGACGGCAACTCGAGAGCCAGCCAAGCCGGGTCAAATGTTGACGCTGAGTTGTTGAGCTGGTCAGTTCTGTCCTGGAGATGTGGGCGGTATCTGAATAGCACGTAAAGGTCACGGTTCTGCTGGAGTCTTGGACGCCGAGCGTCTTTATGTAAATATCTTCACTCATGTGCTACGAGAGCGACACCACTGCCGGTAGTGAGCGGTTGACCCCAGTTGTACGGACAAATCTGTTCTTAATTCTTTGTTTACGGCACCGAAATGCAATCTTTGTTCTTTCATCTGTCGTTCCGCGCAAGCTTCTCAGGCGTCTGTTGTATAAAACGCCGCGTCTTTCCCATCATTGGAGAAGTGTCAAAGTGTCTAGCACAAATATTGTTGGCAACTGCGACGGTTTTCCGCCGCGACCTTGATAAAGGACATGTTATGGATATCAGTCTCTGCCGGTATGCCTGAGTCAACACACGCCTTCACTCGGTCTTCTCGGCCTTGGCAGTGCTCGCACTTTCTTTTACTTTCTCTCACCTTCTTGCTGCTACCAGAATACACTAGAACATTGTAGAATAAGGATGCCTGGACTCTGTAGTATATAAACACTGTCTGTACTATTGTATCATCAGCTATCAACTCACCTTTAAACCTCCACAGTCCCTGTGTGAACCTAAGTGATCAAGATCGGTTACGCTTAGCGCTTGTCGGAACCCCAGTCAGTTACGCTTATCGCTCGTTAACAAACTTACGGATCCCTCTTGGTAATCGGACTCAGCTTACGGACATCCTCGCTCTCATCAGACTTTTCTTCGAGTATTCACCAACTCGTATATTACCCATATTCTTAACAGGACACAAGTCTTGACTCATGTTTTGATGCGCAGTATATATTTACGCTGCGTTTGAACGCCTTCTCCGTTCGTTTCACACCAAATATAATGTTGTCAAGGATGGACGGTAACATTGGGACTATCAAAACAAATAGTCTACTAAAGTCTTTAACTGATGATACGTATTTTTTTGACTACTCTTATACTGAATAAAGCTAATTAGATCGAGGAACAAGTGCAGAGCAACTGGACGGTAGAGCTACTGTCAGTGCTCGTACTATTCCCACTGTCGGTCGTGGTGGTGCTATTTCCTCCATCAAAGCCAACGTCAGTGCCATTGCCGCCAGAAGGCGCTCCTCCATTGACACCGATGGCAGTAGCGTTGGAGTTGACAATACCTCCAGCTTCGGTAAGATAACCTCCGGGAGAGGACTCGTAGCTAGCAGTGAGGTCTACACCGATTGTACCCCAGCTGCGCGACAAGCATCAGTAACAGCAAGGATGGAAGACGATGAAAGATACTCACAGAAGGAGACCGCCTGATAGGTCGTCACCGAGGTAGACGTACTCAAAGATTGGGTCGACACCAGTTCCACTGTCGGGCACAACGCCCGCCACAAATACGCGATCATCTTCGTTTTGTGTGATGGAAATGGTGTTGGTGTTATAAGGAGCGGTCGCCTCGACAGCGGTGATGAGATCTTGTTCGAAGAACGCTTGGCCTGTGGTAGCTTTAGTGACCGGATGGGAGTTGAATAAATATCGCAAGGCTTACCGATATGTTGGTTACCGTCCGATTTGAAGGTACCATTGTCGAAGACCGTTCCATCCTCATGAACTATCATATGGAAGTGGGTGGTCCGTCCAGAGTAGTGTCCTTCGAAGGCCGTCAGTCCATGAAGGAGAGCAGTGGATGGGGAACAGATCTACCTGGGAATATAGTCTCGAACTGAGCGTATCCCTCGTCGTTCATTTGCTGGATACCACGAAGGAAAGTCGTATTCTACAAAGCAAATGTCAGAGGAGGAGAAATCAAGCCTTTGCTGACTCACCCAATTACTCTCAACGCTGGAATCACCATTGCCATCCGCGACGATCCCGGCGTAGACACCAGTCGCGTTACAATGCCAAACATCGAGATAGACGCCTGTTAAGGGCTCGCAAGTCGAGACATCGATTAGCTCGATATCCACGTATGCAGGCACTCCCGTCTGGTCTTCACTCATATCGGAGCGGATGTATTCACCCTGGACATAGTACGGACCCTGCTCGAGCTCGGGAGTGAGCACACATGAGGAGTTAGATGTGAAGGGGTCCGAGTCGGAGGTGAGTCCTGTCACGTTCGACAGGTGGCTCGTGTTTATAACCTCGTCCACAGTGAGAGCACGTTTATAAGGAGAGCCTGATGATGAGGCTAAATGAGTACGTGTGTGAGACCAGGGAAGGCGAAGTATACTAACTAGTGGCAAGCCCGCGCTTCTTTCGGAGCTCCTCAGCAAGCGCTGTACGACGAGCAATTGACCTGTCTGCGTATCCGCGTCGAGCAAGATGGCTCTGACAATCCGCAAGGGAACGCCGGGTGGCAGTTTCAAGCTGAGCGCGACGAGAAAGCTCCACTGAAGTTGGAGGAGCTTCGCCAGGGTGCCCGACGACACTGTTCGCGACGAGGAGTGCAACAGATACGAGAGATGTGAGATAAAGCATGTTGAAGATGAGACTTTGACGAAGAAAAATCTCGGGTTATATAGCGCCAAAGTCCGCAGCTCGTACATCAATGTCAGAAAAGTCGGTTGTCCATTTCGCGGCGTGCTATTGGCTGAGTGTCCTCGACATTGACTGGGGGCTCTGGCTTGGGTGCGGACGCTGTAGAGTGTCGTGATGCGCTGTGCAAATCTGATAGAAGGTATTCGGAGAAAAACCTTCGAATATGCGCAGAAGCCAATAGCGACGGCGATATTGCAATGTCACCTGGGGACATGTGGGCCTAGTCGAGTTCGCACACCTAAAGCCGATGCCGAGTTTATGAGCCGGTGAGGAAATACGGAAGGAATTCAGGGGAATACGCTTACTTATAGGCATGGAATTGTATCGTCATTGTCGTCACTTCATGTCGCTCGGACAAAACTGTACATTGAATGATCTCCCTATACTGACAGATAGCATTCTTGTCATTTCCTTTTTACCGGATGCACAGGAGCGCAGTCCACCACCGATTTTGTCGAAAGACGTTTGAACACCGACCCTGTTGACAAGCTTCCAAGCGCAAACGATGGAAGGATATGATATTCTGCGTAAAAGTATGACCAGACTCAAACGAGTAAGAGCACAGGTAGTACGTACCAGGCTGGCACCGGATAAATGTTTGATCTAAGGTTCACCATAATGTTTATATCTCGCTCCATGAAAGCGATTGAACTAGTGAACATTTGGGAAAGTAGAGGCGGCGAAACCTCATTTTTTCCCCGGACATCACGTTTGGTCGACTGGAGACATGCCTCCCTTTGGTCACCAGGTAGCCAATGAACCAATTCCCGCAGCAACATCCGCAGTCTACTTGCACGGTACGTTTGGTCCATTATTTCGCCGATACTGCCAAGCTTTCTGACTTAAGTGTGCTGAAATGGAGCACAGTTCTGGGTAATGTCGCCGCGGACCCCCGAGGTCATTCTTCGATGCATGCAGATCTGTTACGTATCTGGGACATGGGGCTTCCATCTATATGAGAGGGTTACGCCCCCAGGGTGCAGGTTTCAGTGTACACACGGGATTTTTCTCATTTTCCCAGGGAAAGGAAGATTGCTACAATGCCTGTGTTCTAGTGTTTAGATGGACGTTGCACACAGTCACACGACATACCAATAGCGTCCAATTGGAGAAAATTTGACATAGACCCACTTCCATAACGGAGCCAACGTCGGCGTCACTCTGTGCGCGATACGTAGGTCGTGTACGACGGCCGATACGTGGACAGAATACCCCGGTTTGACGAGAGAGAAAAACTTGGCAGCACTGCGGAGGAAACCCTTAAATACGAATAATGAACGGAATGGCGTGAATTACTTCCGACATCGGCTCAGAGAAGCTTTGATTAATGAACAGACCATTCCTATCTGAGCTGATCAGCTGCGCAAAGCTATAAAAGAAAATGCCAAATCACGCGAATATCCTGTAATCCAGGAGGAGAAGTGACATCGCCACCTATGAAAATGGGTTCCAATAAAATAACTGTGGGCGCATGAGCCACGCATGTCGACAAGGATGTTGTAGGGTGTACCTGTTATCACTGATACCATAATTCACGACCTCTGTAGTCACACTACCGCAGTAAACACGGCGTCCAATCCAGCGGCCGCCAGCTGTAATCAGTAAAACAGTGAACGTAAGATACGCGGGGGTACTGACTTACGACGGACTGAATTGGTCGATAACAGAGATCAAATAAATGATATGATGTATACAACAGGCAAAAAGGGACGTCGTCATCTAGGAAAACGCAAATGACTGTATAGTAGGTGAGCTGGCGCTAGCACTAGAACGAGGACGACAAAAGCCGTAGTACTTACCTTCTATCGCTTATACCACAAAATCCAAACCTAAAAGGACGTACTGCTGCGTAAAAAGATTGTGCAAGCCACTGATAGCCAGCTATACGCAGTAAGCAGGGATTTGAGCGAATATATGCGCATCAAGCACAGTACTAGTACTTATAGGCGAGACAGTCACCTAAAAAGATTGAGAGAGAGTCGTCCCATCCGTCATTGAGCAGCGAGGTCGACAATTGCTAGCAATACTACTGACTTCAACCTTCGCGTGTCGGGACTGATGGCAGTAAGCGGGAAAGACGCCTTGGCCCGATCCGAAGGACCTCCGGACCGGAAACTGGCATTTACGTCTGACGATCAACATTCCATTCGTGAGTCATCCCGGTCACCATTGGCTGCGATGGTTGCACCGGTCAACTCGCAGTTCGACGTGAAAGAATTCGGAATTCCCTGTGAACATGGATATGAGATGTTTACCCGTTTTCAAGACGCTGATTAAACTGCAATTCCGTTTTGAGCCTTGATGTCTGAAATGTTGTATTTTCTGTTTTCTCTCTCTGTTGGTGTGGTATTCTACTCATGAAAGGGTCAAACGAATGAATATCTGGCACCACTGTTCCACTATGTAATAAAATTCTGAGAACTACGTAAACCTTGAAGTAAATCTAACTAGTACAAGTCATAAGACTTAACATGCCGTTCGGGTCTGCTCCAGTTCTTGAGCCATGTCGTAAGCTTGTCAACTGCATCATCATCACCGAAGAAGTCTCTTTTGTCTAGTAAAAGAGTCATGCCCAATCCAGCTTCCTTCAGTTTATATGCATTCAACAAATGGCGGGACCAGTCACACACAATGGGGCCAGAGTACCTCAAGCATTTGGAGGATAGAACCGACAAGGCCAGCGATTTCAGCCCATACCTGCGTCTGGTTACAGCCATGGCGCGTAGGGAATCGTCTTGAAATAACGATATTATCGGAAGGCAGATGTGCAATGAGAGGCGCTGAAGACATGGGATGAAAGAAGATTCCGCCAATCTCTGAACTATTTCAGTTGATGTCTCTACGTTGACAGCAATGACGAGATCTGTGAGGGACGTAAAGAGTCTCACGGCGATGAGGTTAAAAGCCGGGAAGGGCATAGGCCTGTACACGGCGAAGGATCGAAGACGGTTTGTCGAACGCTTCAGACATTCGGAGACCACCGCAAGTTCATATGCAGATATAATAGGTGCTGATTCCCGTTCTTCAAAACCAGTGAACAGAGTCAGTTGCTCCATCTGTGGAAATGTACAATACTTCAGGCTCTGAGGAATATCGTATTTCAGCGAAATTCGTCGAATATTTGGACGGGTTATTTCGGATAGTGGTTCTGACAATGGCTGCATGTCAGGAGGGTTGTAAGGCCTTGTATAGAATGTGAGAGAATGCAGTTTCTTCCCTCGTGATATACAGTCATAGAACAAGGATGTTCCAGACTGCTGGTGCTCGAGGTCGAGATGGATACTCGTGAGTTGATGGAGAGGGAGCGATAATTCGCAAAAGACGCCGCCGGAAATTCTCACGGTGCGTAGTAAAGGAACGGAACAAAATAGTCGGGAAAGGGCTTCATCAAAATGCTTTCGTGGTGGGGGATTATAAAAGGTGAAATCCAGGCTTTCTAACAATGGGAGGCGTCCAGAGATGTTTGAGAGACGAAGGATGCCTGCTGAATTTTGGACGTGCAGACGGAGGGATTTCCACCGATCGGATGTAGGAGCGATGCATTCTGTCATGGACACCAATGTCTCGTGAGTGATGCCAGAATCCTTGATTGACATATTGAGAGGACAATTTCCCGAAAGGCAGAAAGTCGTGTGGAGGGGGGTGTGGGTTCTCATGTTGTATGCTTTACTGGTGTCCCAGGACAATTTGGGTATTGTGATATTAACCTTAGACCAAAGGGTCGGCGATGATAGTACAAGGACCCTCCATGTATAGCAGACGCTGCGAAAGATGAACGGAGGTGACGACAAACAGAGTTCAATATCGTCAGCTGCCAGACTAAAAATATGCAGCAGCATATCAGATGGCAGGCGCCGGATGGGGGATAATAGGGATTGTTTGCGACGGAGATCCGCTACAGTGTTTTCATATTCCTGTTGGAGACGCTGTAAAACTGATTGGATCTTAGCGATTTCCTTCGCACGAGTTTGTGCTTCGGTATCAAGAAGTTGCATCTCGCTATTCATAGAAATGATGGTTAAGGGGTCCAGGTCCAGAGACGAGACGTCAGCACGAAGGAGCGGAAGGATCTCCGCATCCATGATATGGTGTTGCATCGTGTGATCGAGAGGCTGACAGCGAGGCGAAAAGAATGCTGGGCTCTAGCTGTAAGTCAGAGGCAGAACATATGCTCAGATGCACCTAGCACGTACCTCGAGTTTGATTGAGTCCACGTTCCGTGCAAACGTTTCGTTTCACTCTTGCTAGCAGCTAGGTGCGAATTGACAAATCAGGGAGACTGAGAGAGAAGACGAAGGGAGGTGCGAGGAAGGAATATGCAGTTCTAATAGGAGACGGCGATGGTACAGGGAAGAATAGGGTGCAGTGGTATCTCGGTTGAGATGTTCCTGCCCGCGAGACAGTCTCATATCGAAGTCCTTATCTTGCAAAAGACTACACGCGGATTGAGCGAGACTGTAAATGTGAAAGACGCTGGTACATTGATACAGACGAGTAAAAGAGGTAGTACTGTCGTTATCAAGATGAAAAAGAGAATCGATTCTCAGCTAGATTCAGCACAAAATATAAAAACGAATCCCTGTGGTATATGTGCCTCCAGAGACTCGAGTAGAGCGGTCAATTACTGCGCGCTCGGAGGAGGTATTATGGACATGACTCGTCACCACCTCAGCGTCAGATTATTTTGGCAGATCAGTAACGCTGACTATAAGAGGAGGTATAAGTCAACGATGAGAGACCATAAGACTAGTAGAATCACGTACGAGCACGATGCAACAGATTCGTTTTGAGCACTGCTGATGGTGAGCTGGAATTGAATACTGAGTCGACTTTTCCGCACATCCAGTGATCACTGTCCCGGAGATGTTACCACAACGATCTTTCCTTGATGATAGTTAGCAAAGGATTACTGGTTACCATATCGTGACGTACGGGAGAGACATCCTCTTACCGTCTGACACGCGCCAGGTAGAGCAAGGACCTCGGCGGCCCGGCGGCCTGGACTCCATGAGATGACTAGCGAAAAGAATGCAACACGTCTGTACGTGCTGTGGTTTCACTAGACAAAAGCTTGAGACGGCTCTGGAGCACAAAGGCGAACGAGTGAATGGTATAGCAGAGGATAACCTGAAACGAACCTTTCTTAGCTGCTTGGTGATGCCTTCTTTCCTCCGTCGCCGTCCATCTAGAAGCCGGCACGGCAATAACGTTGTCGATGGAAACAAAATCATTGATTGAATATCTGATTGAATAGATGGAACGAATCTGCAGGAAGCTGTACATCAGCCGGAGTCAAAACGATAGGACTGGTACATGGGCTCACCATTTGTCGCCTTCGCCCATGCATACAGAGCGTCGCACACAATGTCGTCGATGACTTTGGCATAGACCCTTTATTGTTGTGAGCTTCTCGAATCGACGAGGAAGAAAACAGATGTTCAGGAACTCGTCCAGATGGCGCTAGCCAAAATTAAGCACCGTGCTACCGCGGAAAAAGAGACTGCCTTCGTGTGACATCGCGTGCTTCCTAAAGCAATTCAAATTCAGAATGACGACGACAAAGCGAAGTGAAACAGCCAACGAACTTGGCTTTGTCAACCGTGTTTGACTTCAAGACTGAAGATGAATCGTAAGCAGAGCATGCAAAGAATCATTGGTGGCGTACCTAACGTCAAGAAATGACCCAATTGATGCTCCTGTGGTCCTATTGTCTTCGGCAAATTAGACTTCGGGCATCAGTAGATTGCGAGATGGCTCATGACATCTGCATGCATGATAAGACCATCCTTATCCGAACCTCGTGTCGGGCTCACGAGCTGCGACCAACGTTGTGAAGTCGATGTGTCTGACGAGAACCAATAGGTAGCATCGCACCCCGAAGGAGCCTCCAAGTGCGGTGTGTGTCGTAAATTTCCCAAATTCGGCAACCTGGAAAGCATAGGTTGTTGGCAACGGGCTTCTAATAGCAGAAATTGATCCGATAACACAAAACCACGGAGAGAATGGACGCGATACTGATTTCATGGGTAGGAAGGTGCATGCGACGATAAGAGGACACTCACAAAAAAGATGGAAGCAGCACACCCACCGCCACACGACCAGGCTTGTAGACATCAAACCTAGACATAACCAGTGCGTCGATGCTCAATCTGCAATATAGGCCGGCTACCGTACATGCCAAACATCCTGGCGAGATGACGTCGACGTTATACTCTTCTGGCCAAATGGTGAGGAAGATCAGCGAGAAGAAAATTCAATTACTCACGACCTCTTTCCCGCGCTGTTCATATCTCAAAGCACGATAGCACGCAACCTTCCCTGACCATGGTGATATTCTAGTGATGGCCTGGCCTCGGCGTAGACGTTGAAGCATTATCGTGAAATCTCCGCATGTATGAACGTCGAGGAATCGGTTGAGAGCTAAACTTGCATGTCAGCTGGAGGGGAAAGAGATGAAAGCCAGACGCTTGGGTTCACCGTTGTTGACATAATCATTATCGTGCCTGAAGGTCTTATTAGACCAGTAACGGATCCTTATAGCTAGGCAGCCAATGTCCTGGCATAGTGAAGATTAGAGAGAATGGGTCCACCACCACGTAGTCCGGGTACGGTGGCAGTGAAATTGTGTGAGAAATAGAGGCCGACATGGCTTCGCCGCCGTCGTTGACGAGGTCCTATGTGCTCGAGATCGCGGAAGTAAGAGAGACACGCGTAGCCGCCAGCATTAGTTATTTGCTGCCGGCGGCTAAATGCACCCGAACATGGACCTACCAAAGTGTACTACTTCACCCATCTTTCATTCAGCGAGCTGGGCGCTAATTCTCCAAGCCTCGAGTTCTCCGCGAGTCTGTTCTATTCAGTCAACCTAGATTTCTGAACCTCATGACCGCTGTTGAACCCACCAATCGCGAGCGACGCCTCGTTCATGATGTCGAAATTATGGATGTTGAAGCTGAATTACCCTTCCGTCTACGAGAACTCCTCTGGTCCGATGGGGAAGACTTCTTTTACTTCCAAAGTTTTACTCGGAAGCGTCGCGACGAAGACGGAGCGACGCGCTCTGCACTTAGCCGCCATGCCATCCTCGTACCACGATCTCTATACCAAATTGCTCCACCACCTGGATTAATCCGCGCCCCCGAACCTTTGCCCGATGACTGTACCACTTTCGTCCAGAGGATCTTGACAGGTCTGCCATTTGGCCGCTTATGATTCAGGAGGCTCGGGTCTGCGAGATACTGATGAAGCACCCTCATCGGAATGTGGCGCAATGCTATGGATATGTCGAGAAGGATGGGTTAATGGCGGGGCTGTGTTTCAAGCGGTATGGGCAAGCATTGGACGATGCGGTGGAAAAGGGTGTGATCCTCAGGCTGAGATCGGACATTGAATCGTCGCTTGATCAGGTTAAGAAAGGCATCGGGCACGCTCATGGTCTTGGTCTCGTACATGTGAGTTAGTTTCGCGAGCATGATGAGACGCCTATCTGAATTCTCGATAGAACGATATCAACCCCAGTAACATCATGCTCGATGCCCATAGTACACTGGTGATCATCGACTTTGATTCATGCCGCAAGGCAGGTGAATCTATGCTCGATGGAAAATGTGGCACATTTCCATTCAGCAACGAAGAAACGACTTCGGCAATTGAGAATGACTTTTATGGAATCGAGAAGATACGGGAGTGGATGGAGGAAAGTCTATGACCAACGACTCGCATAGGGCGTAACTGGCCTGTAGGGAAATGGGCCTCGAGTATCGCGCCTGGACGCCACTAAGACGGACGGTCGCGATTAATGGTCATCGGGGCTCGATGCATGGGCGGCGTCCGTTTCTCGCATTCTTGACTATGTGTATACTTATATCTTTCCCTCCCGTACGTTCCAAGGAAATCTGAGATCTGAATCTCCGTGCTTGTTCCCTTTCCTTTCACATCGGCGCTTTCTGTGAATGCACCGAAGACCTTTGGGTATCGGACTCTCTCGGAGAACAAGGAGGTATGTAGAACGATGAACGGACTTTGTCGATAACATGGGGACAGATCCCGGAGCACGGAGGAAGATGAGGCGATGGCATGATAGGATATAGTGCAGAATACAGGTTGCCATGGTGCTGCCGCTTTCATGGACGTAATAGTCTTTCTCCCGCCGCTGATGGAGAAAAGGGATGTTCAAGATCCCGTCGAAATGTCCCCACTTGGAACTAACCATACCGTGCTAGCACCGAAAAAGACACTTTCTTAACGTGCTGGCGTGTGCTCCCTAAAAGCAGTGCAAATTCAGAAACATAATGACAAAGCTAAACACAACGGTCAACTAACAGGGCATTGTCGGCCATGTTCGACGTCAAGACTAAGAAGAGGTAAAATTATTCGTGAGTACGGCACACAAAGGAAATTCGTAGCATACCTAACATTGAAGAATGCCGAAATACAATCGATCCTCCTAGCTAGTAGGCAGTCGCGTCTTCTGGAAACAGGCTAAACCGGGCGTCAGAGTAAACTGTAAAGATAACCTATGAATTCTGCACAAAGCCATAGGATCGCCCATGCAGCGATCATTGTCAATGTGTTTGGTGACAACCAATAGATGGTATCGCACTACGAAGGAGCCCTCAAGCGCCGTGTATGTCGTAAGCTTCGCCCGGAAGTAAAGTCAAGGCGCGGCTGATTTCATGAGTCAGAGGGGAACAAGATGGATGATACAAGGGCCCTCACGAAATAGACGGAATGAACATGCCCACCACTGCGGGACAGAGTCTGCATAGACATGGAACTTCGACCCTAAGCCTCTGAGGCCCACAGTGTCGACGCTCTGAACGCCAAGTATCCGCAATATAGGCCTGCTACTGTACAAGCGAAATATCGCGGCGAGATAACGTCGACGTAGTATTGCCCTGATCAAACAATGAGAATGGTCGGTACAGAAAAAACCAATTACTCACGACATAAAACCATCTCCCTTTCGCGCTGTTCGTGTATTTTAGCAATCTTGAAGCACGAAAGCGCCGCTCCGCTCCGCTTTCCTTCATGGAAACAGAATCAAAGAATTTACGGGCGCCATACAACGGGGTGAAAATAGGTGATATTCTAGTGGATTATTTGACCTTGGCGTATACGCTCAGTCCTGATGAACGCAAGTGAGCGACAAACCGACTTGAAATACCTCGGCGTACATCAACCAAGCGATCGCGAGCGTTTTTCAGCTCCAGAACCAGTCACGGCGGCATTCTGTACCAGAAACATCGGCGAAAAAAAGGTGCGAGATACATTAAACTTGAAGTGTACCAGATTTCCAGAGCCGCCTCTTTCCGTTCTTGTTCTTCACGTAATCCTACGTGTTTTGTCGAGATATTCAGGAGGTACAGTGGCAGAAAGAAGAAAAGCACAGTGGGCGAGAATATGGGAGGTATCAAACAGGGTTCAGGGTAAAATGGGAGCGAAAGGAAGAGCAGGGATTTTGGATTTCCGGCCAATTCGGATTCAAGTCTGCACGTGATGCAGAATGCGGCCCGGCTTTCTCCGGGCCGATTCCTTGCCGATCTTTCATTTCTCGGCCTCAAATTAAATCAAAGTCATCGCACTCTGCTTGCTCTCGACCTTGGCGTGCTATATTGACTGAACTCCTACACTCAGAGCAAGGCGGAGTTTCGATTCGTCGTGGAACGCAACGCCGCCAGAATGATTGGCCCACACGGAAGAACGGAGCACAGTGTCAACTTTTGTCCGCGCTGGGTGCGCATTCCATTGTATCAACATTGTAGCATCACTGCGGTACGGTTCCAACCCTCGTGATCCCAGTGATGCATACATGACGTCTCTGAATCTACGTTTGAAAATCCGTCGAGACGAACTGGAGAAAGAGTAGCAGCGGGGAGTCGGGGATCCATTTCGTGCGATGTGGATTTGTGATCCCTACTGAGATGTCCCCCATGCAGTCGGGAGGAAAAATTGCGGACATCTGTCGCATCTATCATGTTTGAAACATGGCTCTCAAATTTTCCCTGCAAGACGGTAGTCACTGATAGGCTGCCAGTGAGGAAACATACTCGGATTATCGCTGTTCAGCGTGCTTCTGCTCTAATTCTGTCAGTGGCAGAATTAGTAGGAGACGAGATAAGTCTTAAGGCTAAGGTATTGTCCTTTCCCTTCACGACACTGGTTTCAGTTTGCTGTTGTTCCTTGCTCTGATCGTGTGGCACCGCTGTTCGCCTGCATTTACTCAATGTGACAACGCTAAACACTTTGTAAACACACCACTACAACGCGTCTCGAGAGGCCCATCTGCTTGTTTTTCTCGCGCCAGGTCTTCGCATTCACACCCATTTCCTCCTCCGGGCTGGCACCCCGCGAATCTCCCCATATCGAAGAGCAACAGATCGGCGAGTTATGTCTACGCTGTTTCTCTGCAGTGGCTGCCACAATATGGACCTGGCTTCCGAACCTGTCGCTGTATGTCACTGCGGTCAATTCTGGTGCTCCCAGAGATGCCTCGGAATGGTACGTATGGAATGACATTGCAAATATAAATATAACTGAGACTGGCACATATAGTCCTTTCGAATGCACATCATCGAAACCCCTTCCCTGGAACATAAATTCGTTGATTATTACCCCAGACTCGACGAAGGAATAACTTTCCCAGATCCTGGAAACAACTGTATCCGAGGCTTCATATTCCACCAATATCGTGCGTCATCCCTTCATTGACCTCAGTCCCGCAGTGTCTGACTGAATACATATTGAAGGTGCTGCCCCCCAAGTAGTCCCTCTCAAATTCGTATTTCGACAGGATGACAACGGGGAGATAGTGGACTGTATACCACACGTCAACGGTTTCTTTCCCCCAGCTCAGTTGGCATATCGAAGGGTCGGCGGACGAGGGGACGACCCGCCATTTGAGCTTTGGTACTACAAGAATCAAATGCAGCTCGGCGTCGAATGTCCCGACTCTGCGAACGACACAATCGTTAGCCTCTCTTGTTCTCTGGAGCTAAATAAGTTATGGTACGGCTCAGTCGTTGCTGTGGTGCTCGAGAAGACAGAAGGTCGAAAGAGATACACGAATGTACAATACCATCACTTGAGTCTTTTTGGACGGTTTTTCCGTAGTTCTACAAGTCCGTGTACCGTTTACTGAATCTGTCAGGATTACTGAGTAAAAATACAGTACAGCAGCAATTTATTAATACAAAGATCAGCGTGCTCTAGGTGAAAACATATGTGAAATCGCAGCAAAGACTTTCTGATTGGTCCTCCTTCTAGAGCCAACTGGGGCAAGGGACGCTTATGCCGGAAAGTCATAGTGCGAGGAATAAGAGAGATTCGAGAAATTGAAGGAGTAGCCCGGATGCAAAGGACTCGCGTACGTTAGATCACGAAGTCGAAGAGAGTTAAACACACGTCGTAGGAGATTCGGAGAGAGAGGTAGACAGCATGTGAAAAACTATGAGCCTCTTCCGTGTTTGGTGTATCACAGGCTGAACAAGGTGCGAGGAGATAGCTCAGATGGCAAGACATGACAACGGGGCATGTAACACAGTATTGCCGCAGCAGAACCCTGGCACTTCGGGACGTTGACAGTGGTTGGCACGGCCCCGGACTCGGTACTACAATTCCTGGAGTATTCCATGAAGAGAGAGTTGCTCAGACTTGAGAGACAGATAATTGTCATCTACACGTATTTTACACCACGCGTGGCGAACGAGTTGAATTTTGTGTCAAATGTTTAAAAGTAAATCGCGACGCACGTCGCGCACCCCGGTCACACGTGATCAGTGTTCAACAATGCCACGTGGTGCTTCTGCCTCAGGCTCTTCACAGTTGTTGCATCACTCATTGCGGCATACTTACGATACAAATCAATGATTCCTTCCGGTGGATATCTGGTTTCCGACGCCACCGGATGTGCAAGAATAGCAACCTTACTCGGAGCATGCTCCAGGACCCTCCTCACCGTGCACTTCAGTAGGATGGACGAACCGTCAGCCAGTCGTGGTGCCATGATTCACTGATTTTGAATCGTCTGATCAATACGGTTTGCGCCTGCTCAGAGATGAAGAATGAATCACTAGTTAAATCGCTGGACAGGCGATAACAGGTCCGACTTGCAGGATCCGACCCCTTAAAGTGGTGGGTTTTCTATTAGAGATTAGCGTGGAATGATAAGCACCCATCAGTATAGATAGGAGAGGTAGACTCTGTGTGCTCCTTGGCACCATTACTGAAGCAGCAAGGTCATTTTCCCGTTATCAGTGGACGACCGTCTTCAGCTTAAGATGTGTTCTTCCAATTCACCGTGTCATGGTGCTTGATATATAGCTGGACGAGCTTCGAGGGAGCTATTCCATTGTATGGCTCTCAAAGATGCGATACAGCTGGTACTTGTGTCCTGTACGCCTTCGTACGCTCTATTTGAAGATGAACAAAGTATCACGTTTTCTACATCGATCGAGCGACACTAAATTCAGGAACTCGTTCTAAGCTTTGTAATTCTGTTTCAGGAGGACATATGTGTGTGCTATAAAAAAAAAGCCACCTTTCAGCATCATCTGTCTACCCCTTCACCTCTTATCAGGCAATGTCGTCCACCACCGCTCCGTCTTTGGGAATGACGTTCGGCTCGGTTTACATCGCTACAACGATAGTGGCCATGTAAGTAAGTTCTATCTTTTTCGTTCATTCTTCTAACACTTACTCTCCGGCCACTAACAGCTTATTCAGAATAACGAATTTACAAACAGTGATCTATTACAATAGATACCCAGATGACGGGTGGATATACCGATACTCAGTACGTCAATACTGGTGCACAGTCTATGTTGGTTCATCGATCTTTATTGGTCAGGTTGCAATACTTCGCTACGTCCACATTCTTCTTCCTTTAACGGCGGGCCAGGAGAATTTTGCGAGGGACCCTTGCGAGCTTGCGTTCATTTGCGTTTGATATGTGCAAAACCTGCGACCGAAAATCTGAAGGTCAGTCTTTAGGATCAACAGGAGAGAACCAGGTTCAAGAGCGCGATATTTCGGTGGCTCAAGAATAGTACGGGGCATAATAGATACAGTCAACGATAGTCGGGATGCGGGGGACTTCTGGACACCAGATCACGAAAGTCCTCAAGATTGGTATCTTGATAGCGTGCCGTGGGGTTTGCAGCCGAACCGATAGAAGAATATGGTAGCATGTGTTTCTCAACGTGAGCGAGACGTGCTGGAAGACGAGTGAGCTGAAGGAAAGGCCTGAAACTGAAGTCTGACTGCTCACAACAGCGAAACATATCATTGGAAATTGGAAAATAGGTCTTGATTTTGCGGAAGAGGACGACCTCTAGGGCTGATTATCATAGGCACAGACGATTTGAAGAAAGCGAATGCAGTTAGGTATACCAAACACAACAGATATACAGAAGAAAGTAAGAGAGCCCTGCCTTGGGAGGGCGGTAGCGAAGAGTAATAGCGATAAGAATATACATTATGATTGAACGAATTGCGCTAGGAATGCTGCTGTGAGATGACAAAGAACAAGATATTGACGGTACCTACCTGTAGTACACAAATGTCATAGCCGCTTTCCCTATACACCAACGACTTTACTCCGGGCTTGGGTATTGCTATTGTCAGTATCGGTGACGATGCGGCATTTTTTACGAGCGAATTCTGATCGCTGGGCGAGACGAATAATGGCAGTTTAGGTGTATCCCGTATCGTTGCATCGGGCTCGTCAATGCAGCAGGCCGGAGTCGGTTTCTTGGCACTACGAACTAAGTCGTCGCCATGGTGAATGCCTGGTCAGAGATTCGAGAGAACGAATCATTTATGGGGTAGGAGCGGTTGCGCATCTTAGCTTGAATCACACCGACGAAGAGATCGTCATCAACTGACAGTGGAGAAGATCTGGCTGGCAGATTGCTGGCGGAGTACCGGTAGGGAACGTGTTGGCTGGAGAAGCAGCATACGCACGTTCCATCACTACCATCGAGGAGCCGAAGTACCTAATCATTGACGACGTTGATTGCATTCTGGCTCCAGGAGGGCTGAGAATGTAAAATAGCCGATGTAACCTACATTTTCGTGTTTAAGGACAGGCTGACCCACCCTCCCCCTCCTTCTATAAGGTAATAATATAACTATATATAGGATGCCTAGTCATAGAATTTCATTTCGGCAAATGCTGGTTCGTTGCCGGGTACATGCCGGACCCTGCCGCGCGCGATTCTGGTGACCTTTCCCACCTGATCCTCGTGTTGATTCTCATTTCCGGCTATAAGTACTACCTCCACTCGCTGTTCTACGTTCAAATTCACTGGGTGTGCCGCGTGGACGTATTTCTATATTGATTGCAACCATCCTCAATTCCACCAGTCATCCGTAGCTTCACACTCAGCTGAAGCAATAGGAACATTGATTTCAAAACTTGTATCCTCGCTTCCGTAGTTATTTCCTCTGTTTAGCTGCTTCTCAAATGCCCAATCCTACATTTTTCGATAGGACTTTGCCCTTAGTTGACCTCAGAATGTCGCAATACCAGCCTGTTCCACCTTCTATCTCTCGAGGACTCCGAAATGCGCTTGATCCCACTTAGCCTAGCTTTGATTGATGGAGAAAATCACTGGCATATGAGCCTTACCATTAATGGCTTAATGGCGAGTGGCTCCGCCTCCTCTCGGGCTCGTCTCTTGTGCCGGCAAGACTAGTATTGCCAGGGTCAATCCGCCATATTAACCGAGCAGTTGTCTGACACAGTTCCAGCCTTCACGTCAACATTAGATTCGCATTTCTACCGGTCGCCTCACTCTAACCGCCTTAGAATACCTTCTCTCTCCTTCCCTCCTGCTATGGAACACGATACGTCCCCCGACATTCGAGACAATAACTCTCAGGATCCCGAGCCCATCGACGAAAGAATTAGAATCACTGATGATTTGAACAAGTCAGCACGAGACACCGTAACAGCAGTAGACGGGCCTGAACAGTCTAAGGCTTCGTCATTCCATGGCACCACGGCAGAGAATGGGAGGAATCTACTTTCGCCTGTCGAAGAACCATTGCCACGTCGACCTGGGAAGAAACAACCAGCGCTTTTCGCTCTACCGCCTCAACCTGCTAGCCCACCTGTGCTAACTGGTATGTGTACTTCGTTAAGTGCTACCACTCTCCCCACAAGTCATTTTAGTTGATTCTCGAGGATATGCACCGAGTCAACAATTTGAAGAAGCCGGGCCAACATCCAGCATTTGGCGTGCTTATTTAGACGAAAGCTTGATTTACGATACCGACATGCTTGGAAACCAGAGAGGACAAGTCAATATCCTGCTCGTTTTTGTGAGCTCATTAAGTCAAATGCATGCTGCATCGTGTTAATTTTATTTCTCTCACAGGCGGGACTTTTCTCAGCGATCGTGAGCGCCTTCATAGCGCAATCCGCAGGAAATCTCCAGCCAGACTATGTAAAATTGTCGGCAGTCTTATTATTCGATCAAATCAATATACAGCTCGCGCTGGCCTGCGGCATTTCCCCAGACCGCATCACCACATCCGGCGCTGACCCCACTACCCGTTTTACTCCGGATCCTTTGGATTCATGGGTGAACGGCTTATGGTTTTCGAGCCTTACTCTCAGTCTCGCAACTGCATTGTTTGCCGTGCTTGCGGACGGGTGGTATTGTCATTATCTGTCGCCCGTTGCTGGAAACCCCCAAGTTCGCGCTCGTACTCGACATTTACGGTATACGGGTCTTCTTGATTGGCATGTCAGCACGTTGATTGGCTTCCTACCACTCATGTTACACCTATCCCTCTTTCTGTTTTTCGTAGGACTGGTCCTATCTCTCTTACCCCAACAGCCAGAAATTGCCCTCGTGATAGGAATAATATCCACGAGCACTTTTATTGTCTACCTTGTCACCAATATTCTCCCAATAATATTCCCGGAGTGTCCATATAAAACACCGCTCTCATCGGTTGCATATGCGATCATCATGTGGATACTTCGACGATTCATCACCGTCGTGAGGGCAATTACACCTCTAACATTCGAGTTTCATCCCAAGACAAAAACATTGCAGGGTTTGGGAATCTACGCTGCGGAAAGATCACACATCAAACATGAAGTCGACGCGCTTCTTTGGCTATATGTGAGGTCATCAACCTCGGCCATTCGTCGTCTCGTGATCCACGCTCTTGCTGGACTGCCTCCAGAATACATCAAGTATGCTGAGGAAGCTTTCACCTCTTACTGGGATGAAATACGAGATGAGAAAGAAAGAATGTTAATGGATTGTATGGAGTTGACCAGAGATGGGTCTAATCGATGGATTCCCAAGGATATCCCCAATATCGACCGTAGGATTGAGCCCCTCCTCCGTTTGGAGAGACTTTTCCGTCCCTCAAGCCGGAAATTCCCGTTTGGCCTCTTCGGAGAGCATGATCTGGATTTCTCGAGGAAGGATATCCCAGATACCTTGTCGACAACTTTGTCTTCCCTCGATGATTTACATATCCAGATGCCAGTAGGCCTGGATTCGCAGAAGAAAGTCGCTATGAATGCTCTCGTGGACAATCATTTTCACCATCCTGATGTGTGGGAAAGCCTCTTCAACCGTGCGTCTCAGCAAGGGCTATTTTATCGGGAGCAAAGTAGCTTTGACCTGTTGAGGCGTCCACACAAGCGCTCTGCCAGTGGGAATTCTGATCTCACTATTGAGATGTGTCTTAGCTTGGTAACAACGATATATTTCCCCGAAAGGGATTCCTCCACATCGCACAGTTGCACCTTGGCAGACGCGGCGGTATATCATGATCGGAAAAATGTTCTCCGCACTCTTCTCTCCTTCTTCGAAAAATCAGAATTCGACAAATTTGACTTGTATCGAGAGTCAGAAAATTACGAAAGAAGACTTCTCCTCACCATTATGCGCCTCCTGGTGTCTGACTCCCAGTCAATCTTCCAACCCCGTTCCTCTTCTCATGATTCTACATTCGTCAGGAACCAACTATTGCGCGTTGTGGTACATGCACTCAACAAAAGTGTACATCCCCCCGCCATGTTGCCTTTGAACTTTGACCCCGAGGTATTCAAGACCGTAGCGTCGTACGTCGCGTCTGACTTATTCACTTATTCGCATTTTCGGGATCTTGAGTGCTCAATCGTGCACGCTCTTGTATGCATGGCTTCGCTTATGCATCGAGAGCCCCACTTCAATATCCTCGTACCTCATGAAGAATGGGCTACAAAATCCTTTTTTCTGAATATCCTCAACATCCAACAACAAAGCTACCACGAAAATTTTACTACCTATTCATCAGCCATCAAGTTCTCCCCCTTTCTTCAGAAACACTTTGGAAATATGGAGCACTTGGGTATCTTTTTGTTCGGTCAAGCGTTCTCCAAAGGCATTCTCCAGGCGTACGATGTTTTCCGGGAGCAAGGTGGTTTAATGCGTACTGCAGACAGAGAGTATCTCCACCCAAAGGTCTTGGAAGGCTTCTGGGGTTATCTTACCGGGCTCTCGGAAGCTATGAAGAAGACGGGGAATCAGAGTCCTGATCCGGAAACGTTCCCTGGATGGCATATCCAAGACCTCCATCGCGCAGTGGTCATTCGTTGCATTTGTGCGAGCATCGTTCACAGTGGCACCCAGCCACGTCCTATCTTATCCTTCTTGGCTTCAATCGTTCCTCATCACCCTGAATGGTCTAGAATATTGGACACATTAAACTCGCCAGACGACAAATACTCCATTGAGAAGTACAATTTCCACTGGTACCCATCGCCAGACGATAAGGAGTGTTTGAAAAAGGATATGAAGGATGTTGTCAGAATTCTAGATGAATGTCTTAAGGCGGCAAGGGGTTCAAATAATGACATCAACCAGGTATGCAGTTGATGTAATATTTCGATTTACCGTCAGCTAAATACTTTCCCGCAGTCGTCGATGAGTTGTAGCCCTCACAGTGGGTCACCGGAAATTCAACATGAATCACGATGGCGAAAGTTTATGAGAAAGCCAAAGAACTCCAATACGGATATAGAACTTGAGGCTCGAGATGTTGAGCGAGTATGATGCAGTGGACTGCATAATTTTGCAGTAGCTTGGGTATTATCAATGGACATAGTCGAATAGCAAGACGAGGACTAACATACATGTACAAAGTAGGCTGAGGTAGTGTAATATCAAAGATGCGAATGGAAACATAACACGAGATTAGGAATAAATCGGCAAGATATGGTGACACGGCGATAAATATGTCTATGTGAATATATCATGAATTGTGCAGGACGGTAAGACCAGGGGAGAGCATTATCCGCTGCATGCGTGAACGCAGGGTGTTGAAGTAGGCGGGATAAATCCCGTGGACCGGGGAGGCATGGAAAGGAGAGCGAGGGCCGGCTTGGCATAGAAAAAAGTACATCACACGTCGGAATGCTAGTAAGTAACGTAGATGATACAGAGTCGCGACCATTGTCATCGAGTGGGCGCACGAGAAGATCAAAGAAAGGTCAAGTAAATGAGCAGAAAATATCCATGGAAGAAAGAACTTGGTGAACGTCCGAGTATCTATCTAGTGATCACCTTGAAGGAAAGCGTGCGTTCTTAAGATATGTCTACGAAACTACGCCGTGTGGCGAGGGCCATCCAAAACGCGTAGTGGTGCCGAACATATCACATGTCAAGGCCACCATACAAAAGAAAAAAACACGCGCACAGAAAACTTAGAAAACTACAGCCAGAAAGGGAAAAGAAACGGCGCCGTGGTGACATGCGTCTTCAAATGGGAAAGCTGTAACGTATTTCTGAGAAGCGTGATAAAGGGAAGGTAGTACGATCGTAGTAGTAAAGATAGCCTTAGATCACAGACGAGTCCATCAGCTCTCCGGAGATAAGAGAACAAGACAAATAAGATCAGTGATGGTATCATTCGCAGAGTGTGTTATTCAGAAAACTGAACGCCTCTTGCTTGAAGTGAATGAACACAAGTTGTGGAAATCGAGACTCCAAGCATGGCGAGCTCAGTATTCAGATGCATTGAAGACCAGCCAATGTGTGGGTCTTCATAGGTTTTAAAAAATCAAAGTGTGGTTCTAAAGAAACCCTTCATCGTCCGGGAGCAGCGGGAAGCCTTGGATGGCAGCCGGACCAGCACGAATGTTCTTGAATGAAGAAGATTGAGTATATCAATGCAGAAAGCTATAGTAACACACGAGGATAGCATATAATTGGATATCAATACAGGAGTCGGAGAACGATGGTGAGGATAAATTTGCACAGTGTCGTGATGAGTCCTCAAGCAGGAATGTAGCTTCTTGAAAGCCTCCGTTAAAGGTAAGTATTGCAACTTTGTTACTAAACGATGTCGTCTTCATCGATGACCTCTGCGACGTTCTCGTCTTATTCCCACCAGGTTTATCGCCATCCTCGAGGCTCTGAGTCGTACGCGTCGATTCACGAGCTTAGAGTCCCGTGACCGCCATCAGATCCCTTTTGGGAACTTTTCGTTGATATTATTCTCATCCACGATCACTGTCGTCGAGCACACAGTAGGTTCTTTGTGTCTCGTTCTTCGATTTTGATCTTTGATAGATTCTCTTTTGCAGTATTGAGCTCGGCAGCGCCTCGTCAAGGCATGGAGTACGGTTTCTTATTGATGTTGTTTTTTTCACTAACATGTTCTTTACAGTGATGGTTGGGAATGTCCGCTTTGTAGTCTATCATGTTCAGTCCCAGAGGCATCCACAGCCCTGTAATGGCCCCGACTTTCACGGTAGGCGTATAAATCTATACCTTTGCATCCCCATTAACCCACGCTCTTCAGCCCAGAAATTTGACGCAATGGCAAGCAGCAATCAAAGGACCGCCGGGGAAGATGTGGTGGGAAATTGTTGCCAAGGTGCGTACGCTACTCTTTATTCCCTGCTCGCTGGATTACCTTCCGTTAGACTTGACGCCGGTCTCGACGATGATGGAGGATTGCAGTACCAACCAGTAGACCACCGGTTACGGCGATGAGCTTTACCATGGAGGTGGAAGGAGGCGAGGATGTGGCTGTCGTTGACGTGAGGATTGGCGGCTGTTTAGAGTGGTTGCAGGATACAGCTGGAGGAGGTACGTGCTCGTTGGCCCTTGTACTTGGCGTGCTTATTCAAATTGACGGATTCCGCTTGACCAGATATTGACGACATACGCATCGTGGCCGCTATGAGGTCTCTGCCTCTTAATCCATCGGACTCAATCCCAGAACCGTCAACAGCCTGATGCCCATGCCGACCGACTCAAGGTACGCGTACAGTATCCTTGAAATTATCCATCCTCGCTGACCCACGCTCTTTAGCCGAGAATTTTGAAGCAACGGAAAGCTTCAATCATCGAAGGATCACCGCCCAGTAGTGGGGACTTATTAGCATGGTGCGTGCGCTAAGGATTTTTTGTGCTCTGTCGCTGACCCTCCGTTAGACTTGACATTGGTCTCAACCGCCATAGAGGATTTCGGCATCAACAACATGGCCACTGGCTACCACGACGGGGTTTAGCATGAAGATGGACGGAGGACGAGGACAAGGATATGGCTGCCGTAGACGCGAGTATTAGGGGCTGCTTAGCTTGGTCGGAGGGTACGGCTGGAGGAGGTACATGCTCACAGTACTCGGGACGCTCACCGACTAATCCCACTTGACCAGGTAATCAGTGACATACACATCGTGTATTAGGCACGTACCATATTTGTTCATCCCGTTCAACGCTGACCTGTTTGCAGAAAAGATATCATGAATATAATGCCTTTCTTGATTCAGGGTAAGGTTATCTTGTAGTCTGTATGATAAGACTCTAATTCTTTGTTCACTTAGATTATGCGGACGATCAGAGTTGAACATTGACTCGCTGGGACGTTGCGCTATAGATGGACGGGAGGGTGTGTTTGTAAGCGTGGACGTTGATGTATTTGAGTGACGGAACACGGGAAGAGGATAGGATGCTGGCCATCTTCTCTCTAAGGCTGAGCATCGTAAGATACCAGGTACATACATGGTCAATTTATTTATTGAAACGTGTCAAATATGGCTTTCATCCTCTTGCTATGGGCCGTTACCTCTTCCCGCAACAAAGCCTGCAGCACACTTCTCTCCTTGTTACACTCTTTTCGCACCAACTCCATTATGAACGTCGAAACCATCGCTCCCGATGGCGAGTTTCCAAGTTCACTGGATTCGGGTTCAGTCGCAGCAGCCTTTGCGGTCACGGAAGAAGGGCCCGGTGGTGCTACAGTGAGCCTAGATGATTTATCGGGAGAGTCCGAGGCCGAAGAAGACCTAAAGTGATCCGCCTTCCTAATCACGGCTCCGACATTTCCGACGTCGGGTCGCGTAGCGGGAACTTCTAACACAGGTGCGAAATCATGATGGGATTCGTCATCGTCATATTCATCATCGACAAGACTCTCATGTGGGTCGAGTTTCCGTCGCCTTCTGGTAGGAAGAAGAGATTTAGAGGCTCGTTTGCGTTTACGAGATTCGTCAACGACCTGTTTGCTACCCCCAACGCAACGCTTGGCCTGCAGATGACATTCTCGACATTTGTTCCGGTCAAGGTCATTCGTCCACTGACAAGCAATCTTCGTTCCGCATGTTTTACACTTCGACGTGCAAGCGAAAGTCAGGAAGATAACCCAAGTCCATTATCGAAAACACGTACCGGTTCGTCAGCTTCCACAGGTATCAAGTCCCAATCTGAGATGTTGATCTTGCACACCTTCGTTTTGTTCAGAGTCCTAGATTGGCCACGATGGACGTTTAAGAATACGAGCTGGCACCAAAGCTCGCGACCGAGTGCCGTCATGGCTTTAGACTGATTTTCTTCCTCCATTTCGACGATTATATCACGTAGGTCTGTTAGCAACGCAAATCCAGGCTCATCTGGTATTGGGAAGCGAGATTCGAACTAGGGTAATACGATCAGCTCGTGATATTCCAAGAGAGAGACCTACACACCTCGTTCCAGAGGTCCTTTTCGATGTCGCCATCCTTCTCAGTCTCTGGTATATTTGCATCGGCACAGAAATTCTAGGGAACGTCTTAGTGATATTCTTACGAATTCGCTATGTCACTCACGGATGGTTCTGGAGCCTTTGACTTTGAATGTTCCATGTCTTTTCTCCCCGACGTATAAGATCTTGTAGACTGTCGGTTTTCTTGTCAGAGTCCATACAACTGAAATGACGAGCGGTGACACATACCAAAGCTTCGGCATTTATTGAAGATGTAATGGGCTTTTTCTTCTTCCCCTTCTCTCCATTTAAACCTCGCATCGCTGCTTTTTCAACACCTCCTGGTTCAGGGCCACCTGTCGGTATTAACGGCTCGGATGGCATTTCCCAGAGGGCTCTTCCTTGTACGACTCTCGTATTCTCAACAAAGTCGCAAGCTTTGGTAATGGAATGCTGCAACATTTGATTAGAACGACGAATGATTGAAATAGAGTTGGTAAACCTGAGCTTGGTTAACCAGATTCCACTGTGCCATTGATCTATCCGACTCCAGCTGCACTCGTGCTTTCACGTAGGCCGCTATAGCGCTACTAATCGCGTCAATGTGTTCTTCCGTCGTGTCCGGTTTGCGGGTTGCCCATATTAGAAGTTCGTCTTGACCAGCTATAAAAGGGACACCTTTGCCTGTCGAGATGATGTCGGGTTCCGTACGGGACGCCATGATGGTAAGAGACGAAGAAAGATAATCCGACAAGCAGGGCACGTGTGATGATATTGGAAATGAACCACGCCCAGTTTTTCAAATATCACTTGTCTTCGTTTCAGCTCTACACTCCTATGTCCCTCTTATGATGTCTACAATCTTGGTGCAAGGCTTTCATCGTGGTTGGGTTGTTGGACCGGAACAACTTCAGATACATATTTTCCGGCCTGATGCCAGCGAGGCCAGGGCAAGGCTCCTGGATCAGAAAAGTCGATCTCTCATAGCGGCAGGGCTGGAACACGCGGAAAACGCCAAAGAGCTTCAGATAACCCTTATTTTCATGAGTGAAACACCATTTGATCATCCCATGTAGGATGATTTTCGAAGGCTCCTTCAAGACGTGGTCCACTCGGGCAACTTCGTAGTCCTTTACGGACAGGAACACGGCAGTGAATTCCAAGTTAGCGTGATAGATACCGTGCGTGGTATCTATTACTTCAGTGAATTTCATAGCTAAGTATTCACCACAGTTCTGGCAATTATATACGTCTCCAAAATGTTATGATGCGGTTCCGGCAGATTTCCCTCGATTTTGGACTCGTTATTTATGTCCGCTAAGATTTGGAAATCATGCGTCAAGAGTGTTCGCCTCCTTTTTGGGCTGCGATGGTTGCTGCGAGTATGGATGCATCATCGAAGTTAGACGGAGTCAAGGTCGGAGCAACTGAAGTGTGTGGCTGGCCGTTCTTTGGTGCCGCGAGATCATTTCCAGTATGTGTATCCTGTCCTAGCAGTTGTTTACAGTTCTTAATAATTTATAGTGTCATCGGTGCCATAGCTTGAATGTTGATTGTCAAGATACCGGTGTTGCAGATGAACAGCGATGTCGGTCGTGCTGCATCGAAGGCTCAATATGCAAAGCTGGTCCCCCACCGCCAGAGATTCAACGAGGGATTGCTCGTCTTGCCGTAGGAATTCGTGGGCTGTTCATGCTGGAGCAGGAGGTGACTTCCGCTTTGGCCGAGCTAGCTGAAGTTCGGAAAGAAATCGTAGCATTGAGACCATGTGAGAAATAGGGCCGTCATGGCTTCACCGCCATCATCGTACTCGAAATTGTGGAACTAACAGAGTAACGCGTAGCCGCAGGCTTCAGTGACTTGCTGCCTAACGCTTAAGACATCTGAACCTTTTCACTCGATGGAACCACCGACATGTACTGCTTCACCCATCGTTCATCTAGCGACTTAGATGACATGCACTTAGCCGCGATGCCATTCCTGTGCCACGGTCCCTATATGGCAAAGCCAAGACGAAGCACAGTGTCTACTAACAGCGCCAACGGGGCTTCTTGAGCCACGTTCGACGTCAAGACTAAGAAGAGAAAATATTATTTGTAAGTTCAGCACGCAAAAAAGGAGATTGGCAGCGTACATGACATGGGTGATGTCAAAATACAATCGATACCTCGCTAGTAGGTAGTCGTGTCTTCTGGAAAGAGGTCAAACCGGGCTTCACATCAAATTAGAAGGACAATTTACGAACTTTGCACAAAACCATAGGATCGCCCTTGCTGCGACCGTTCTGACCTCCATGTCTCTGATGAGAATGAACACATGCTATCGCGCTCGAAGGAGTCCTCAAGCGCCGTATATGTCATAAACTTTAATCTTCCATAACTTGCCTACTGGGAAGTACAGGTTAGTTGGAAATGGGACTTCTAACCGGAGAAATTGATGCACTGCGAGGACATCCAGTGACAGGAAGCAAGGTCAAGGCATTGCTAGATTCATGGGTAAGAGGGGAACGGCATGACAGGAGGACACTCACAAAAAAGACGGAATAAAAATGCCCACCACCGCAGGACCGAGCTCGCATACACATGAAGCCTGGACCCTGAGGTCTACAGCGTCGACGCTCAGAGAGCCAAGCGCCTGCGGTATAAGCCTATTACCATATATCCCAGTGAGATAAAGTCGATGTTGTATTGGGCTGAGCAAACGATGAGAAAGGGTAGTATTCCAGGGATGGTTCGACCTTGAAGTAATGGCCCTGATGAAAGAAAGTCAGCAATACAGCGACTTGAGATAAACGGGTGTACATGTAACCGGTAAGGGCGAGGGCTGTGCAATGCAGCGCCAATAGTACGTGTCACAGAGGCTTTCTGTACCAATAAAGTCAGCGAGAGAGAAACACGAAATACAGCGAAAGCGCACCCAGACTTTGAGCGTTGCCTTTTACTCAACAATATTGCTCTATTCAGCTATCCATCCGCCTTTGTTCGAGATATTCAGATAGTATGATGGTCACGAGGAGTAAAATTTAGTAGGCCGGTTTTGTTGGAAGCAGCAAGCAGAGTTCGAGGTAAACCAAAGGTAAACTGTAGGTCGAAGGAAGCAAGATGGAAGAACTAGAATTTCCTGAGAATTCAAATTACTAAATTACGTCTGCCGCAGTCCGGTCCGGCATCCGTCTTTCCCCGTTCCTGACCACCATCTTCTCCCGTTCTCGTTATTCTTGATACTAGCGTTATAACGCTGGCAAGGCCCACATCTGGGGCAAAGCCTGCTACGTTTATTAAGAACTACCTACTTCCAAAGAAAATGTATAGATTGCCGGACTTGACACACTTGCTATGCCTCTTCGCACTGGGTGCAAGAGCAATGATCTGATTTCTCCAGGAACAGGGTACTTCATCATTCAGATGACACAGGTGTATAATGGTTGGAGATAATCATAAAAGTCTGCACAGTGAGGCAGTGATATCTTGCTGTTTGTTTCACGGGTGACGGAGGCCAGGCCCAGTCGAGTGGAGTTGAAATATGCTTGAAAAAGTCAGGATATCCGAAAACGGTGACATGGTGGAAGTGATCAAGGCCACAACCTTGAACTGGCAATACTAATAAGTAGGTGCTGCTCGAAAAAGATTCGCTCGGTGGCGGCCTACACCACCACCAACTCACATTTTCTTGCAGGCGGCAGAATGGCTGGCAGATGAAGTTCGGCCGAGCAACTCCGTGGCAAGCGTGATAGTAATGGACAGTCACATGTAAACAGTGACAGACAAAGCAACAGCCACACCGAGAAATTTACTTCAAAGGAAATTTTCTTTCGTTTCACCGCAGGAAAATCCCTTACATAGAAATCACGTGACATACAGAGTGGCCTCCAGAGAAAAACTGCTTGGTACATCGATCCACCTACAAGACCTACTACTAACATAGCAGGAATACTGAACATCTCAGACTCTATTTATCCGTAAGTCCGAATTTTCCTTCGACAGCAGCACCATCAGATTGATTAATCCATAAGAAAGAGCAACGACAGAATATTAATGTCTTGTGACTCTGCGAACAAGTACCGTTTGCTTCTTCCAGTGTCTCAGCTGGGTGCTTCCTCCATCTACGGGCATCAGCTGGTCCTTCATGAGTATGTGTACAGAAAAAATGCCAAAAGTCAAGGACAATACGATAGCAATTATTGTCGCATATCCAGTCTTGTCATGCAGGCCTAGCAAGATCATAACAAGGAGTTCAATGGCTGTGGCCCACTCCTCGCGACAGTCTTCTCTCGCTGGCTCAAACAAGATAAGTTTATTTGAACACATTGAACAACTGGACGACATTAAATTATGCAAGGAACTCCATGGCCACGGTCACAAATATCACCCTGGGAAAGATTGGTGAAGACATCGGGAACCTATGTATAGGCAAGTAAATTAGACGCTTTCAAAGTGTTTGTATTCCAGGAGTGACATACCATTTCTGACAAGAAACATTTGGTCTTGGCAGGTCAGAATGATACCACCTTGGCGCTTCACCAATCCCAACAGACTTTGTGAATACTCACCTTCATTCTACCTCTCTTCTTGCCTTAGCCTTCTATTCATCATGAGGATACTCGATAGCATTCTTGCTGTGAATTCAAGTGTGCTAAACTGGTGTCTGGTATCATTGTCGTCTTGTTTGGATTCTGCATAGGCCCGGACACTGATCTCCAAGTGATTCAGTGCTGTGATTCGAATCCCGTCTTGTTGACAGTTTGCCGTGATCAAATCCCACCTTCTTTCCAGCTCACCATTCTTCTCGTCTTTTGCTCAGCAGTCCCATTCCCTTCCAAGACATTAGTCCCTCGAAATGCTTCCTGTCCTTCCTGTCTACGTACTGCTGATGCTACCTATACTGTAGTGTGATACAGCCTGTTTAGAAACTTGATTCCTACAAACATTGATATGTGCGCGTCTATTTTGTTAAATATCTGTTCTGATGTCTATCTTTGATTAGTACCAATTGATACGCCAGTGACAGTCTTTGACTGGTAGGCATCAGCATCTACCTTGTGGTTCTTTATGCGAGTCCTCAATGTCAATAGTAAATATGTCTAGTCCTACTGCTCAGTATAGTGTTCCAAAGTCCGGTTATGCATCACACATGAAGGGGCTGATCGACGCAACTTGTAACACCGCTTTCAAGTTCAAAGTCGAGGCAATTTTCTTGGCAACACCGGCAAAAATATCAATGACCTTCTTCATGTACTGTACTGAAGGTCTGATACAATTGGTGCCTTGGTTTTACATAGCCCTCCCGCTTGGCTGATCTCCATGTTATTTAGTGCCGCGATTCCCACCTTCTTGCTGGTTTCCTCATCTCCCACTCGCCATTCTCATTGTCCTGCCAGATACAGACATATTTAGTCTCTAGAAATGCGGTCTCTCCATCTTGTATCGGTGCTGGTCATGCTGTTAACGACATCAGTTACTGCACAGGATCTCACGTCGTCCACATACTGGAAAGTGAGTGACACTTTGCTTGTTGACAGCAGGAAATGTTAATATAAGGACTAGAATTCTAACATCACGTCGTCCAAGGAAGACCGCATAAGCATTGCAAATGCTGCTCTCGAAAAGGCGATTAGCATGCTCCAGTCCAATGGGCAATTCAGCGGTGTGTTCATTCACTCCATGTACATCGCCGAGCTTCTATTCGAAGCATCCTCAGATTCCCCATATGGAACCCCTGGAGGGCTTTATGCACAAATGGCCGAATTTGATAGACTGACAAACCAAACAAAGTACAAGGAACAGCTGAAGGGGTGTTTTAAACTGGCAGAGTCAGTGAATTCAAATTTTTTAAGCAATCCGTACGTTCTCATTGTACCTTCTGGATTGCTGCTAACTGACCCTGATTCAAAAAGTGTTAGTTTCATTTCACTCAAGGTGTTTTTGTATAATTGACAATGCTATTCTTGACAATAGCTAAACCATGGCCTGTGAGCTTGATCATGCACTGCCAATAATGCCTTGCTTATTTCTGTAGGAATTATGGGTATGCTGC
Organism: Armillaria borealis; assembly: GCA_030435635.1. Taxonomy (NCBI): domain Eukaryota; kingdom Fungi; phylum Basidiomycota; class Agaricomycetes; order Agaricales; family Physalacriaceae; genus Armillaria; species Armillaria borealis. The sequence goes on along the minus strand of JAUEPT010000047.1, from coordinate 180,877 downwards.
AGCTCATCCTTACACCGCCTATCAAGACCCAGACTTCCTTGATCTTGCCATAACTTCATGGACTTCTGTGAGGAGATATACGATATCTGATGAGCAAGCTACCTCAGGTACTACGGAAGCCAAGCAATTCAACCTGTCATCATCATGTGGCAGTGAGTGACACTGGTGCCTCAGCTGATCTGTGTACTGATCCGCGTCAACAGCAACTCTAGCAGGCGGCACCTTTTTGGTGAGCCATTTTTTACATCAATGCCTCGTTTATTAATCAACCGACCAGACCGGTGATTCCAATGATCCAATACTGACTAGTTTAACCTCTGGGTTTGTTTCCTTTTTATGTTGTTGTTGTTGTTACCTCCTGGTTGACCCTGTGAATTCAGCTTGTTTCTTGTGTATGTATTATAATGTTCTTAGAAGCATGCTTCACTGACTGCGATAAAGTGTTTCAGCTCTATTGGCAGAAGTCACATCCAATCAGACATATCTCAATGCTGCCATTGAGTTGGCAAATTTTATACAGATGCATCTTCTGGATTTGTCTAATATCATACTGAATACTATGTCGTCAAATGAATCTTGCTCAGTGTATTTGGAGAAGTACTCTGCCAATTCTGGGATCTTTATAGAAGGATTAGTCGTCCTAGTCAATCTCACTCATAACGCTTCAACTAAGGCCTTGTATGTGCTAATGGATTATGATCATCGAGATACTGAATCATGATATTTGATAGGCTAAACAGTACGATCGTTGCCGTTGCAACTTATCTGCTATGGGAATGATTGGATGGAGTCATCACTAGTACATTCCTTTGTCCATGACTTTATGTCACGAGCTCATCATTGTTATCTGATGATGAAGCTTCAACAATTGGAGGATTTTACATTGTGCGTGCCCTGGCGGCACTATATGAACGCAACACAACATCCTCTGATCTTTGAGAATATATCAGGAAATACATTGGTGTGCAGGTGGGCCTTCAGAAAATCTACCCTTCTGTTGTACCTAGCTTATTTTACTTTGGTGCAGTATGATGCTGTCATTAATCAGGCGACTTCGGGTGGAAGTAACATCTACGGAATACCCTGGACAGGGCCACCAAGCACCTCATTCTCCAGTGAAGGCCAGATTGTAGGAATAAGCTTGTTGCTCAGCGCAATACAGCTTGCAGACAACCAGGCATCATCAGAATCAAGTGATACTCCCACTTCGAACGCTGTCCTTAGTCCAAGTATCATTACGAGCCCATCCCCACCATCAACAATGAAAATATCCATGGGAGCGATAGTTGGTGGCATCATTGGAGGACTAGCAGTTCTCGCAGTTGTAGTCATGGGTATCTTTCTCATCCATAGATGGTGTCGTCGAAGCAAGAATGGGGACCATTCCACTGTGGACAAATCTTCCTCACAAATGCTCACTCCATTCATGGCTACGTCAACTGTGGCCTCTTCAGAAATATCAGGAGAGCACCATACCAACCAGGAAAAACATGCTAGGTACTCGGTTACTGCAAGTAGAGGGGAGTCCTCTTCATCGTCGAGAGCGTTGATGCAAGATGTGGTACGGAGAAGGACAGATGTACAGGCCGAGTCAACCACACTGCCCACACCGCCAAATTCACTGCACACGGAGAATAGAGAGAATATGCCGATGGAGGAGTTGCTGGGATTGCTCAGTGAACGACTGCAGCCTGTCTGATGAAATGGCTCTGACGATGAGCTACTGCCAGAGTATCACGAAGGACAGACTATGTAGAAGGCAGTCGTGGTCATTGTGCTTCGATATCAAGGACTTTTACCTGCATATTGATAGAACTGATAACGAAGGGTTCAAGGTCCAGAGATGAAGAAGGGTGTCCGCGTATATGATACGAGGTTGTATCGTATAAACAAAGAGCTCGTAACGATGAGAAAATAAGGACGCTTTCTTCCTGAAAGTCAGACAAATTACCCCAATCTGAATGTATCTATTTACCTTCAGTTTGCTTGAAGTAACCCTAAGAATCATCGAATTCGGTGTCATTCTGTATGGCAAGAGGATGGCAGAATGATTTCCTTCCTGTGCTGTTCACATCTTTTAGCCATCTCACAGGACACGCCACTTCCTTGAACGTGGCTGAAGAGATGATATACCAGTTTAGACCTTGAAGTAGCCCTAACAAAGGATAATCAGCGATAAAACAACTCCGGACAATTTACAAAAGCATTCATCGATCCGGCGAGGGTAAGGGCAGTGCAGTGCAGTGCAAATAGTACCTCTAACAGAGGCTTTATGTACTGATAAAGTCAGCGAGAAAGAAAGGGCATAAAACAGCGAAAGCGCACCTACACTTTGAGTGTCAGTAGCGCCAGTCACCTTTTAGTCAAGACCATTGTTCTATTCAAGCCTTGGCCGTCACGTATTCATCCACCTTTGCAATATGACGGTGGTGAGGAGTAAAATCCAATGGGCTGGCAAAGAGGGAAGTGGCAAGCAGAGTTCGAGGTGAATTGAACGTTGAAGGAAGAGCTTGAATTTCCTTAAAAATCAAACTACTAACGTGTTCCGTTCCGGTCCAGCCCAGCCAGTTTTCTGTGTTCATCCTTCATCTCTCCTCCTCCCATTCTCTTTATTCTCAATACTGAACTTCTCGGACTCTATATATCCATGAGTTCATTTTATTTGAAAGCAGTACCGTCATATTGATTAGTCTGTACAATAGAACAACGGAAGAATGGTTTTCCAGGAAGTTCCGAGTCCTGTGTATACAGGATTCGGTCTATGCTAATCTGAGCTTTTTTGTGGCTGTGTCTGATGGTGATAGTCCGATAATTTGCCATGCCGCACATGCCGTCGGTCGTCCACGTTATTATCACGTGTCACACTTGTTATATGTTCTTTTTTGAGCACCGATTGCTCTTCCAAGCTGTCTTTTTGCCAGATAATGCGACAACCTATTCTCCTCTGCTGGGAATGCTGCCTCAGTTCCATCTCATCAAGCAGCATCATCAACCAATGACTAGTCTATCCCAGCAGCTTTGTAGCTCTTGCGAGAGTTCCCGGGTGCACATCAAGTTTCCCCCACTTCGAGGATATCCAATAAACCAAGCAGGTTGACTATAAGGCAACAGTACAGCAGTTGTTATAGGCATGCTTTGGTTCTCAGAACCACATCTTTCTAACATTTCATAGATTCACTCAGCACTCTGGGGTCTCAGAATTCTTACTACGATGTCGAGCATTGAATATTGAGCTCAAGTCTTGGGGTGTTGAAGGTACGCAAACATCTCGGTTTTGTTAGCGACTAATCAACCTCTCTTTTCTAGGTCTAATACCATGATTGTATGCCATGTCTAACCAGTATCCTCTTTGGCTAGTGGGTCTGTTTTTTCAGTCCAGGTCAATTCCTAATCCTTTGTCTCAGGAACCAGGCATGAACATGGCTATAGTTATGGACAAATCTCTCTGTAGATCAAACCGTGATGGAAATATAGATTTTGGGTGCGTCTCCTTGCTCCTTTTCCTTTTCGCTCGCTAGCAGAATGCCCGTTTACACCAGTACAGGTCCCCTTAGCCTTCTCTCCACCACGGAGCACAACAACGAGATGATGAAGATGGCATGCAGTGCTAAGGGTGGCAGTGGCTTCGACAAAATACATGCGACGATGAGTGTGACAGGCTGTAGCAAGGGAAATTGAAGGTTGTGAAGGTGGTAGCATGACATCTTTTGTGTATGGGTGTCATGTCTACCTTAGTAAGGTTGCGGTAAGTGTTTGGCATTTTGTTTCTTCTTCGTTTGACTGACTTACCTGGATTAGAGGTGTAGACCATTTATCCCTATGCATTAGGTATAAGGCTGGCACACGCATACGATAAGGTCCGTATCAGTCTTGCTTTCCCAGTGGCTGAGAGCCGCGCCGAGTAACAAGCAACAAGTAATCCATCAGCGAGCTGGGAGATAAGGAGCAGTGCACGCTGCAGTGTGATGATGGCAGTAGGAGGCACTGAGCGCGTCGGACCTTGAAAGGGAATGGCATACAACGGCCCTCCGGGCCGAGATTCAGGGATCCTTCTCCTGCTCACGCAACCATCTACATCTCAATTCGACACACCACTGATGCTGACGACACTCAATCCGTATCAGGCACTTAGAAGACTCACATATATGGCCACTGTTGATGTAGAGGACTACATCAGTACCTTTTGTCACGGTTGATGAGTTTGATTTAACTTAGTGAATTATTGTAGTTCAAATCATTGTGATCTCGTCTTACTATTAAATATACAGACATCGAGACCTACGGTGGCATCTCTTCACTGTACATGTGACGGTAAGGTCTGCTGTGGCCAAGCTATAGCTTTGAGATAGCCTGCAGATGTGGTGAAAATCCTAAGCCTAGAGCAGATGTTTTGCACCGTCAAGGTATACCATTTTTGATTCCCTTCACGAATTCGATTCCACTCACATGAGAAAAAATCAGGCCATCATAATTTACAGTGGCCCCGCTGACCCTGATGACGCGATATAGCATCGACGGTCACGACTGTCCACAAAGTTAGCAAAGCGAAGGAAAGTCAAGTCTTGGGGAGCGCTCATACGTGTCCATATTTTTGTGTTCATATATAACTTAACGAGAGACAGATAACGTCTGCGACTCATTTACAAGACGACGGTATCTTCCTGCCATCTTTCACCGCATTAAGGGTGCTCGTCTCTCGCATGTTGGCTCATACTCATGCCAGAGAGGACGTTCTCTGTCCATATCTTGGCGAAGCGTCGAGCTTTTCTGCACAGTAACTGCTAATTAATACGTTGTTGGACCCTACAGTGATGAGATCAGAACATAGCGGGACACCTTTTCCAGGACAGCTGCGCCGACACTTGGTAAGAAAAAGGTGAGTAGCGAATATCTAGCCAAACCCATGCTTATTGTTGAAATACACGGTAACGCACCACCATCGACCCATTCTGGATGATTTCATCCAGATAGTGGTTGTGTACATACTTGTTGTGCACATACCATCATCATGGGACAACTTCTATCACTCGGAATAGCGACAGATGTCTCAGGACATATATCCTATCACTTTAAATGGACGGTGGTTCTTGCAACTCAAAGGAACACTGTAACGAGTTGGCCTCGATGATGATTTGCAAGATCGGTCAGTAATGCATTTCTTCTGCGCCTCTGACGCCATATCTTAGACTACTACATGCCAACTCTCCTTTATATTAGGCGACTGCAAAATGTGTACTCGCATTAAACAAGAATATTAATACACATTTCTCTGCCTATGTCGTCCATCATAGCTTTTGCCACATCTTTCTCCACTTTGAACACAGACAGTTTCTCGAAGCTCTCATCTGACAGTCTTCGCCCAACTACCCACTGTGCCCCATATCGCCGTGGGCCATAAAATGATACATTGGATCCGAGCAATGTGTATGTCTCTTCGGGTATGGGGTACTGGTGGTTTGCAATAATGTCGAATGCATGCTGTATCCCACTCGCATCTTCAATGACTAATTCCCCATGTCGACTAGTTCCTGGTGTGCCTTCTACAGCCAACCCCCACACGAACCCTTTTTCAATGCACCACGCCTCACACTCATCAACACCAGTCCACATATCCCTTCGAACGCATGCATAATAATACTCCTCTGCTGGTATATAATACCCAGGCTTCATGACTTGATCCCATGATGGTCGCCATTTTGAGCCTGCATTTCCCGGCTCAGGATACAGAAAGAATAGAGCCCCCCACATGGTGATATTGGTTGTCTCCATCAAGGCCGTCCATGCATCCTCAAGAGACCAGCTCTCATAGTATGCTGGTATCGTGTAGGAAACTAGAAGGAATGCCATCCCGGCAATCTTATCCACTGGGTTCATCGACACCCGACACCGCATCTCCTCCAGCACATTGAATATTCTGAACACCATTTGCTTCAGGGACTGCCGCTTCTGGTCAAATCTAGCCTGAATATCATCCTCATAGTTCCCATCCTTGTCCAGCTTCACGTCTAGTGATCCATCTGTAGCCCCACAAATTTTAACACCCCAGTATCCAACCTCCTGCAGTGTCCATGCACAATTAAACCAGCAGCGATCACTGTCGAAGTAATCCTGAGTCACACCAAATGGCCTCCCAAGCCCACTCAGGTAGCAGTACACATCCTCAAAGCAATACACATACCCAATGGTGGGCACATCCAGCTTCCACTCCTGTACACGGAGGTCCTCCCTCAGCCCTCCCTTCTGCCTTAGACAGAGCACATCCAACCACACATACTCCAAACCCATATTCAGCATCTCGATGTGCACAAGGTCAAGGCTGACGTCTTTTGGGATGGGCACAGGCCATTCAGATCCATTGATGGGTGTCCATACATCCATGCGCTCTTTCTCATCCACCCAAGCATGTGATATTGGATTGTGTCAGTGCTCCATATTGGCACAACCCGATTGCTGTAAAGATCCCAGATACGCCGAGGCCGTATACATGGCTCAACAATATGGTTTCCATCCAGTGCTCTTTGTCAGTTCTCGCAGCCCATCTCTTTACATTTGCGTAGTTCATCTGGGACGGTACTCCAGTCATCGGTGTACCACACTGCGCGGTAGCGGCCGTAGGCAGTACCAAAGTCGTACTTGTTTGCGATGCAATCTTCAAGAAGGGAGATGACAGCTGGGGTTTCAAGGGAGCATGATGTTCCGAGGGTAATGTTGAGTTGCTCCAAGAGGCTCTGAAGGCCAAGGGTAGTGCAAAGAGTGTTGGCGAGAGAGGCAGATATCACAGGCTTGGTATCAGTGTAGGTACGTTGCAATGGAACCATGATCTCCTTGTCATTGCTAATCTTGTGGGCGGAGATTGTCACTTTGGGGAACTTTGTATACTTGAGATATGTGAGAATAGGATCGTTGCGCTCACTTCTGACATGCTTACTGCTTCATCTCTCCGACGATGTCTAGCTTCTTTACGCTCCTTCAGTAGGACTGCGGACAGTTGTGATTAGAGAAAAGAAAAGAAAATGAATACATACCATAGATCAAGGAATAATGAGCAGTAAGCATGCTCCAATTGGACTGTCAGTCTGTGTCAAGGTGGGCGAAAGCCTTCATCAGATATATGTGGTCGTCACATGATAATGTGATAATATTACCGCCCACTTCCTCGAGCCTGACAATGATCAATCATCGCGAGGCACCATTATAGTAAGGCGGTGTTGATAGTGGGACGAACACTGAAAATATCATATTTGGCATTGGTTCAATCATAGCGTACTTCCCACTGGCTGACTTCATTTAGTGCCAGAAAGCCAGAGCTCCCACTGAAATCTATACTAAGTACTTACTTGTAGATGGAAATTCCGTAAATAAATTCCCGCCACAAGTTTGTTGACTAGATAAGCGCGCGCTAAGAGAAGTATCTAGCACTGTCAATGTTTACACCTGACTCCCAATATGAAATATTGCTCCCGTTCAAGCTGTACTACTACTTGTTGATGCATGAAAGAGACAGCATCAAATAAACATCGTGTGATGAGAGTTCCAAGAAGACTTGACTCTTAATATCTGCTGACTTTCAGCAGACATGGGCGTGAGGGAAAGAGGAGTACAACACTGATGGAAATGACAGCGTCATCGAGGATCAGGTCAGATGTAAGAGAGCAGTCGGTTCGAAGATAACGTATCTTGCAACATCAGTTCCCGCACTGTTGAACAATCTGGGGAGGTTGATTAATTCTCGTAAGGTACAGCTTTCTATGTCATAGCGGAAGCAAATGCCTTCACAAGGGAAACATCACGACCAGGATCTGAAGCGCTGCAAAATGGCAATACAACGATGAGCAGCATTGAAGTAGCGAGAATCTTGGGGATTTGAGTCCTGAAAGGCTAGAAGAGGGGGTCGTAACAAAATTGTTCTTCGCAACAGCAACCTGGATGTTTATGATTGAGCTATTTTTATTTCGCCATTGTCAGAATTACCGAAGTCCACTGGTTGCAAAGAAGCTGTACTCACAAAGTAGGAAAGTCAATGGATATGCTGCGAAATGGGATGATTATCTTGTGTGACAGGATCATGATGGCGATCAATCACGGTTTCTTCATTCTCGAAGTATTCAATAGCGTGGGAAGCTTAAAAGGGACAAATGTAACAGAAAGCAATCTTGATAGAGGAGATAAATGTACTTAGCGTGTTTTTCCTGGATAGAAGGTTCTTGGAAATGCGATGATTAGTAGTGGAATCATAGCAAAGGGATGATCATACGTACTACTGGGGGCATGAAAAAGCTTGAGGTTGTAATTTGTCATTGCCGTCGAGATGAGTCGCTGGTGAGGCCTCAGGTCACCAGATAACAATCAACCTCTTGGGCCTCAAGAAAGCGCACCCTCCTAATTTCTAGGAAAGAAACTAAAAAAGGAGACATAGACGCACCTGGAATATATTGGTCCCGTGCGCTACATCCAACCTAAATCTCAAGCACGCTGCTGCATGCCTGGTCTTCCGTTTTTTTCCCATAGCTATCACGAGTTTGAGGTCTCCTCGGATGGATCGCCTCAGGAAGTAGAAATTGTGTTAATGTGGTTGATACCGTCGAGAAGGAACGAGACATCACTGAATGAGAAGATGAGAAAAGTCATCATACACAAAATAAATATTGAGTAAGCAATACGCCAATGGATTCTGGAAGATACAACGCCAGGGCCTTGAAAATACAATTTGCTAACCATTTTTGCAAAATTTATCGACAAGGAGATATTGATCTTAAGGCAGCCGGTATTTTTAGAGCGCAAGATGTCACCATCTGATGGCAACATTTGTGTGACGAAAACGAAAGAAAGCACTGTTATGACATCTACCAACGTGAATCGTCGCGTTATGCAGGGCTTGCAGAGATTGTGCCAAATAGTACTCAGTCGAGAAGCTCATGTTCAATTCCTAATCTCAAGGAATCAATAATCTATACCATGATCTGAAAGGCGAAATTACTCACCCAGACGTCATCTTGCACGATATTCCCATCTTCGCTGATCACTAAATCGCTCTTTTCCACGACCTCAGACATCTGTATGTACTTGCCGTGAAGCTTCTCCTCGTCATCCAGCGAGCCAACAGCACCGTAAACGAGCTGCCTACTCCCTTCTTCAGTTGTAAAGAAGAGTTCTTCTTCTTCCTTTCACATGACTTCTGCTTCGTGGGTGAGGATACCAGTTCGGAGGCCGAGAAACAGAATCCTGGGTTGACGGAGTTCACGGTGATCGCTGGCGAGGATGGAACATGCAGTTGCAAAGATCGGGCAAAAAGAACATCGAACACTATGAAGACGTCAAGGTTGGTCGGTATTGAGATCAATTTTAGAGTGTATGGGCGTAATAGCGTGTAAAAAATCGGGTGGGCACAAGTGCTCTTCTTCCGGTCGCAAGTTACTGATAAGTGTGCAAGTGAGCATCTTCGCACAGCTTCTGTGCCTTTGTATGGATAAGGGTCATGTCATTGTTGATATTACCGTAAATGTCAGGATAAGATCAATGGGGGCTCAGGAGCAGGACAGACAAGCAAAGGACGAATTGGTTGAATGGGCCAAATTATTCGGTGGTTACCATTGGCGTGGACGATCCGGGGTGGTCCGAGCTCTGTTGAGCTTCTTATTTCTCTACCTTGGGCATTTCTTCATCGATGTTTCCCGCGGTGCAGTCAGATGGATTGTTTGTCTTCGGTGCTTTGCGGGCTGCGTTTATTCCTCAGTAGTGGGCTACACTCAAAGTCGAAATTGAGGTATGTACATCTTGACTCTTTTGTGCAATGGTTTATTTTCGAACTGGAATACCCAGTAAACTCCAGATTTAAATGCTCTTCGACTGCGACTATGGTTCAAGGAAAAAATCTGGGAGAGTTCAAGGCCCAAGGGTTCGCGATATAGCGTAGGTATCGTGAGGTGTTATTTCCCTGACAATTGATACGGTAGATAACGATCTCAATCGGGTATCCCAGATCCGGGCTGCGGAACAGAGACTTAGATAAATGACGGTCTAGATCTTGGACACAAAGTTGTGGGGGAAAAGACTCTTAACTTGCGGGAGAAGTGGAGGAGACAAGTTTACCTGCGTACTTATAAGGAACTTGCGACCAGAAAAAAGACGACTTGCTCCTACCTGATTTTTTACACGCTATTATATGGGTGTAATAGTGTGTAAAAATTCGGGCCGGTCCAAGTTGTCTTTTTCCGGGTCACAAGTTAATTTTAAGTACACAAGTTTGCGTCTCCCTGCAAGTTGAATGTATTTTTATGGAGATGTATTAATTATCATTAGTTTCTACCATAGATGTTGGGAGAGGGGGGTTCGGGGTGTGATGAGGTGGTTGAACGGGCCGGCATCGCTTCGGTGTTTAGCTATCACGAGCTTTACTTTGCGGCCTTGGCCTGAGCTCGTTGGGCCTTACGTTCCCGTTCCTCTAAGTACCTTTCCTGTTTTGTTGTCGCTGTCTCACACGATCAAGTCAGATTGTTATGGGCCTTTATATATCTTGATCTCTGGGTTTGTTCCTCAGTAAGAAACGACTCTCGATGATGGTTTGAATTCAAGGTATGGATATCTTTTATGCGAATGAGGATTGATTTCTGAACAGGACTTCCTGTCAACCTTGTCCACTGTCCAGACAGTTAACTCTGGGTGATTCAATCGCTCTGTGAGCTGATCATGAACCGAGGTCTGAGAACAGATTTTCAGAGGTTTTTGGGGCTCACGAAACAGTCTGCTGAGAGGCATTGGTGCCACATTATTTCCCAGAAAGTTGGTAATCATACCAATGATTAAGTATCCAAGTAGGGGACCTGACATTTACATATCGTGGCCTGGCACTTATTCCTTGCTTATTCCACGATGATGGCCAAAAGAAAACTTGTGAAAAATCAGCCCCATAACTGATGAGAGGATAGCGGCAAACTTGGACATCAAAAATCAACTTGCCACCTAAAAGAGACAACTTGTGCCAGTCCGATTTTTTACATATGGGCGTAATAGCATCCAAAAAATCAGGTAGGCCCAAGTGCACTTTTTTTGGCTACAAGTTGATTTTCGGTGCGCAAGTTCGTTTGCATCCCCCCACAAGTTAAGAGGTGTTGACTTCACGCAATTTGAAAGTTGTTGATGGCTATGGACTTGGAATCAGGGCTCCATGATTGATGCCAATCTCTGTCCTGACACTTGGATATTCATTGATTTTGCATAAGATACCAATGGAAATTTTCTGAAAAGGAATACAGTACCTACGCAGCAGACTTTATCATGAACCCTTGAACCCTTGGCAATCTCGTTCTCATTGTGCTGAATTTGTCATCGGTTCGAAGAGTGTTTGAATGCACGTCTGGAGGTAACCCACTGCTTAGTACTACTGGGGAACAAACCAGAGTTCAAAACATATCAACCTGCTTTCATCGCATAAAACGGTGATGAATAAATATGCGAAGCTGATGAATAGGAAGCTCAAGGAGTTTGGATCACCATGACAATGAAGGCAAGACTCAGAGAAACCACTGAAATAATGGGCCCGTTCAAGCATCTCATCCCTCCCACGACTCCAGATCTTATCTAGACACTGTCTATGAGACTCATATCAATTATTCATCCATATAAAATCAGTTAACTTGTGGGAGGATGGGAGCGAACTTGCACACTAATAATCAACTTGTAGCCCAAAAAATTCCACTTGTGCCTACCTGATTTTTTGGATGCTATTACGCCCATATTTACATGCTATTATGCCCATAAGAGTGCTACGAACGCTTGGAATGGGAAAGTACCTCCAGCCAGAACATCCCGCATCAATCCCGCATGCTAAGCTGGGCCATCTTTGATGCTTCTCAAGATTGGAATGATAAAGGTCGCCACAACCAATGAATCCTTTCCACCATTTGCAGACTCTTGAGATGGCTCCAAAAGTTTACCTTATCACCGGCGCTAACCGTGGCATTGGTACACGCTGCACCTCACTAGTCGTTCACATCTCTGATGGCCACTACAGGATTAGCTCTCGTCAACGAACTAGCAGCTAAAAACTCCAACATCTCAATCTTTGCTGGTGTACGCAATCCTTCGGCTGCAAGTAGTCTGGAGGAACTCTCCAAGAAATATCTTGGGAAGATCATCATTGTAAAGTACATCTCTGCAGACAAGGAAGGCAACAAGGTGTTGGCGAAAGAGATCGACACCAAGCATGGTCATCTCGATGTTGTTATCACATGCGCAAGTCAGTTCCATATTAGCCTGCCTCTCCTGCCTTTCGACGTTTCCTGAACAATCACAAGGTATTGCGACTTATATGGGTACGGCTCTGGAGACTCCTGCTAATGAACTGTGGGATCATTTCGATGTGAGCGAGACTATCCCATGCATTCGCTTTTTATCATCTCATTTATTTCTCAATCAGGTGAACATCACTGGTATACTTGTTCTCTTCCAGTCTGTCTACTCGCTGCTTAAAGCGAGTACCTCATCTCCACGGTTTATTCCCCTATCCCCGGCTGCTGCGAGCCTTACTGCTTTCATATCCCTTCCTGCCAGATACACGTGCTATGGTGCAAGCAAAGTTGCCATCAACTATATTGCCAGGAAGATTCATTTTGAGAACGACTAGATTAATGTGTATTTTTTTGATAATAGCTTTGTGACAGAAGCTTACACGTCTTTTCGCAGTCTGCTTCCCTCTCACACCCGGGATTGTAGATATGGATATGTGTGAATACTCCTGTATAGAGCTAACACTCTTTGGGCACTGATGAACTGAATACAGCTCGTGCTAACTGAGTGATGGATACGACTGGTACGCTGGCGCCCATTCAAGACGCTCTGGCGATCTCTGCCAAAAAGGCAGCTACGCTTCTTCTTGGTATCATTGAGAATGCTACGCAGGAGAATGATGGCGGAGAGTTCATCAATGTTGATGGTCAGAAGTTGACATGGTAGAGGAAAGTATATCGCTGTGTCAAGTAATGAAATCATTCGTACTTGCAAATCACATATGCTGATTAATCTCATCTTTACTATCGACTCGATGAAGCCAACTCTTTGATCTTCTGGATCCCTGTGTTTGAACTCCATCGGTTCGCTTCCCATATGATAAGTGAAGTTTTGGTACTTAGTCTCCAATGAAGGTTTCCACACCACTCCCTCGTCGAGACTTAAAATTCGGCGAACTCAACAGGTTGAAAAGGTATTATGCATTCTGTTAAACAATTTGATCTTTCGTATACAGGCTTGTCGTTGCCTGCTTCTTGTATATATGTAGGTATATAAGTATGTCCAAACGAAATGTAATAAAAATAAGTAGGCGCTTTTCAGAACCCTTTTGAGCCCTTGCTGTGGGAAAGTCTTCCATCGTCTTGATGGACCCATCGATCTCCACCAATGGCAGTGGAACCATAGAGCAGCTGATCAGGGTCCTAAGTGTCCTTGATGTGTAGCAACTTTTGATAATTGCTTCCGTAAAACGTATTCTTCCAGTCAGGATCGAATACATCCGCCTGTACGCTCTATCATAAGCAACGAAGGAAATAAACCATCGAGAGGATATACGTGCCTCATTGAGATAAGCCCCAGATCCTGGTGAAACCGACTTGAGGGACTCCATGAAAACATTCGTCATCATAATGGTGCTGCTGCTCTTCATATTGAGCAAAGGTTCCAGTGTCGTTCCATGGGCTTAACCACTATCAGACTTTTGCGCTATCGTTCAAGGGAGGAAGACTTACAGATATATCGCAAATGAGGATTGACTCTCCCTCCATGAAGGAAGTACCGAGTTGTTCGGCTTACCACTCGCCACAAACCCTGGAGACACCGAGATATTGTATGCACCGGCACTGTTATTGATGATATCACGGATAGCCTTGTTGAGCTTCGTGAGTTTGGACTTTGACTGCCAAAGCAATTTCGGAAGGAGTCGTCCCCCTATGACGGTGCTCTGGATCACAAACAGCGGTGTAGGAAAGAGAACCGCGTGTGCCTCCAAAAACCCAGAGAATGTTCCGTTGCTGGCATTATACGGTATCCCGATCGCTCTGAGGTCAGCAAGGAAGGGATTGAGAAGCGCAGCGATATCTCCGAGAGTACTGTTGGGCAGTAACTTGGGCAACAGTCGGAAAGTGCCTTGAGTATAGACGGCAAGAGAATATCTGCCCTTGTCGATAAGCCCCGCCGTCATCGCCCGATATGCATTGACACCGGCCCACCACATATCAAGGGTAACATTACCACCGACAGAAAAGCCGACGCTTGCTCTGCTGATGGGCATGTCCGGCTGCACTTTGACCGTTACCGACCACACAACGGCATATGTTCCCGGTCCCTGGATTTACAGTTAATGCCGCGTTTTAATAAATTGATATACCCCATGAACAAGAGAGAGCCACTCACACCACCACTAAGTGCCCAAAACAGATCTGAGTTTTCTGTTCGAGATGCGTTGACAAAATGGCCTGTTGTCATGATTACCTCGAACGAAAGTGTATTGTTGGCAAGCATTCCGTAGATAGTCGACAGTGGGCCAACACCTCCATCTTGGATGAACTCGCCGGCCATCCCAATGGACTATTTCAGACATGAGTTCGGCGGAAAGCATGTGTATCCATCGGGAAATAACGTACTAGACAGTCTCCACCGACAAAGGTGTATCCTCATGCCGAAGCTTCTTCATACATTTCAGCAATTGGAACGCCTGCTGGCATTTTTACTGCAGGACCATGGTATGAACCTGAATGGAATGCGTCGAACCATTCGGTCTCTGTCAAGTGATGCGTCCACACTGCGAGGGCTCCACTGCCAGTCGATTTCCCCATGTAGCTAGGATAATTGATCTCACCAGTAAAAAGCCACGGAATTCTGGGAAAGATCCCCCTACTCATGACCGGAATTCTGAACGGCAAAATGAATGTTATGGGTACTCGCAAACGCTACCGCATGCTGGACATGTGCTGGACTGGAGACGTTGATGATGTACTCGACGTAATCCCTGACAGAACATCCCAGGTGCATCAAAAAGGGATCGCAACTTCTGTTTGAGAAAGGGGCGGACATGATAGACAAGGAACTCGTTTCGCTGCAGAGTCAACTCTAAGCTCAATGACTAGTTTATCCCTGAGAAGCGTGCTGAAACTCGGGTGTATGCTAGTTTGAGCCGATTTTCATGCATGCATCAGGGTCGAAAGATTCACCTGCATGACAGGGAGACGCCAGGGGTACAGTCTTGATCAATCGTCCGTCTACCGACTTGTTGACTGCGTCCCACACCGTTTGTGATGGCCATTCAGGGTCCCCTGATATGACCCTGCATTGTCGAGCTGAGGAGGAGAAGGCACCTAGAACACTGAGGATCACGACGAGAACAACAACCAGAGCCATGGACTGCAGGTGAGACTCGAGGAAGCGGGCATCTAGCCAGGGGTGAAACCGACTTGTATAAAAACGTCTGTGGAGGCAGGCAATAATTCTGGTACATTTTCGCACCGGGGGTATTCTCAGCCAATGTTCCAGATTGGTCCTATCCAGGAGCAATGATCGTAACGCGGCATGTGGCGCGGTGTTGATCAAGTTGATAATGAATTTACGAAGGCTGTGGGCTCAGCCACAGGACAGGACATCTAAACATCAGTTCCAGTACTGATGGCAACAATTGTGAGAATTAGCATCGATAAAGACCTGATACACAGCCGCACGTACCACTGCCGCTTTAGGGCCGGGCCATCTCATTTATCATCAGTCCATGCAATGATAGGCAGGACATGTGGGGGTTCTAGCGAGCACACTGCAATTGAATTATTCCAGAATTGTTACAGCATTTGAACAGTAGGGGTGATCTGGACAGTGTGGAGAAAAATGTGTGCTGTATGTGCAAAGCGTTCGGATCCGGCCTAGAACGCCTATTATAGTTCGCTATGCTGGCTCAACCAGAAGCGTGAACATACAGTTCTATGTGATCGCAAAAGAGTCGGCCCACTGATCAACATAAAATACCTCCTAGACAGTACCTATGGTATCCCACAATGAAGATCCAGCTAGAGCTAATGGACTTTATCATCGACCAAGTACGGGATGATGTCCTCATGCTATCCTCATGTTCGCTCGTCTCCCACGATTTTTACCCTAGAGCACGTCTCCACTCCTTCCACAAAATCACCATTGGCCATCCCTTCAGGTCCAATTCATCCGAAAGGTTCCTGCATCTCTTAGTCGCCTCACCACACATCCGGAGGTTGGTCAGGACCATTGTCGTACACACAGAATATGGCATCGATGAGGATGGTAGCTGGAAGAGATGAACCATTAACATTCTACTATGGAAGACCACATGGGAAGCAGTGGGTGTGCAGAGACACCGCATTGGCCGAATTACTCGGATCCCTGCTGAACCTAGAGGGCTTCACCGCTGGAGCTCTGGGATAGCGCTTGTCAGAGAGAATCCCATCGCAGGTGGCTTCGTTCAAGAACAGCCTGCTGAGAAAACCCATCACTACATTCATTTCAATTCGTTTCCAAGTTTCATCGCCATCCTTGGCTTGTTTGCCTGTGCTAGGGTGTCATCATACACGCACCGAGCCCGGGGGATTCCGTGGTGACATTGAACCAGGGTCCGTTTGGTTGACAAGAGGTCCAGATGAATATGGAGGGCTGCACGTCGATTGTCAAGCTGTTCGCTGGTCCGCTTCGGTAACAAGCAGCTTGAAGCGTCTCGTATTGAGAAAGTGTTATCAGGGCCAGATGGAGCTGGTTCGAAAGCTGGTATTGCTGTCCACAGCGTCGTTAGAGTATCTTCATGTCGACAATAGCGAACTGCCAGAAGATTTCCATAAGTAATTTTCATCACCATTGAAGAGAAGCTAAATTTGGGCCTACCTAGTTATGCGATACCCACTAATGAGTAGATCACATCAAAACACTATCGCTAGGACCTTCATCGACTGCGGTGATGAGGTGGTGGCTCGACATATTGGTGGGATCAATGGGTCCAGCATCCCACATGGCAGAAATTGTCATCGATCTAAGCCGGGTTAACAATGCGGACGGCTCGACTATCATTCGCCAAATGCTAGCACGTAGTCACTTGCAGATATTCAAGTTTGGCTGTGTAATAAACCTTCACAGTTACTAGGGTACCGACATATAGTGGTCTGGCTCGCGTTGATACTCCCAGAAATGAATTCTGCTTCCTTTGTAGTGAGGACGTCGTCGGGCAAAATGAAACGATGAAAGCTAGCCTTAACACCGTGGTAGACATGTTGTGGAAAACGGCGGAACTAGATAGTGGTATATCAGCATGACTTGTAGGAAAGGGAAACAGAGAACGCCTATGTATCGGTCTCCAGCACAAACATTGAAGAGACAATATACCCAATGCCAATCCAAATAACGTTTCGGCAAAGTAAGGCTTGTTGCCTCTACCGCCGAAAGGTTCATCGAAGACGCTTTGCACATTAGCACAGCAACGAAAGGCAGGGGAGAACAAGCAACGGCTTTTCCCGAGCCCGTCATAGAATGGCTCTCCGAGCAACTCCTCCATATCGCCCGAGGTTCATAAGCTTCCCTCTTCAGAACATAACCAGAGTCCCGAGCCCAGCCCCGAATTCACACCTTTCAACGTCTCGCCATCCTCCCAAAGGAACGTATTCCTGGATGGTCAATGCAACATTCAACCTCCATCTGGTGATCCTGGCAACCATTATCCAGTATTGGAAGGGTTATTCCGCTCTTCTACACATTCTCGCGTCCTTGGAATGTGCTTGGTGCCAAGAAAAAGGTTGATGTCTGCGCCGAAATCTGGCCTGAGCAACAACAGGGGCTCTTCATCGGTCATCCAATTCTGCAGATGTCTCCAAGTACCCTATGAACTTGTTTCGACGTCGGGCCTTCACGCCATTCTGTCCTCATAACTGCTGCTCCTTGACATCGTCTCGTCTGCTCCTCACTCCAGGCGCCCTCTGAATTTTATCTCCCACAAGACCTATGTGTACCGTCATCTGTATGTTCAGTCCTGACTCCATGTGCATATGATCCAAGCATAGCTGTGATGGGGCGGCTTCAAGCTACTCACTCAAAGAAAAGTGTCGGCCAGCTCCAGGATGCACGCCAGCCCGATGGTGCTTTGAAAGTTATTCAGTTTGGTTTTCCTGGGTTTTATCCTCGCTGATAGAGTACTCGGCGGTTCTGCCTGATTGCCGTTAAAAGTGAATATACCATTCCAGAGAGACACACACTTGATGACTGACTCTTCGCCAAGGATGATAATGATCCAGTGTTTCTATGGTCAAGTAAGGGCTACGATAACCACGAAAAAAAAAATTCCTGCACACCACTATAATCTTGGTTATCCCACAGAGATGTCGCGGTGTAGTCCATTGATCCAGTAGTTGCAGGCTATAATAGAGCACTCGCAACAAGGGGGTGCCAGAATGTCAGCCCGGAACACCGGGTAGGGAGGGAGGGTCAAATGCCGGTCACAAAAAAATTTATATGACCCCTCAAATTTTCAATGTTTTCCTGTCCAAGTTAATATAAAATGGCCTGTGCATGTTTGATTTATTCAATTCTTCATGACATTAAGCAATGTAACCGCAGAACAGTGATATCCAACTAATATCACACTCAGTTGGGTTGGAGCTGACCTGGAACTGATATTTAGGCAAATATTGTGATTATATTATCACATTATATAAGACAGAATAATACCTGATTAATATGGAGGTCCCCCGTCAACATACACCTCCAAAGAGTGCGAAACTGGCATTGAAGAGTGATGATAGCCTGATATTTGCCAAATTCTCAGCCAAGTCCGATTCCGGCAACTCCGGCATACCCGATATGGTACATATGACATCATAGTAGTCATGTGACAGGGAGGGAGGGTCCAGTGAAAGCCCGAAATAATTTAATCAACCCTATGTATTTTTAAACTTTTTGGAACCCCCTTGACTCGCAAAGAAAGAGACTATCACTCTCAGTATTTGACGAAGCGTAGCCTTTTCCGAGTCCTGTGTATACAGGATTCGGTCTTTGCAACCTGAGCTTTTTCCTGGGTGGCTGTGTTTGTTGGTGATTCCCTGATGATTCCCCTTTTGGAGAGTCATGGGTGTTCACTACGTCATAGTTTCATTTCCTCCAAGAGCCTTGATGCCCTTTTTTTGCTCTTCTCCATTTCCTCTCAGCTTGCTCATTCTCCTGTAATCTAAGCAGCACATATACCGTTATCTCTTCAATTCTTACAAGTCAAGCTTCACTACAGCGTACATTGGAGGTCGACATCGACATGGGTGTGGAGATCGTTCAAGGCATCGAAAAGGGGAATTTGAAAGGAGACACCGATGCTGGTATGTGTCAAAGACACCTTTTTTTTCAGAGCTTGGTGGCCTTACAACAACATATCATGTGTTGATGCTCATCAAGCTTGTCTTAACCCACTCTGAGTTGCAGAAACTGATCAAAGACTTCAGTGTCGTCGGCCGAGATCTGGCAGTCAGAGTCATTGCTCCCAGTGCTGACCAGCTCAAAGACGTCAATGAGGTTCATTCTGTTTCAGATGAGGAGAGACTTGAAACTTGGGTTCCCAAGGTGAATGGCTAGCCAGACGCTATCAATCCGAAGGTCGAAAGGTTGGTTAACGCCGAGGTCAGCATGGGTGATGAGGAAAGGAAAGGTCTCAGGAACCATGGAAAAAGTCAAGGTTTGCGGTATCCTGCCTCAGTGCAATATTGTGTGCTCACCACATGTCCAGAATGATCTATCAAATGTGTCAGCAGCACAGGGATCATGCGAACAATAAGTTGCCCCATGGCAAGCAATTTTTGAGTGAGGAGCATTTCCCTGAGGAAATGTGGGAGCAGTGGATTTGGAGGGCGAAGAAGGTATCATTTTGTTGGTTATCATTTCACTTGTGTTCTGATGTCCTACATATAGGTCATAGTCGAGTGTCAAAACCATAAATTTGGGCTGCTTGCTGGACTATATTGAGGAGTATGCAGGCCACCTGGCCATGTGTGAGACACTGTAAATTGAGGGCCGCTGCGAGGCTGGAGAGGCCGTGAAGAACATAATCATGTTCCTTGCTTCTTTTTTCTTATCCCTCCTTCGGAGTAAGCTTCAATGCTCACTCGCCCAACTATGCACAGTGCTGGAGCGCTTTACCAATGGGCTGTTGATGGACCTCATCTTCGACCCTCTCAGCACGCTCGCCGACGATGCCCAACGTGATCCTGAACAACATGTTGTCAGCACCTGCAAGCGCTGCATCCTAAATGCCATGCCTCCTGTCCGATGATACGCCGTCTACGCGTTCACACCTAGATTTTGCGAATTTGTAACAATACAATTGCATATCTATCCTGTACTAGTGATAATAAAAAGGACTATAGCTGAGGCTTCGAGCTGATAGTTACAGCAGTATGCGACTAGTGAAGCCAGGACTTAGATGCGACACCACTAGTGGGTCAAATCTACCAGCCGGCCATACTAGTGACTTGAATACTAGCCGGACTAATTAATATAAGGCCACTAGTAGACGAGTAATGTGACTAGCGCACCAAACAAGAAGAAGAATACACAGATCTCGTGAAGTTCAGTCACTAGCAGACCAATCGGGGCAGAAACGCCTAAGTCAGGTTAACTAGTCATGCAGCAATCTCGAAGCAGGACTTAGAAATGCATTAGCAACAGATTAACGTTACACCCAGATCCAACTAGTGCGATCAGATCTATTACGATCGGCACTAGTATAGTCCGGCTGCGCTTTCGATCACGGCCGACTACAGTTGCGAGCACGAGGATGTGGCTAGTCGTTCATCTCCGGCACTAGTGGTGCGTTGCTGGGTCAAGCACGCGAGATTAAACCGCTGGCTGAGCTCCGTGGCTCACTAGTCATCCAATAGCAATTTCTAGACCGACTATTGCGTGTTTATGCACGATATTTCGGGTTTAGCCAAGAAATCAGTACTGAAAATACCCCACTAGGGTAGCTGTTTGTGTCGCTTTGTACCTTTCTTTACAGTATATAAGTAGTAGAATAGCCACTTGCACGGACAGGCAAGCCATCCCTGCGATTGCGAGTGACTAACAAGAGTTTAGTGCCCCAATTAAAGGCTTTTGTGCTTAACCTCAACGAAGCGGCTACTAGTCGCTAAGTTACCTATAGAATTGAGTGAATTGAAGTCCCTTTTGAGCAATACTATTGTGTCCTGCAAAGACCAAGAGTGTTTCGAAGTAATTCTTGCAATTTCTCAAAGTTAAAGTATTATTCTTAGGCCAAGAGTGCCACTAGTAAGCTAGAGTGCAAACTAGTCAAGTGTTATCACTTGTAAGGAGCAGTTTCTAGACCAAGAGTGCCACTAGTAAGCCAAGAGTGCGAACTAGTCAAGTGAAGATCACTTGTAGGAAGTAGTACAGGGCCAAGAGAGCCATTATTTCGAAGCAGTCATAGTCCCAACGAGCGCAGTAGCTCAAAACCAAGTCACATTCATTCAATTGTGTCTTACCCACCCCACTAGTGCGAGTAGTACGCTTGTAAAACTCACTAGTAACAAATAAAGTGTCTTTTGAACAACATCCCTTGATTATTGAGTCTGCAGAGTGCTTCTATCGTACTCGAAACACCCGAATTCAATCAATTGGTGATAGTGTAGAGTTGTGAGAGGTTTAGTGTCGGTTGGAGATCATTTCCGCCCACTAGTCTTTTGTCACTCGCCGTTACCGAGCACATCACCGATGTCTAACGCCTCCATTTTCGACAATGATATATTTTGATTGAATTCGTAGTAATACACATTATTTATTCCTCTTCATTGTGATATCCACAATACCTTCAGCTTCGCCATGAATTCCCAAAATTGATTGAGGACTCGGACTCACCACGCTTGCGATGGCCCCCGGCTTCATCCGTATCATGGTAGCAGGCCCTCAAATACGAATCTCGCAGTCAGCCTCCCTTAAAGCTTAATGCCTTGGTATCTCATGTGGAGCATCTTCAATGCTTTACATGGTGTGAAAGGCTAACTACCGGAATTTTTGTAGCCTCAATTCTGCAGACTGAAAGAGGACGTTGGATGGTGGTAGATGAAAAAGATTCTCAAACCAGGTCCTTATGAACATGCACACAGACTTTTGCGAGCTACTGTTTCAAGCTTGGGTCCTCTTTTATCACGTAACAGACAGGATTGGATACAGGCCATACTCAGTGGCAGGAATACAACGATCACATGGTGAGATGGCTCACTGTTGCCGTTCACAATGGTACATCCTTTGTTCCTTTACAAAGGAAGCTGGACATTACTGGAAAAGGAACTCCCTTTTCAACAGTCAAAATTTATGCCACACAGAGAACTGTGTAAAAACCGATATGAAATCCAATCCTTCGCATTTCTACACAAAATTTCGTCTTGGAACCCTTACCCTTTACACCCACCCTTCAGATTGCGACCTACCAATGATCACTCCTTCCGACATTCACAAACTCTCTGAAGTCTATCGGCATCTAACAACTTCGAACAACGCCCCTCTTGACTGCGAATATAAAGAGATAGCTTCCCTGCTCAGGGAAGCAGAAGAATTGATGAAGAGCCTGAGACAACAATTAGCACTGGATGATGAGCGGATGGAGAGCCTTATCATAGCCTGGCATGGGGACCCATATGCAGGACCGACAGGAGAAGACTACTCAGCATTGCACGAGACATACAAATTCATCGAGCTCCACCAACCCGTCTTGTCCACCATTCGTCAAATGCCACCCGAGATCCTCCTCCACACGCTATCCCGGGATGACTGGAGATACTATTCCAATGTTCATCAGACTCGCCTCGGTCCCTGGAGCTTCAGTCGCATCTCCCGACTTTGGTGCACCGTCTCACTCTCACTAAACCAGCTTTGGTCTGAATTCAGCTTCAATGAGATTAATGCTGCCGCATGCTCTGCAGCCCCGTTGGCAATGTTGAAGCTATGGCTGGACAGATCAGGAAATGCACCGCTATGGATTTTTGGTGAAGTTGCGTGTAGCATGACTGTTCCGAGCTACGAGGCTATGGCCCAGCTGATCGTGTCTCAATCTCACCGATGGGAGCTCTTTATGTGGGAAGAGTCTCCTTACAGACGTGCTACAGGGACGGCCGAAGAAGACACTGCTCCTTGCCTACAGGAAATCCTTCCCGAGGAGATCTAGGATGGCGCAGAACTTGACTTGCCCCAGCTGCAGCTGCGGCTATTTCATGCTGGAGGTATGGTGAAGAGCAATCCATTCCGACTTCTACAGTCCGCTCCGAACCTTACAGAGCTTTCTCTAGCGCTGGACATCCCTTCACATATTCTCCCCACCACCCCCGATCATGCACACCGGAATTTGTTTGCTTAATGTTGCATGGAAAGCAGCGAAAGTTATCGACCATTTGACATTGCCATGGCTAGAGACATTCGGTATCACTGCTTCAACTGTTTCCAAAGTCGCTGCCTTCCTGCATCGTTTGCGGTGTACGCTTGAGGCGTTGTATATCCGGGATCCCGTTCCTTTAGGTGGTCATTTGAGTCGAATTCTGAACATGGTGCCTCACTTGAAGAGCCCGTCGCTGCAGTGGACCCCAGATGTTGTCCAAGGAGCAGACCATGTCAATAATCATGTGTCTATTCTTAGCAAACTCAGTGTCGTTAAGGACGGTCGACCTGTCCTCCTTCCATCACTCCAATCCCTTTCGATCCAGATTGATGAAAGTTTTAAGCCACGAGGTTTGCTACACATGCTGGAGCTGCGCAGTCATCATTCTAGATGTGCAGACAATAACTGCCAGTTATTGAAGAATGTGGAGTTAGAGGGTAAAACCAAGGAGGTTTTGCTCACAGCGGTGAAATTATATATCTCGGCGCACGAGAAAGAGTTGGATTCATCAATTAAGATACCTTTCCTGTAGCTTGAAATTCATCATCCTCATCATCATTACAGCGATACGTGTAAGAAAACAAGGCATAGTGGTCCGATATTGTACTGCTGAATGAAAGTTAACATATTCAAGCACTCTGATAGCCTAATGGTTCTGATATATCGGTATTTTCATTGATAAGCAAACAGACCCTTTGACAACTTTACCGGTTCATGTAAGTGGAATGAAAGCTGACAAAGAACAAGCGCACGGAGAAAAGAAGACATTTAACATTTGGTGAGGGTAGAATATTGTCCTGGCTCCATATACCCTACCCATCAATATTAATGTTCGACGTCAAATGCAGAGATAGAGGAAAGTCAGGGGAGCAGGACACTGTAAAGAGAAAGGCACTTGACAGACGCGGAGTGGTTGCCAATGCACGTTCCTGTTGGATTCGTCGTCATCCATCGAGATCATATGGTTGTAGGAAGGAACGAGTTGAGACATTCAACCTTAACTTGAAGCTCGAAGGCGGCCATGAAATGATAGATAAGGTCGCAAATCGGATAAACAATGTCAGAAACACAGCGGCTATGGTTTGGGGGCATACTGACAAGATGATCATCTGAATATATGCCGCTGTATGCATTGACTGGCATAAGAAAAGTAAGGTGATGCCTCATGGCAGTGAACAGAAAATGTGCCTTATATAAACGTTCTCATTCTCCAGTCGCGGCTGTGCAACCAAATCAATGTCGTCATTAGAATTGACCCACAAGGACAGACATAAGACCTTCGTACCTTCATTCGCGAGAGTCGCCTGCAAGACTGTTTGTAGAAAGGCAAGCGTCGACGGCAAGCCTTTCAAACACAGTACTATGTGGAAGAATCACCAGTAAAAGATAGCAGACAGCAGCTTGGAAAGCACCTCATCCCGCTGGAATTGACACCCACCACAGTGACATTGTGTAGCCATGCAGAGAGCGCTATGTATGCGCGTCAATGTTGTATTGAGCGACCACGACTTTGTGTCAGATGAAGATTATAGGATGAAACCGGAATTGAAGCTGACCGTTAGTCCTGTATGGGATGCATAGATGTCATGCTGTGATGACCAGCAGTCTCCGCTTTGGAAACAGGAACCAGGATAAGACACTACACGGCTTAAGTGGCTCGCATTAGAAGTAAAGCGGCAGAGTACGGTCGGCCTCATCATCATTGGCTCCACCGTTGCTGGGATGACAACGTTGGAGATAAAAGGTATCTAGCTAAGACTCCAGCTTACAGGTGATAAGGTCCTCTGCTTTTGATTCACTTATTCCGAGGCAGAAAAGGTCGACATGTTACCTTGCTGTTGCAACAACCACCTGTCAGTCCGAAGCCAAGTTCTGCGAAGGAACAGAAAATTGAGTGAGACGCATAAGGACGACATAGCATATACGCACCTAGATCATCATGTGCAGTCCGTCAACCACATTAAAGTCCAATATCCCGTCCAACATTGGTGCCAACTATGGCATACAAGACTGGTACGCTCTATTTCAAATGCATCTGTGCCTTAATACCCTGGATACCGCTATATTGCTAAATATAGATATGAATTCTTTATAAATATAATAAATACAACTATTTTGGAAAAACCTTTTTAGTACTGTAGCTCCATGTATGGAAGCAATTATTGGTAAGAAATAAAAGAGGATTGATTGTGTTGCTTATAATCAATGTCTGAATGGTGGAAGGAGTGGTCAGTTGCCTAGGTTAGAGTTGGAGACATTAGACATGTCTAAAATTCTTAGTGATGTCTGGATCTGGCCAAGAGGGTTACAAAAAGCTAATAAATATAAAGGGTCAATTAAAAATTTTCAGGCTTTTGCTGGACCTCCCCCTCTCTGTCACATGACTACTATGATATCATATATACTATATCAGGTATGCCAGAGATGCCAGAATTGAACTTAGCCAAGAAATCAGCAATATCAGGCTGTCTCTGCTCTTCGATACCAGTTTTACACTCATTGGACTCATATATTGATGAAAGACCTCTATATTAACCAGGTATTATTCTTGTTGAAGATATTGCAGGAAGTTGTGAAAAGAGTGTAAAAGGTTTAAGTCAGCATGATGCCGGATGACCTTGGGACCGATACTTACTGCTTATGAATGAGTTTAGTAGAACATTCTAGATAATTTTCATAGTATCAATACAGGCTCTGTAGGGGCCAGAGAATACAAGTTCAATAGTCTGGCTTTACCAGCCACTAGTCTACCCACTGCAAACCTACCATTTCCAACAATTCTGTCCTATATAATATAACAATAAATTACAATATATACTTAAATATAGGGGTGCACACCATACCGTATACGGTGTATGGCCATACGACTACGATCTCAATTGGTCACAGAACTATCTGTATACCGTACTGTGAGGATCACTCACTGAAGCTGTTGGTGTCAGTATGGGTATGGTACAGCTGTCGATGGCCGTTTATGACCGTGTATTACAATGTAAAATAAATTTATTTGTGTAAGAAAATAAAACACAGTTACCCATCTAAAGCTTTCTTATTGGCCGCATGTTCATGCCATAGATGATGCTTCACAAGCATAAGAACACGAATCATATCCAGCTTGAGGCTAGCACACCTTAGAGAAATAGTGAGAAAACCCGAAAAAAGAAACCAATATGTCAGTAAGAGTGTGGTTGGTCATTATCATTACAAGGCCAGCTGATGAGGTAACTCCATCCAGTTCAAATAACAAACTGCATAGTTCAGACAAGGAATCAGGGGTGTAGAAAGAGCATTGATTATTACTAGAGGTCAACGAGGGTAATCTGAGTACAAGGTGTAATAGAACCAACTATGAGGAGTTAGTTTAGATGGGCTGAGAATCAGAGAGAACAAAAAATCCACCTTCACAACCAATACTACTTTTGAACTGGGTCAAGGCTACCCAAGAATGAACCAATAGTCAGCGGCTGCGACCCTGTACACAAACTGACAAGGCAAGAGCAGCCTAACTGTGACCTGAAAGTGGAAGAGAAAGACAGGTTGAAATGACCTGGCAGGGCTGTGAAATCGGAATGGCGCCATTTTATTTTTCTAAAAATGGAGCCATATTACGCCGTTACACGGCCATCTCCCAAGAACTGTGAGAGCTACAGAATATCCGTATACTGTGCTGTACAGATGCCCACCAGGGTGTGTTTGGCATTGGTCTGTCTTCCATATAACGGTTACTGACAACTGTACAATACGGCGATGGTGCGCAGCCCTACTTAAATATCAGCTCCAGGCCAGCTCCAATCCAACTGAGTGTAATATTGGTTGGATATCACTGTTCTGAGAGATCATATAAATTTTTTCATAACCAGCAGTTGACTCTCTCTCCCTACCTGGTATTCTGAGCTGACATTCTGGCACCCTCTTGGGTCAGGCTTAAAGCCTGCAACCTAACCTGACCCAGCCTGACACTCAAAAGCCCAACCCTGATAGAGGGCTTTAGCAGGCTCTGGGCTCAGGCTCACACTTTGTGGAAGCCTGATCCTCTAAAACCTGGCCTGACCCAACTCAGACATCACTAAAAATTCTCAGTATGCAAACAAGAATCATGAGAGAGGGAGAAAAACATAGATGCAAGACCATACAAACAAGCACTGATGTATCCATCTTTTAATGATTCATCTAAATGTATGTGAAATAAAAGAATAATAATTTTTAGTTTTATATTCTATAATAATAAAAACCCAGCTCAATGACTATTTATATAACTAAGCAGTCATCCACCTCAATGCATGACAAGTCACATAATGTGACAAAGAGCTTCATCTAGCTGGATGACATGTGACTACAGTCACAGTCACAATTTTATTTACTGATTCAATAAGGTCTAGAAGTGTTACAGTTGAGTTTATTTGCTTTAATTGCTATATATCATAGACCTGTCACATTATACCTCTCATCATCTGACCAGTCTTAAACTATATTATTATTAACTTGATCTGTACTTGAATTTAAAACATATTTTATGCAAGTCTAATTGCCATAAGCATATACTGTATGTACTGATATGGATGAGATGTAACATGTAACACTGGGGCCATCTCATCTCTTAAAACAAAGGATGTAACACATAATGAGGGGGTCAGTTTCATCCTCAGAGAGTGTTATTGGGCCAAAAAAGTGAAAAGTGATTTAGTAGGTCACAGCCTATCACAGATCCTTGCAATGCTGTGGATGAGAAGAGAGAAGATGAAGATCTGCAGTATAAATGCCAATATTTAAGCACAGTCACAGATGTATGCATCTTAGTCACAATTAATATTCTTTCTATATATGTATTAATATAGCAAATCAATGTGTCTGAGGTCCTACTACTATGTATAGTAAGAACAAATATACACACACACCGGCTATACATATAACCGGAGCGTACCAGTCTTGTATTCCATAGCCAACAGTCGGAATCAAGGTCGCAAAGCATAACCAGACCAAAGCACGATGCTTGTCAGAGCCGAGCAGTAACATCACAATTCTTCAGGTGTTCTGTCTAGGCATAGAGGGCCGTTGTCTCCTGCCTTTTATTCAAGCCACTACAAAGGCAAAAATAAATACAACATACTCACTGTATATGGCGTCGGTGCTAAGACCGACCACTAGCCGGTGAGAATCATAGCTTCGGTATATTGTCAATGAGAGAACCCATTAGAGAAATGATAACGGAGCTTCTTCCAGTCTCCAACGTTCAACATTGAGAGCACCCATCATCTACACACACTCACTCGCCCTTTGCTCCTCTATCCATCCTGCTTGCATGAGCAAGGAAAATGTCAAGGGTGATATAATAACAATTTAAACGGTGCTGCACAGCACAGCCGCGGTAGGCCTCACGTGATTGCCACGCATCCAGTGTTGTTGTCCAGGTCCAGAAAGACCACGACGAGCTGGGAAAAAATAGGTTGTACGCTAACCTATATCCTCAACAGTGGTGGCTCGACATTGCTGAGTAGAAAGGTCACCGAGCAAAGAACATCGCGAGTAAAACTGTGTCTTCAAGGGTCCATAATGCTGGCGAATGATGGAAAGATGATTATCGAATTTGGCGTCGTTTGGTATGGCAAGATAATGGCGGTAAGAGATCAACAGAAATGCCGGCGGCTTGCAGCCAACCCTTCAGGAAACGGTCCCTATCGCTTGGGCCGAAATACCGGCGCCTCTTAACCAACTGTATCTTCATTCCGGTCAGTACCTCCTATTCACTGGTCACCTTCTCTTTCAAACTGAGCACCGTAATTACCTGTGTGACTCGACAATTCCCAAAATATACCCCCTAGCTGCTAACCAGAGAGAAAACGTGGTTGCACAGAACATGACTTCAATCAAACTAGAGGTGCATAGATGCATTTGAATAGGTGTCATTCCTCTGACTTTCAGCAAGAAAGCACCGTCGTTTTCTCATCGCTATGAGCCCTTCAATTATACAATACAACCTCATAAGACCGATGCAGACACCCTTCTACTCCTTCGCGCCGGTGCCTCGTCTCTGGACCTTGACCCCTCTGCCATCAATTCCATCAATACATGGATACAACTCCTTGATACCAAAGCACAAAGTCATGCGAAGGAGGTTGCTGAGTTCGAATCAGTTTTACAGCATCTTCAACAAGAATATGACCACACCGTAACAGATCTCCGTTGTAAAAAATCCTTACTATCTCCCATCCAGTGACTACCATCTGATATCCTGCTGCATATATTTGGCCTGGCAATGGATGATGGCGAACATTGCTTGTCGTCACCTCCGTTCATTTTTCGCAGCGTCTGCTGTACATGGAGGGTCCTCATGCTATCATCGCCCACCCTTTTCTCTAATGTGGACATCATAATAAATAAATACTCCCATGGCAAATATAAAGGTTACAATCCAAAACAGCGCATCCCCATCTACACTGCCTTATCTCTTTTGGGAGGTTGTCCCCTTAATATTTCTATCAAGGGTTATGGTGCTACCCCAGAGGCATGGGGGTTCATAGCAGAATGCATCACCCCGACATCGAATTGGTGGAAACACCTTCATCTCAGTGTTCAAGATGCAGAAACCATCGTCAGTCTGATCAAAATCTCGGGACACCTCCCACTGCTACAAAGCTTGGATTTTACCTTTTACAATCCTCGACCAATAAAGTATTTTGATGAGGCCCTTTCCAGCATTTTCTGCTTCGCTCCTGTACTACACACCGTGAAAATCAGTGGTAACGTCTTTCCCGAATTATTGATCCCTCTTCATCAACTCACGAACCTCAATCTCAACCTCACACATTGCCCGAACTCTAGACGATACTCGTTCTACAACTGTATTGTACAAGGGATGAAATTGGAATCATTCTCCTTCCATGAAACTTATTTTGACATGCAACCGTTACCTAAAATAATCTGTCCAAATATCCGGAAGCTATTGCTGGGATATAGTATTCCCTCAGGTCTGAAGTATTGCACATTTCCAGAAATAGAGCAGCTGACACTTTTTCTCTACTCT
The DNA here is from genome assembly GCA_030435635.1 of Armillaria borealis. Classification (NCBI taxonomy): domain Eukaryota; kingdom Fungi; phylum Basidiomycota; class Agaricomycetes; order Agaricales; family Physalacriaceae; genus Armillaria; species Armillaria borealis. Next base: position 150,470 of record JAUEPT010000047.1, on the reverse strand, counting down.
GAAGAATGAGCATCTGATCAACTTACATTGGTCTCGGAATTTCTGAAGCGTTCCACAAACCGTCTTCGATCTTTCACCTCGTACAGGCCTATTCCCCTCCCTATGTTCAACGAAATTGCCATAGAAACCTTTATGTCCCTCACGGATCTAGCTATTTCCATAAACAAAGAAACATCAAGTGAAACAATCCAATGATTGGCAGAACCGTCTTTCATCCCATGCCTCCGAGACTTATCTTTGCACACCCACCTTCCAGTAATATCATTATTCCGAGATGATTCCCTGCGCATGATGGCTGTGTCTCGCCACAATCTTGGACTGCAATCCCTGACGGTGTCGGTTCCAAGCCCAACATCCTAGAGGTCCCTTGAACCACCCGCTATATTTCACTGGTCCAGCTATTTGTTGCGGGTGTATAAACTGAAAGAAACTGGATTGGCCGTGAGGTTTTTACTCAGTGGAAGAGACTATTTTGTGGATCGAGATGCAGTTGATGAGCTGACAACACGGCTCAAGACCTGTAGTATGCTGTAATGCTTTGTTCTACTCAGTTGCAGTACCTCTCCTACACCCGGAAATTTTTGTATTATGGGACAATGCCATTAAGTATTCCTCTATTCAAGGAGTATAAACCCGACTAGCAGAGAGAAGCTATAGTGTAAAAATGGCAAGACAATGGAACCGCATCACCGTTAGCACTCAGAGCTCAGAAAACAGCAGGTAGCCACCAGCGAGAATCGGTGCTCATCGAGGATTTCATGAATTTGAGGTCTTTGTATTACGAACGGCTGTTTCGACTATTGGATGGTGTTCAGCCTGGATGGCAGAATGGCCCGGTCCCAGTCTTCCTTCCATCTACCTCCATCAGTCCCAGCAGAAGTCGCCGTAGATTTGTCGACTTCGCAGCTTAAAGACAATTACGATGACTCGGACTGCGTTTGCTACCTTCAGACGTTTGTAGATGTCCATCTCCTATTGTTAGCATAATCATTGCTGTACTAGATGCTGACTAGATGTCCCGACTACTAGTTTATACGATAGTCGGTAGCACCATACCGCTAGAGGTTTAATACCAAGTTTATGGAGACAGACCCTCTATGACGTGCGGTATAAGCGATACAATTATAGCAAGTACTCCATAGACTTTTCACAACCCTCTGTGGCTCATGCATCAATTCAGTCACTTAAATTTTCCTGGGTGGAGACATTGCTTGTTGGATGCATGAAATTATTCATTGATGGCTGTTTCATCAACCAACTGTTCCCGCTTTATCTTGCTTCTCTCATCTTTGTCGCTATCTTGGTCGCCAACAGCACCGTTGGACACCCCAACAAAGCTCCTCCGACTGAGTTCAACATTGTATGCCGCGCCGCTTGAAAAGGACATCTGCCGTTCGCTTGCTAATTATCAGAGCCACCTTACTCGACGTGGATACACAGACGGGTAAATTATCAGAAACAAACATGGGCTTCCTACTCGTTAGTAGAGCCTTCCTTTGTTCTACGCATGTACTGATTCAATTACTTGTTCAGGCTCCCATTATAAACGCGCTCTTACGGTGGACGATGTTGTGAACACGAGTCACCTGTCAAATGTGATGGGACTCACCTTTGACTCGGATCCTTTCTCTTTTAACCCCTCTGGTGTGCTCACTCCCGAGATTGAGCAGGGCCCGTTCTATGTCAAAGGTGGATATGTCTGTTCTGAGATTAGCGAATTTCAGCTCGGAGCGTCCGCATACGTAGATATCAGATTAATCGATATCTCCACTTGGCAGCCCATAACGGACGTCTATTTTGACCTTTGGGATTGTAATGCGGCTGGTGTCTATGCTGTAGCCGTCGTGTTGGGTAATGGCGATGTTATTGATGAGAGTAACTGGGTCAGTCATTAATCCGCTTCGATTTCTCCTCTCCTTCATATTCACTGTCAAGGGAGGCATAGTTGGAGGTCGTTAGATACCAATACCTTCGGAACTCTGAGGGAGTGACCATCGTTGAACATTTAAGGGAATATTTTAGGATGCGGCAGCTGCTTGAATAGGTATGGATGCCTGATTATGATTTTTTTAGCAAACCATTATAATTTCTAGTGTCGAGCTACATGTGACTATTTATATTAAAAGTTGAAAGTATAGTGTGGCCGTGCTTTTTCATACTTAGCCGGGTCTGTTGAGAATATGTTTTCAAAGGCATCTCCAAGAATATTCATGCCCGGCAGAAAGTTGTGGGCCTGCAGGATCAAGGTTTTCAATTCAGGCCACTGACCGGACTCACGCCGCCATAAGCTGAGGTCCAGACGCCTTAGAACAATGGCCCACTGGCCATAATGAGATTCAATGCCAGGGCTCTCTTCCCATGAAATGTTGATTTCGATCTGTTTCAGGTTGGGAGCACTAGATCCCAGGCTTGTCCAAGCTCTGTCATCGAAGGGCAGAAATGACAGCCGGATTATAATCTTGAGATCCTGGAGTCTGTCCAACAAGATAAAAGTTGAGATGGATGTACAGGATACTAAGTAAACCCAAATTTTAGTGAGTATAATGACGAAATATGCACATAAGCTCACCAATTTCACAATGTCCCACGGTCAACGAACTGGGTACATACTTGTCAATGGAGATGGAGGGCTGGAGCTTGCTGCCGTTTGCTTCATTAACGTAGTAAGGACCAGTGCCATCCCATCCCGGCCAACAAAGTTCCTACTTTTCTACGACTGATTTATCGAACAATGAGGCATCGTTATCAGGCTGGAACAACAACTTCGTAATTTCACCCATGCTATGTGTTTCGACTCCGTGAACTAGAATTTCAACGACTTTCAGTTTGTTGCACTCCGTGAGGCGGCTCTCGATCTCAGTCTTCATGTGGATAAGAATTGCACGCAGAGAACATGTCGTTAAAGATGGTAGACAGCATAGAAGATCCGCAATGATATTGATAGATTCGAATAGCGTGTTGAATATATCAAGATGAGTGATGTAATCGAAACTCCACTGCATATTGTGCTGCAAGGACTCCACACTCTCCACTAATACTTCTTGGAAATTGAGAACAGCGACATGCGGCAAAGCCTCCAAAAATTTGCACAGATGCTCAATTGTGCAGAATCTTCCATTCTCCAAACTTAACGTGGGTTTTCCCATGCCAATTTTGACCATAGATCCAGGAGCTGCATCGCTAACATTGGCAAGAGTCTCGGACCCGGACACCACATTTACCCGCGACCGCTCGGGGGTGGTCGGACAGTTTGAGCAGATTCCATGCAGACACTCAATGATTTCTTCAGGGCTGCCCGTTCCTTTTATTCCTTCGAGTGTCAAAACCGGAAGATCTGTAGCTATGTCCTCCTTTATATCGTCATAGCCAGCGAAACCAGATTCCAGCATGTCAGGCTTAAGGTCGGTGTCTTCCAGCACGCCGTCATCGACAGCACTTTCAGGCGAAGATTGGCCATCAGTGGTAGATGCGGCTCTGCTATACGGTAGTTGTGCTGCGTACAGGGAATGGTCAGGAGAGCTTTCATTTGCGACAATGATGGAAGAGGCGCCAGTGGATGGGATGTCATCAACCGGGGGGGGAGGGTCAGCACCCGAGTCGCTGTTGAATGCAACATCTTCTGAGGATAACGTATGTGGTATCGGGGAAGAAACTGGTTTTCCAGAGGATTCCTGATCAGTCTTACTGCCGATGATACCTGTTGGACTAAAGTCTGGAGACAACACATCTGATGTCGGCGAACTAGGTCGTTCCTCAGGCGCCTCGTTATTGCTGTCCCGACATTGTTCATCTCTAGATCCGAGATTTTCAAGAGAGTGGAACAATGGTTCCTCGATAACTCCTGTTGAGGGGAAGGTGTTCGACTTCCTGAGATGACTGACAAAATTCACAACGTCAGAGAGATACTTGGACATCGCATCATTGGACGTCGAACCATCTGGCCTATCGTCTCTTAGCGTATTTCGATGCACGAATCTGTAGAGTGATGATGAATATGAATTAACACAGCCTTCCTTTGCTTCTACCATCGTATGTTCGCTAGAAGATACCACATTTCTCGTTTCTCCAGCTGCTCCGGTGACAGACGTGAGGTGCCTGTCATGGTCGGCGGTGCTTCGCAGAGGCGACGATCCAGAGATATCTCCCCCGGACAGTAGATTTGGTGACTTGGAAAGGGCGGGGGCTGGTTCTATGGCTGGGGACCTATGGGAACTCATTTCTGAGGCGGTATAGCATGCAAGGAGTCGCCTTTTTTATACTCTTCATTACCCACCTCGGCCGAGAGCGTGAGATACAGTATCGTGAATTTGATATGTTCAACAGTTCATACGTTGCCCAAATTCTTTCGAAATAGCCCTAAGCGGTATTGTCGATATGATATCACCGGGCCCCGGTTTGGTTGACCATCTACAACGTCTTGATGAATATGTTGGGCTTGATTTTGTGACTTGAATGGGAATCTGCCACAATGACTCTTCCTATTATCGATAAGTAAGGGTCCCTATAGTGACTAACAGGAGAAGTTCAACGGACCAACATGATTTGTGGCTATCTGACACGCAGCGTCTCAATAAGGTTGGAGCATGGAACATAAAATATTGTGCGACACTGCAAATTGAGAAGCCGCAAGGCCCACAACTGCGTCGTTGCCGCGGAGGCTTAAAATTTTGTGTGGTTGAGATGATAAAGAAGTAAAAAAAGATTGGCGAAGCCTCACGCTACATATGCTGTTGCTCACTGTTGTTGTCACAATGAAGCCGGTTAGGATCTGATCAACGCTGAAATCACAATTGCGCATTATTGCCAATTGGTTATACATCTGTATCGTGCAACCAGGGCTCAGTAGGTCTTGGCAGGATTGGTGGAGATCTAGGACCCGGAAATAAGTTCGTCTTGATAATTTCGAAGGGAAGAAGACCGTGGTAACGGCGGCGTCGTTGCTGATGTCGAGGGAATGATGGCGCCACTTGACAGGTCTCAGGGTTGTCTAGCCGCCGGCGTCTCATTTTGATCCCTCACTGCCATCATCCTACGTCATGCGGCGAGGCAAAATCAACCGCTACATTGACGACTCCTTTTGTACAGCGCTGGCACGAAGCCGGCGAACTTCTGTAATGTCTAGAAAGAAGACGTGAGCACTTTCAAAAGCTTCCCTCCCCTGGCTCCCATTTTTGAATTTCTGCTCTGCGTTTGGATTTTACGACTCTGAAGAACTATGCTGGTCCCAAGTTTAAGACTACAACGTGGTTCTGGTTTTGATGGTGAAGGTTGACAGGGAAATTGGCAAGCCGATTGATGTCGAGGTCAATGGTATAAGTGCATACATGCTATTATTATTATTTTTCTGTTTTCCTCAAAGTTTGGCTCCTCAGGCAGGTCGTCTGCCGAATATGAATTTCGTCGTTCATGCATGACATTGAATGACAATGGAAACACTTGGCATGGAGAACCTAGGTCGAAAACTCAATGCGCCCTGAAGACCTGAACGATGAGCCGGCACTAGCATAGTCCACAGTGATTGACCCTCCGGTCTTCCGCCCCACAATTCAAGATCCTTGACATCGCTTGACACCATACATCGGCGGACAGTCCATGACGAAATGCGAAGGACGACTTGGTAGAAGGGATCAATTTATCCTTACAATGCATTTGTTTATCCATGCGTCTTTTCCATTTAGCTTGACCGTGAAATACTCCTGGATGATATTCCAATGCGGCGAGCCTCGAAAAACATGTTCCAAGCGAAGGAAAGAACACCTCAACTTACAATGGGAGTCTTATCTCAGGTCTGCCTAATTCGTTTTTCAGTTACGATGCGCTGCTTACCGGCCTTTTTCTCAGCCTGATTGAGCATGAATCACAGGATTTTCTGATACTATTGAAGTACACCACCCTGTCTTTATAACACATCTGGCGATTTCATGAGACTTTATATGTGCTACCGTGGGAGGCAAAGCGTCTCCATCACATCATTTGCACAGTGACCAGCATCTGCGGCTGGGTGCCGCACATATTCTGGGGATCTTCGATGACAATGAGCATACCGAATACCCCGATATCTCCTCCAATCCGCTCTATCTCACCGCAATTACTACCGGATTTGCGTAATGAACGTTGCCACAGTCACTTCTATTTACGGAATTTCCTATAGGCACGTCAGCGTTGGGACGGGACCGCTGTATATGTGTCTTGCCTGAAGTAAACGGATGTACGCTGGGCTTTCCACTGATTCCCGGCTTTCACCGAATGGAGATGAACTGGTGCTGAAGTACAGACCATCGGCATCGACTGGAAAAGTATCTCGCAAATTCGTGGACGTCTACTCAGAGTCTCTTTAAGCGACTGACATTGGTGACAGGCCTTCTATCGCACTTATCTTCATCTCATTTGCGGTGTTGTGCAGCCAAGCCTACTAGTGCCATGAGCTCGATGGCGGTGCCTAGTGGTGACGTTCATACTGACTTCGCAAGACGTTCCCTCACACTATCGAAATTACGGAACAGCACCCCCTTTTCCCATACAATGATTGTGTCCATGCCATCCCCATCTGTACGATGGCGGCGGGGAGGTCACGCCCGTCAGTTTAGCAAGATAGTCCTTTGGCATCGGTATGTCAATTAATGTCCCTCTTGCCGCCAATATTTTACCCTGTATTGGACATCTAGAGTCTGAGTTTACGCCAACTGCTACTACCCTTATCGTCAATGAGTGCATGTCCATCTCTTGATATCGATCAGATCAAAAACGGAAGAGTATTCATCGAATCTGGCAGATTTGTTGTTCTTGACACATTGTGAACGGTTTCTAATTGTACTTCGTAGACAATAAAACATGAGATCCATCAAGGAAACGCCGTTGGCTCTTCGCCTACTGTCTTTGTCCTTTTCGTATAGTGGGTTCTCTTTAGCAGATGGTCCACCAGGCGAACAATAATCTCTCGATGGCCGTTTCGAGGATTTTCCACAAGATAATATCGATGAGTGCGAGCCCGATGCTCACACCATATTCCTGAGTGTTGTGTAACACCGGCCGGTCAATGAGGAGGCTATGCTCCAAGCCCAGGGATTTATCAACGATAATGGAGAATAGAGCGCTTGATCGAACCGCTATGGAACTTCCCGTACGGTTCTGCTTTATCTCTGTTGTCTCCCTCGATTATATTGTTTTTGGCCATCAGACACTCTTTGATTCCAAGCAAGCAATCTCCCTACACTTCCTTCGTGACATGCTTCGCTTATGAGTCTTTCCTCTTCCTGGGTTTGACGTCAAACCCCAGGCGACTGTTTTGCAACTGACACTGAGAGATTTCCTGTACGAGTTCAAAGCCACAACGGGTCGATGTACACATGCTTTCTTAGAACATGCAGTGTCATTGTTCTACTTTCCCTTCTCGACTCGTACGTACTACAGTGCATCATATGGACATGGTGCTGAGTTTCACTGGACAAACTTTCGTTTTTCTTACGGTGCTACTTCATTTACATATTTTTCAGGTCGCAGACGTCTTCATATCTAGCATTTATATTTTGACTCTTGAATTGTTTTACACTTTGTACGAAGGTCCCGATTATGAGACGTCTCACCCGTGGAACATTCGAGCCGAGCTACCGATCAGTGCCTCTTTCTGGTACTAACCACCACCGTCTCCTATTGCAACCTCGTCGCCATTTGAGTAAGCATCTCTTGCCTTGATTTAGCATTCATTCTCAGCATTGTTACTCCTCAACTCACAGGTTACCGTCACTAGCCAATATCAAGGGATACACTCGATGTTTGTAGCGGACATGAATGGTATAAGACTCGACGTAAGTGCACATCCGAGTAGGTGTACCTCCTCTGATTTGCATAAAAAGGCTTCCTTCCTTTCCTCAAGCCATGAGCTCCACGATTTTACAGTACAGCATCATGCCATGGACGTGGATATACTTCCTCTCCTTCGTTCTGGAATCTCATCTGTAGACCTGGACGTGACCGCCCTTGATTCCATTTCTACCAGAATCCAACTGCTCGATACCGAAAGGCTATCTCGTCAGAAGGAAATTTCGATGATCCAGTCGCTCTTACATCACCTCCAACTCGAACATGACCACACCATAGTGGATATCGGTCGTCAAAAATCCATATTTTCTCCGTTCTGACGCCTACCATGTGATATCCTGCTGCACATTTTTCGTCTCGCAGTTAACAATAATACCACGCTCTGCCTGTCGTCTCCTCCCTTCATCTTTCGGTCTGTTTGCTATACGTGGAGAGCCCTTGTCCTATCGTCGTCGTCCCTTTGGTCGAACGTGAACATCGAAACATCTGAATACCCTTCTAGATCCACCTCAGTGCATGCTTTGGAAACACACCTCCCGCTTTCCACCACTCTCTCCCTTGCAGGCAATTGTCCTCTCAATATGAAATTAGTTGGCTATGGTCACACTCCGGAGGCACAGGTGTTCATAGCAGAATCCATTGCTCCCACATCCGATCGGTGGAAATCACTCTATCTAAACATCAGAGATTTTGAAGGCATCCAAAGTCTGGCAGACATATTGGGACGTCTTCAGATCCTGGAAAGCTTATATCTGGTCCAACATCAGGGAGTGACACGAAAGCCTTTCGATGAGCACCTTCCCAAACTTTTCTGTCGCGTCCCTTTACTTTCCACTGCTAGCATTGTTGGTAGCTTCTTTCGCGAGTTATCTCTCCCTCTTCATCAACTTATGACGCTATACCTCAATATCTATGAACAAGACGTTCCCGAATCGTCCTTGTTCAACCACTGTATTGAACAAGGAACGTCCTTGGTTTCATTTACCTTCTATTACAAGCTTTCTGGCGCGCGGCGGTTGTCGGAACCTGTACCCGAAATGACCCAACAAACTATCCGACGGCTTGAGCTGGGGTCTCATCTTCCCTCAGGTCTGAAGTATTTTGTATTTCAAGGGATGGAGGAGCTCGTTCTCTTTCAACAAAATGAATGGGAACCAACACCTATTGTACCTAGCCATCAACTTATGGTGATCTCTGATCTTCTGAATCGCTCCAAAATCCGTCTTCGATCCCTCGCCGTGTACAGGCCTATTCACTTACTCTCTCTTAACGACATTGTCATGACGTCCCTCATGGATCTTTTCATTACAGTAAACGGTGAAACGTTAAATCCAATTATACGAAGATTGGTGGAACCATCTTTCCTCCCAGGTCTTCGGCGATTGTCTTTGCGCAATCATCTTCCAGTCATCTTCATGTTTAAAGATGATTCCATACTTAGCATGGCTGTATTGCGGGCCCAGCTCGGACTGCGGTCATTGTCCTTGGTGATACCACCCTCCCAATCCTTGACGAGTCCCTTGCTTCGTGCTCCCTCTGGATGGTCTACGAATTTGTTGCGCATGTACAAGCAGAAAGGATCTGGCTTGGACGTCACATTTTCAATATATGAAAAGGACGTCTTCGCCGATGACGATGCAGTTAATGAGATTATAAACTGTATCACGGGTGGGAGTGAAACGTAACTAGCAGGAGGTCTTATAATTTTACTTTCTCTTAATAATGATGCTGCTCAGTAGGCCGTTGTATGTTCCGCGAACACGTTAAGCACCCAGGGCCGACATGAAATTGTTCGGATGAGGTCTGGACAAAACCGCCAGGATCAACCCGTAGGATCATCCTTATATATATTTTACGAGCTGTGAGATAGGATTAATCAATAGCATTGCTAAGCGGAGATGGGACACCTAGCTTGCAATAGGAGATTGGTGTGGTCAGGGGGAAGATTCAAGTGTTTTCGGCACACTCGTCTTCTTTCGGGTGAGCGTAGTTTCCGTTGACATTCTCAGCCGCATGATTCGTCCATTCACACACTCATCCTTAGCCGATGTTGAGGATATGCATAACATTTTCACTGAGTATGAATAACGTCAAACGAGGTACGTGTTATGACTACCAGGGAAATGCCTTTTCCTCTGACTTGCAATACTGTACGATTTCGACCATTAATTCACATAATGCGTAACGGGACCCCGTGAAGTGAAGCTATCGGTAATTCGTAACGCGTAACAGGGCCTTGTGAAGCTGTCATATCTTGATGACCAATTAGCCCAATTTCCTTGCGAAAATCTGAAAATTTGCCCCCTTCATATGTTCTTCTGATACAGAAGGTATATACAAGTAATACAATGAAAGATCTACTTCTCCCATACCTTTAAAGCCTCAAGCCACTTTGAGGGCTTCTGTATTCTACCAAACCTGCTGACCGATGGCTCAGTGGAGATACATGCATCACTCTCAGGCTCCGGAAAGCATAGGAATTTTCCATTGCAAGCGATTCTGATCGTCAGGACTACAATCTAATCTAAATCCTGATACGAATTTGCCGAGGTGGTGGAATTGCAAATGAAGCTAAATTCATAAACCATAATGCATAACACCCTGTGAAGCTACGGTCGAAATCGTACAGTACTTAACATCTCTCATCGGCTCAACATCGGCTGGCCATTGAAATTCTCCTCTTCATCATGTATGTGCCAATGATCCATAGAAATAGCCTTCTAATGAATTTAATCGCAAAGATATATAAGCAGAGGAACACGACGAAGGTGGTGCATTGAACAACAGAGTCGATGAAATTCAATTTGAAATAATTTGAAATTCAGTTTATACGCGTCGTGATCACGTGGGATTCGGTTTGGCAGGAATTTGAAAATTGCTAGGCTCGTGACCAGCTCGCTTTGCACGTGGCTACACTATTTCACTTTTGCGACTAGCGGTCGTCGGTCGATGACTTTGATACCTTGCTCTCTCAGTTCTCTTCACGGTTGGCTTATAATTTGATCTTCTCACATAATGTACAATGTTAAACACCGCACCACTAATACAACAGACTTAGGCTCGACTTTTCTTCGCACTCGTCTCTCCCACGCTATCGGCTTTACGTTTAGTGCTCTTGACAGGTTTTTTACCTTTGTTTACCTGCTTTGCATTTTCAGTCCCTGGGATACTCTGTTCACCTTGTTGCAAGTTTTCACCAAGGTCTGGCCCTATTTCAGATGAAACCATAAACGTTAACAGCAGTCAGCTCACCAGAATTTTCCTTCACTGCGTTGCTGTTACCACTATCGGTTTCTGCAGTCCCAGCCGCAGTGTCCTTGGGTGCGGCGGTACTTCCAGCTACAGTGGAGTTCATCAAGTGCCCATCAATTTATTAATAACAACCAGCTTACCTGAATTCTCCTTCATCAAACCGCCATCTGCGGTTACTTCAGTCTCGTTTTGGTTCTGTGCTTTCCCCACCTCTGATACATCAGTCTCCGTGCCAGGCAGGCCTCCTTCATCGAGAGCGTCTGTTGAAGTGATGTCCGCGCTCATTCCGGCAGTGTTATTGTTTGTGTTGTTCCCAACATTGCTTGCTGCAGTCGATGCGCTCGGGCCCGTGCCTATGGTTACCGTGGTTACTGTCAGTACTGGGGGGGCTTGGGGGATATTAGTCGGGGCAACAGCGGGTGGGGTGTTGGCGTTGGCCTGGACATGATCGTCGTAGCAAATTCCGGGTATGAGAACCCTGACTTTGTCGATAATTGCACTGAAGGAATCGACTTTGGAACTACTGATGTAGTTGTGGGTGATAGTGAAAGTCAAGATGACCAAGGACTTTTCCATTGACTTCTCTTGAGGTACACCTATAAACCGGAAGTATCAGATCAAAGACCACAACACTTTGAACCGTCATCACCTGCAGGAACCCTGAATCCTTTGGCATTCACAATCCTCAACTCATTCAGCTTCCACCATGGAGACAAGTCATCATATTCTCCTCGGAATCTCGGCTGAATCTTGGACTTATAGGCTACAAGTGCCTTATCGTCGTCCTCGACCTCCTGCAACCGTTCGTTCAGTGCTAACCAGACGTCTGGTAAATATAGGGACTCACGTTCGGAACAAAACAAGGGGCAGTCGCTCTCAGGTCCTTGGGGGCATCATTGGGGGTGTAGACCAACATGTTGATGCCGCGCGAAGTCGCGATGCGTTCCTTGAAGGCACGGACATTGCTCAACGACAGCGCCCAGTCTTCCTCGTAGATCGTCCCAGTAGGCTTCCCAAGATGAATGACCCATTTAGATGCAGACATGGACATATATTGATCATTGTAATTGCCGACATCTTTGAGCTTGAGGAAACGGGGGCCTCCAAGGACCCGACCAACAATACTAATCTTAGCATGTTGAGGAGTGGCAGCTGGATCTGTGGAGTTTGCTGCTGCAGTCGTTGACAAGATATCGGCTGAGCCATCGGCAACCCATTCATGAGATGCAGAGAATGTAGAGCTGGCAGTGTAATTTGAGGACGCCAACAATTGCTGACGCTGGGTGTCAAGTTGGTAAGTTGGAGTGGCCATCTATAATCTCGAGTTCATTCGCAACCCAGATGGGCATCACACGGACACTCACCTTAGTAGATTGACGTGTGGACTTTTTTTATGTGTATGAGGCGTGAATGAGGCAAAGGCAGGGGGATTCGAAAAACGCTCGAAAACACACAGTATGATATTTAAGTACCTGAACACCCTGGAACCATTTCTGTCACTCCCATGTGTCTGTTTCGGAACCAGTAGGGTGGCGCTGCTCAGAACGGCATGCATACATCGTTATATACCAAACGATCTGTCGAGACGATGCTTGCGGTAAGACATGAATATGTGCCATCCCGCGGTTTTGATATTCTATCCTACTATTGAGCTTCGAATTGAAAACCTCAATAGAAAAATATACCTGATGACATCGTCATGAGGCTTGTCCGTTGCCAGAATTCGACGAAATCGGTGTATGTTCCCCGACCTCAAAACCAGCTATGTCAGTGATGATACACAGACAAATGCAGGGAACTCACAAATGGTGGACATTGCTGGCTTCTTGTTTGGTCACTTCGACACTGCAGCATTTTAACTATATCAACGAGACTCACATGGTATGCGACGCCACAAAGCACCTTGTAGAGTAACAGACACAGTGTAGATCATCCTTTTGATAGACACGGGGAACCATCACCGTTATACACTCTAGAAACACAAAATAAATAAAAACAAAACAGCCGCACCTCAGATATCATGCCTTCAAATGGAAGGGGTTCCAGCAGTTGAAATCTTGAACGTGCTCGGTGGTTACATTATGAATCCATTCTATAGCACTCATTGTGAACCAACCACGTCATTTCAAACAATGCTCACAAATGGCCTTGCAATTCGGAGGGAATCAGACCGCAACGAAGCAAATACCAAGGTACACTTTCATCTAGAAACTGTTATATGCTAACAACAGAGAAATCAGAAGTTTAATTTGCTGCGTACGGGCATTGTCTATGGCTGCAACTCAGTTTCACCTGTCTTTGCCCAATTTCGTGTTTTGAATGCGTGCAATTGGAGCCGTGCACCAGATGCGTTCGACCTAGATCAATATCTTCAGGATGAATATGCATACCTCGAATATCCAAAACACGCTCGGAGCTATAAAGATCCTGCAGAAGAAGTGATTGTATTCCACTCTGGGACTCAAGTGTTATCGTATGATTTTGGAACTTTGAATCCGTTGAACAAGCTTGTATCCGCGCTCGTTGTTGATGATTTTTTGGAGGTGTTGAAATGGCATGGCAACCTCGTTGTGCTCTCTGTAGTCGCTGGGAAAGTGAAGAACTTCGATCAGAGTGAAGAAGAGCTCAAGTGCATAGATGTCATTGTCCATCGGTTCGTGATCTGTCATGAACACCATCTTATCATGGGTGACTTTTTTTTGACAGCTACATCCATGAATTCCTCGGAAGACGCTATGGTCGACTGGCCGTATATCAAGCAAGATCAGGCCAACAAGGGAAAATTGCAGCCTATGATCATAATTAAAAAGTAGGCTATGTTCACAATGCGTAATAATGCCACTTTGTGATGAACCCGTTCTTAAAATCTGAGAGACCCAAATTCCAAGGGCTCTCTGAGAGGTTCCACCACACCAAGAATCGTGATGCCATTTGCCAAAAGGTGTGGATGTAAAATGTGTTCCGAGATTTCCACCGCTTCATTCAGAGCACGGAGCCACGATTGGACTGCACGACGATTGAATGGGAGAGAGAATCGAATGATCGTTGACCGCAGAGGTGAAGCATGTTTGAACCATTCCCTCCAGATTTCAACATCAGGTCGAAGATCATAATTGCGGTTGTTGCAAATGATTCCCCACACGAGTGAATCCAAATTGGATGTTCCATGACCGAGCAGGTGGCCGATGAAGGCAAGATCAGTCATTAGAACTTCGACGCTCAGCGTAGACAGTTTACCGCACTGAGAAACATCCAAACTAGGATGCCCTTCAAGAATAACTCTCAGCTTATTTGAGAGTGCACGGAGACGGAAATCGCACCTTCCATGACCTTTAAACGTAGCGTGCTCAATGTCCTGCATGCGGCGCTCAAGAGATCGACCACGATCCCAACATCAACAGCCTTGAAAGCAATGTGGAGGTATTCCAAGTGGCACGAAGCATGCAATAAGTCCTCCAACCAAGTCTGCGACTGACACGAGAATTGATCACCGAACTCTGGACAGAGCGTCAATGATATCAAAGGAGGCATTGTGAGGACGTTCAATATTGGTGGCAGTGGGTGCCCACAGTGTCCAGTGTATGTTGACCTCGGTCGTGGGGGGAAAGTCCACGTACGTACATTGCGGAAACATGTGAACAGCATCTGCAGGTCGTCCTCGTTGTACACGCATCTATACATGACAACTGTATCAAAGATGGAGCATGGTGCAATGTCCATCGCTTGGAGGAAATTCCTAATAACAACGCGATGCAGGACAAGGCGCAATGGTGCCGCTGTCATGTCCGCCCGGAGAGAAAATATGTTGGACACAAAGTGGAGGTCACTGATAACGGGGTAGTTGATAAAGATGGTCTTGTATGTCATAAGTACTTCTGGCGATGATTGAAGGAAAGGGATCCATGATTCGAGATCATGACCTGAGCGAAGCATCATGTACACGAATAGTTGACTTCTACTGTCAGGGAGAAAGACGCGATGAGTGCGGAGCAGTGCACGGGCTGCTGGAGTCCGTATGGATGGCAAGATCCAGAGCCACCCACATATTTCAGAAATCAATTCCGGTGGTAAAGCTATGATGTGTACCATGGTGAGAGCAACAGAATTGATTCCTTAGATGGCGAACCCCATTTAACATGCACTTCATATGCATTTAAGACAGTCTACACAGAAACACGTTATGTTTGAACCGTAAAGTAACACAGTTCGCCCGCTCTCGCAGCTGAAACAGTTAACCTGGATGAACAGACAGCTCTGATCAGAGAATTTCCTTGGGAGGGCAAAACCATGTACGTACTAAATTGTGTCAAAATTCTTGACAGCCCTTCCACCCAAGCCTCGCTCATATCAGCCAATCTGGAACTGCGGTTTTGAGAATGCGCAACGACAATGATTTGGTCCCATGGACTTAATACTGGGCATTCCGGGTTTGCGTGAATTTTTTGGAAGGTACCGGCATTGTAAAACATAGAAAATCATCTTCAACCGCTTGGAAAAATGGGGTGACACAGATTGGGGGCCATAAGACCGCACTGACATCGACTTTCGTAAAGCCAGTTTCTTCGTGTTTGCAAGGTAGATCAACCAAGATCAGTTGATCCGTTGGTGTCCATTTACCAACCTTCAACGCCTGAGGAAAATCCGTGCTGTGGCTCTGTTAAATGAGTCAGTCCCAGCAACGGTTATTCCGAAAAAAAGGTATGACATTGTCCGTCAAGACCACCATAAGGACTTGAATTCTACAATTTGAAGGCAAGCGGCCTAAAGTGAATCTAAAGCGACAGAGTAGGACACCTGTTAAAAGAAAAGAAGCCACCCCAGTATGAGAAATCATACAGATATGCCTCATTCCCATCATTGGGGTCATCGACCTTGTCTACAATGGGAATCGACATAGAGATAAAGACGTTCTGGTGTTCAAGATGTTTTGGGCCATTCTCGATGGCCAAACCACTGAGATCTTATATTAGGACAATGTCTCAGAAAGTATATAGCGATCGCCGCAGCCTGACCTTCGATTCGATCACTGTTCCAATGTTCATAGACCGTAAGGGAGTTTGTGAAAGTACACATGTGTACAAACGCGTTGGTTGCAATCCTAGCGGACGGGAGTAGAAGGGGTACAGCTGGACATTGGGATAGCCTGATACCCAGGGCGGGGGTCCATAGAGGAACCCCCCAATCTCAACAATTTTCAAGCTCTGAAAGGATGCCGATCAGAAGCCGGCACGTGCCCCTCGCGTAGCGCGATCGTGGCTCGTTTGTCGTGATCAACGCTTGCTCTACCCTTCCCTCCACTCCCTTCTATGCCTGACGATGATGTAGCGAGTGACGGGCTATCGTCACCGGAGGGCCAGGCACTTGTACGGCAGCTCATTCGCCCTCGGTTACCCCATGACATCCATGATTATGTGCTTGAAGGCATTTGCAAGGCATTAGATGGCACTCACATCATCTCCATTGTCAACATTGGCGGCGGCAAGACTACGTACTTCTCTGGATATATGATAGCTCTACAGGTGTTCCACAAACAAGCTGAATCTAGCCCAGTGAAGGCTCAGATGCGATGTACATTCCCAGACAATCTGCTCATGATTCTCATATAATCTACAAAGGGCTTAGAGGGCGATATGGTGCGTTTCTGTTGCCGTTATACTGGACCGAAGCTGATTTATTTATAAAGGAGATTCTGTTCAATTCTCTCGGTCTTCCTGCACTCGCAATCAATGAAGACACCTTGGCCATGGTGAAAATCTTTGGATAACGGCAACGTCTTCCCACCTATCTTTTCTTCTCCTTTCCCTCGAGCAGCTCACATCCAAACACTTCAACACCGAAAACCCGTAATCCATATGGACCGCAGCCACCTGCTGGCAAGAGACTCAACGACAAGATGCGTGTGTACGAGCGAGCTTGACCGGCTGAAAGGGAAAGAGACCACCCTATACACAAGGATTCAAGATCTCGAGAAGAGCTTCAATCGTATGTGAATTGCGCTGGATCCCCATGATACTGTTCAGAGGTGAGTATTTCTCCTGTTCAACTGATACCGTGCTGATGAATGCTGCAGTGTATCATTGTCCTCAACACTATCAGAAACGCAGTCAGCAGCCACCAGCATCCTCGCCACCCCTGCCGCAGCCCCACTGCTCACGTATGATGTATTCTTTGACCGTCTGAATCAAAGTCGTAACCAGGCAGCTCAAGTTACCCTCAATCCACCAGCAATCAAGAGGCAACGACGGGGCAAACGGAAGGATCTGAACTCGGACGAAACAGAAGCGAATGTGGCCAAGCGAGCGAGAACGGCAGCTCGCCATGTGGTACCTGGTGAGCATCCTGCAATGAGATCACGCACACAAAGGGTATGTATCCTGGTCCTGTCTTATTTGACTAGTTACTCACATCTCTGCAGAGTGGAAATAAGGAGAACGTACCAACCACTCGTGTTTTTCTTGTAGGTCCAACATTCCTGGCGTGAATCCTTCAATTTCGAAGGCTGTTGCCATGGTCCCAATCAGCATGTGTGCCTCACGACCAACACAATAGTCCCGGGGATGAACATACTTCTGGATGTTATCCAATCGGCCCACGGCGGCACGAGCACGGTCAGTCCCTAATTTGAGGACTTCCTCACCGTCATGCTTAGCGTACTTCTGCAGAGCCTGATACGTAGCATGATAGCTTGTGGAGCTGCCATTCCATGACTCCAAAGCAAAGAGGTACCGATTTGCAGAGCACGCAAAGAATAGTAAGCCTTTATCAGCAGGAAGCAGTTTTGCATATTGATGACAGGAGTGGCAGAGTGAACTCAATGCATAGGCGGCAACCTGTTAAAATTATTAGAGATTTGTATTGGTTCAGAGGTGATTGCTTACAATTTCAGGTGGACAATGGTCTCTTTGCTTGGCCCTAGTGTTGGCTAATGCTGTCTTCAATCGACTGCAACGATTACGCTGGTCTCGCGTTGCCAAGCTGGTAAGATATCCCCACAGCAGTTTTTGTCACAGTCAAGACTACGTTGGCCAACCACTTACCACATTACCAAAAGGTGAAATTTGGTGACATCGAAGGGTGGTATGATGATCTAGTTCAGACCATACATTACATCCATCCAATGTTTCGTGGGAGCAAATCCGTATGGGCTACTTTCACTGTCAGCTTGCGAATTCCTGCTGACGACAACCACAGGACCTCCAGCAATGGTTTGACAGCCATGATTTTCCAATGACGACCCCCGACATTCAGTTCCTGCATATGGACCTTGTCTCTTTCCGTCAATGTCGACAACATTGAGGAAAACAGTTGTCTTCATAAGCAAGCCTTGACAGCCCCACGCACACAGCACCCAGCGCCAACGATGTTTCCCTTAGAATGAACTGCCACTCATAACTCCACGACAAGGGAGGAGGACGATGAAGTCCGTCCGTATGTCATTCTATCTAAGATTGGCAAAGGGAGGTTCACGACGGTGTACAAGGGATATCACGAGGTGCGTATCGTACTCTTTCGCAGTCGGCGACCCTGACCTCAGGTACGAATGTAATACAGGAAACTCATGTTCAAGTCGCAATAAAGGCCGTCAAGAGAGACAATCCCTCTGCCAAGCTCTTCGACAACCTCCAGAGCGAAATACAGATCTTCAAATTGCTCTCTCACCGGCATATAACGAGGCTCACCGACATCGTGGTAGGTTGCTAGTATCGTTCTCCGAGGCATATTTAACCACCGTACAGCACTCAGAACATCACATCTACCTAATCATGGAATATTACTCAGGCGGGGACCTCACCGGTTACATCAAGAAACGGGGGTGCGTCGAGATGCTTGAGTACATACCATCGCCTGGCGCAGCACCCCAATACTATCCTCATCCTAGGACGGGCGGTGATACGCCGTCTACGCGTTCACACCTAGATTTTGCGATTTGGTAGCAATACAATTGCATATCTATCCTGTACTAGTGATAATAAAAGGACTATAGCTGAGGCTCCGAGCTGATAGTCACAGCAGTATGCGACTAGTGAAGCCAGGACTTAGATGAGATACCACTAGTGGGTCAAATCTACCAGCCGGCTGTACTAGTGACTTGAATACTAGCCGGACTACTTAATATAAGGCCACTAGTAGACAAGTAACGCGACTAGCGCACCAAACAAGGAGCAGAATACACAGATCTCGTGAAGTTCAGTCACTAGTAGACCGATCGGGGCAGAAACGCCTAAGTCAGGTTAACTAGTCACGCAGCAATCTCGAAGCAGGACTTAGAAATGAATTAGCAACGGATTAACGTTACACCCAGATCCGACTAGTGCGATCAGATCTATTACGATCGGTACTAGTATAGCCCGGCTGCGCTTTCGATCACGGCCGACTACAGTTGCGAGCACGAGGATGTGGCTAGTCGTTCATCTCCGGCACTAGTGGCGCGTTGCTGGGTCAAGCACGCGAGATTAAACCGCTAGCTGAGCTCCATGGCTCACTAGTCGTCCAATAGCAATTTCTAGACCGACTATTGCGTGTTTATGCGCGGTATTTCGGGCCTAGCCAAGAAATCAGTACCGAAAATACCCCACTAGTGTAGTTGTTTGTGTCGCTTTGTACCATTCTTTACAGTATATAAGTAGTAGAATAGCCACTCGCAACGGCAGGCAAGCCATCCCTGCGATTGCGAGTGACTAACAAGAGTTTAGTGCCCCAATTAAAGGCTTTTGTGCTTAACCTCAACGAAGCGGCTACTAGTCGCTAAGTTACCTATAGAATTGAGTGAATTGAAGTCCCTTTTGAGCAATACTATTGTGTCCTGCAAAGACCAAGAGTGTTTCGAAGTAAATTCTTGCAATTTCTCAAAGTTAAAGTATTATTCTTAGGCCAAGAGTGCCACTAGTAAGCTAGAGTGCGAACTAGTCAAGTGTTATCACTTGTAAGGAGCAGTTTCTAGGCCAAGAGTGCCACTAGTAAGCCAAGAGTGCGAACTAGTCAAGTGAAGATCACTTGTAGGAAGTAGTACAGGGCCAAGAGAGCCATTATTTCGAAGCAGTCATAGTCCCAACGAGCGCAGTAGCTCAAAACCAAGTCACATTCAGTCAATTGTGTCTTACCCACCCCACTAGTGCGAGTAGTACGCTTGTAAAACTCACTAGTAACGAATAAAGTGTCTTTTGAACAACATCCCTTGATTATTGAGTCTGCAGAGTGCTTCTATCGTACTCGAAACACCCGAATTCAATCAATTGGTGATAGTGTAGAGTTGTGAGAGGTTTAGTGTCGGTTGGAGATCATTTCCGCCCACTAGTCTTTTGTCACTCGCCGTTACCGAGCACATCAGTGGTCTGGATGTAATCTACTCCTGAAACCTGCTATGATGTCACTCATACACCACAGCTGAAACGACACCACGAGGAACGACATCGCGAGGGGGGTTCTGTCCATACACTGACGCTCAAACGACATCATGATGGGGACAGGACGTGTGCACTCACACTTGCTGCTCGCGGAGATTCATGGGCAAGTGAAAACGATAACACAGCTTTTGAGTACAATGGGTGGGCTCATTATGTGTCCTGATGTGCAGTGAAGTACGTTTACGTTTACGATACTATTACAGACTATTTTCAACGCATCAGCTTTGCTTTGGATAGTTCGCCTTTCATGGCACTCCCCCTTCACCAATTGAATTCCCCTCTTTGATACTGTTCTTCTGTGTTCACATGCAAACGTGCGAGTCGGTCATCTTCAGCAGTGACTTCTGGTGATGGCAGTGTCATCAAGCAATTGGGATTGAAATCTCGCAACAATCTGATGGACTGTCTTCCACAGCTATGAGACAGTGCAACATATGCATGGAAAGCATCCAAACTGCATTTCGGTGGATCGGCAAGGTCCACAATCACATAATCCAGAGTTTGACCCTGACCCTTATGGTGGGTGAAGCTGTACGCCGCCGTAAGAGCTAGCTGCCGTCGGTAAACTGTATACTGTTTCTCTTTCTTGTGCTTGACTGGGAAAGTGACTTTGGAGGGCACGATGGGTAGTAACCCACTCGGTATGCCTTCAAAGGACAGCATATTTTCCTGGTTCAGTGGTCGAAAGAGAATGAGCGCGGGGGGATACAGCAAGTCCACGATGTTGTCCTCATCTGGATTCGGTGGTGGTTCATGCGGGTCGAGGATGACGTCTGCGATGGTGCCCCTTGTGCTGTTTGCAAGATCCGATTCCATGGCAATATTGATCGTCACCATACATTTCATCCCAATCGCTATCTCTAGCATGTCGGGGATGCGGCCCGTTTTCTTTTCAGTCATGCCAGCGACGTGCAATCTCTCTTGCATCAATAATTCTTCGTGTGTCTTGCCTTTGTAGTCTTCGGCAGGACTCCTATACAACACAGCACCAGTTCTAATGCAATGATGTCTCAGTGCTTCCGCATTCCACTCATTCCTTGTGGCATTGTGGGAAGTAATGAATATTGCATCTCTCCAAGGCATTTCGTCGAGACTGGTGGGCAGACAGGATGGTGAATCCAAGGTAACTGTCTTCAACAGCTCCACGTCATCCGCAGTGCAAACACCTGAATGCAATCGATCGAGGAGGCCCATCCACTCTGGATCCATGACCCTCAGTTGCTCGTTGAGCAAGACAACATTCTCGAATTGCTGATAAAGGTCGTGTCTTTGTGTGCCTAAGTCTGTTGAACTCTCACTGTCATAGAGTGCTGCATGCGTTCTCGCCACTGGGGGAAATTGATGGAAATCCCCAAACAAGGCAACATTCAGACCGCCAAAAGGACGATCGGCATTTTGCAATCCCAGCTGGCTGCGTGTCACCATCGCGCTGTCAGATAACTTGGTAAGCAAAGACTTTTCAAACATGGAAATCTCATCGATAACAAGCAATCGATTGTTCGCCATGTGTGCCTGCCTTTTGGCTGCCACTGCTCGCGACGGTTTGTCAGAGCTTGAATTGGTCGAAATCCCTGCCCAAGAATGAGTGGTACTTCCCCCAAATAACGTCGAGGCAACACCAGAGGAAGCCGTTAAACCTAAATTCGGTTTTTCGGCATGATACATGTATGTTTCCGATATTGCATTAATGAGCACCGTCTTGCCAGTTCCTCCAGCGCCTAATACAAGCATGAGAAGTTGCTCTGGTCTTCTGTTTTGTATCTGAGCAAGCAGGTGGTTCTCGATCATGTTATGCGCCATTCTCTGATTGGTGTTCAATACAGATCGCAAAGGTCGACCATCAGTGGGAGCGTTGCTATGTTCTTGTCCATGTGGACCAGCATTGTAGTTGCCGAGGTTGAGAGGGGGCACATTGGAGTTTGAAGGCTCCGATTTGGCAAGGTCAGTCAGTTGCTGGTGCCAATTGTCAAATTGCATCATCTCTTCCCTGCGTGCAATATGAGATGGTGGCTGAAACTCTGCATCGGCTCCAATAGATCCAAAGCAACCAACTGTGCGCGCGTCATCCATCATCCCATCTGCAAAATATCGTTCATTTTGATCGACACGCAGAAGGCGGGCTCGTTCGATATCCATCTCATTAATATGAGGTGTATCCTATTCTATGTCATCGTGGTCGACACCTTCCGTGCTAGGAATCGATCGTTGGAGTGCGAGATCAGCCTCATTAACAGGTATCCAACCGGGGGGTTTCTTTTTGGTGTTCTCCAGACATTTGTGGAAATAGTCCACATTTTCCATAACATCCATTAGGAAGGGGTTGACTAACACGAAGTCATTCAACACAGTCTCGAAGGTGCTATTTCCAGGTGCGAGGTCGTGGAGATCCCGCCATGGTTTGAAGAGCATCAAAATACACGCAGCATACAGCTTCCTTTCTGTGGGAACATTGCGGTTCAGGAACCAACCACCAATAAAATCGGGTAATGTCTCATGTTTTCCCTGCCATAGTGCCCGTGTTTTCGAGCGCTGACCACAGGCTGGCCGGTAGTCAAAGTGTTGGTCAATGCTAGACAGATGTTCGACGTCTTCCGTATCTCCTTCAGCATCGATGCTATTATCTGTCTTCTTCAATTTCTTGTTGACATCGTATGTGTTCACAACAAAATCAAACAGACTCATACACTGCAGCTCATCCCCTCGATCAATGTACTCTTGGATTTGGTCTTGGGGCTTTAGTTCATCATCACGAAATTCCAGTCTGACAGTCGCATCCTGTGAAACCAGTCAGCTCCGTTAGAAGTATTCCCAAACACTGCGAATACCTCGTTAACATGACGCTCTGAGTTCGACGTTTGATCAAGTGTATTGTTCATCGTGGAAACACTACAAGTCAGGCATTAGAGTCTTGAACCATAATAATCTGTCTCAGATATTTACCGCAAGTGGGGAAAGACGGTCAAAAGTGTAGCTCGGATTCCCTTCATGTAGATTGGTACGTAGTGATGGGACAGATACCGGTCCCTCCACCCCATGATATAGCTCACAACTTCTTGTGCACTGAACTCTTGTAGACGGCCAAGAGTATTGGAACAGCGTTGCAACAGGCGTTTGTTCACCGTCCGAAAATCGTCAACGCCCTTGATGGAACGTTTGTGGAATGCAACTGTTTTAGCGAGTAGGGCGGAGGCATTCGAAGACTTTGTTTGCTTTTTCGTCGCATATGTCGTGATATACCACGTCATATTGCTCGTGCCAAACGCGTTGGTGATCAGCTTGATGTCATGATTGCTGTGGATGGTGACCAAGATTGGAGGATTGAAATTGTTCACATAGCCATATAAACGTCTTGGTCCCCATTCTCCCGTTTCGTCAATCCACGTGTTTTCGCTGCGAGGAAAAGGTGCCCGTCGCTTGCAAACTTTCCGGTTTTGCACTTTAATGAGACATCGGAGATCATGGCATGCATGAACTTGCAAAGTGCGGGCAAGACTAGCAATATTCGGTCCAGAACATGCATCTGTGTAAGCCTCTCATGTCGGTCTGGAGTAAGAAGGATCCTTGACCTCTGGGAGATGAACAATTTCCTCTGCCGACATCCCATTGATATCTGCAACAATATTTTGGGATATAAACCGGGAAACCCGGTCTCAAAACTCTGGTTTTCTCAGTTCGTCATCCATTTGGCGGGATGTCATTGAACCACGTAGCCATAGAAGGATGTGCATGTGCAAGGAGCCGTGACCTTGAGCTTCGACTGTACCTATGTATGCCTGTACAGTTCCAAAAATGCCTTCTTTCCGAATGACAGAATGTTTCCCAGGACTGGATTTGATTTCGATACCACCGAGGGCAGACAATGTCGCTTGCACAATCAAGTGGAAAAACTTTGCAGACACATAAGGGTCTGCTGCGATGGTCTTCAATCGAACAGTTGGAGAAGGTCCCGAATGTTTGACAAAGTCATCGAGGTCAATACTTTCTCCAGCGATAACCTGCGCAATTGGGTCCTGTGTATCATTAGGGTTGATGGTGAGCCAGAGGTTGGGAGGATTGAAGGCAACAGTTGTGCTCCATATCTTCGAACGCAAGGTTTGCCGGGACTCATCAGTCCTGGGAACCTTGGAGCATACCGCTGTTAGTTCCGTGCATAATGCTTGGACGGCAGGATTGGTAAACGGCACTTTTCATTTTTCTTGGAGTCCGGCTTTCATAAGATCTTTAGGTTTGACAGAGGACAGGATGCTTTGGTGACGTTCAAAAGAATTGCTCGACATTTGTAAGACAGCGGAACGGCAGATATTTCGTTTTTGAATGACACCGAAAACTTGGAAAATAAAGTGAAGATCTTTCCTGAATCTGCGATCACCGTATTGAAGCACCCATCATGCATGGACTTCGTAGGGAACATTGATTCTTCTTGATGTCTCGAAGCCTCCAAGACTGTATGGAAAGAGCATGGGAAAAGCACCTAACAGATGATTCGGATTGCTGGGTCCGCCGTCTGTGCGCAGACCATCGTCTGTTTTGCGTCCATATTCATTGATGAAACGGCTGCCACGTTTGACTTTGTAGTGGTCTTCTCCATGTGACGATGGTGGAGGCGCATCGATTCCATTTGTGAGGGCATGTTCTCTTAAATCCTCGTCGATGACTTCGTTGCCATTCGCGTCGACCACCCCGTGTGATTGGAGTGCAATGTCTTCACTGTACATTTCTCCCTCTGTGCACATGGTTAGCAGTCATACATGTACTTGCGAATGAACATACCTGAGGGACCTGCATCATTTTCTTCATTTGTGTCGACATTAGGATACAGGTCGTCGAAGACTGATTGAAATGTGGTCACTATTCAATGAAAACAATGAAAACAAGGCCGTACCAGTGTCATCATCGTCAGCAGGCTCGGGAACATATCCAGTTTGCTCTGCAGAAAGCACGTCCATGTCTTCCGTAATCCTCGCCGTACGAACGATCTCATCAGGCATGCCATCTTCAGGCAGGGATGCAATACGGTCCGTTTCAATATGAATGCTTGACCATAATGGGTTGTTTGACTGCAACCACTGCAATGCATCAAAAACTATGCGACGGTGTACATGCAGCATTTTTGGAAAGGGATATTGGACCTTTTTATTAGGCTGGATGAAGGTGACACCAATTAATGCAGACAGAATTCCTGCCGCCGGGGGCATTGTTTGGTGACCATCAACGAAAGAAGAAATGTGGGCATGGGGGAGAGGATATGTGGAAACATTGCCTTTGATACCACTTGCAAACAGATCGCTGTCCCACCGTCGAGCAGATTTGATCTTGGGGTAAAGTTTGACAATGTAACCGGCGGGGAAATAGCGTGCCACGAGTATTCGTTCTGGCAAGTTCAGGATAGCCAATTGCAGGGGCACATGGCCGAGCCACATATTGTTCGCTAGCGATAGTTTTGGCATAACATTGCGCTGCATAGATTTCAGGCAGTCAGCACAGACTGACACGTTACCAACAAGCGGTGAATGGTGCTCAGAATATAAAAGCATATTCTGCGACAGGATATGTGAAGGATGGGATTGTGGTGGTTCCAACAATGCAGAATTCGGAATGTTGCTTACATCCATTCTCATGCATGCATTGTCTTGCATCTCACGAGCACAAATAGCACAGATTCATGTCTGCAGGGCATTGTTTCCGGTGGCTGCAGAGAAATGTGCAATTCTCTCATCAATGATCACAGAAGACACAGGTTCCAGAAACCTGTCAGTGTTTGATTCTACCTCGGATCGAAGACGTTTTGTGTAATGGAGGTGGGCGGTAATGCTGTCTTGGATGCTTTTTATGTAGGAATCAGCACTCGGTGGATCAAGCAATGCACAGAAGCAAAGGAAACTATGCCTCCATTTACAAGCCTCCGCTGGTACGTGCAGTATTGTTCGAAGTTTTGCACTGCTTTCTTGGAGATTGGTGTGAACCAATAGACGTGCAACGGATACTCCATTGTAGAATTTGGGATCTTCAGTACTGATATTGCGTTCGATGGCGAGTTTTCGCATGCCTTCAGAGTGTTGCAAGGTCTCATAATACGATTGCCAACTTGCAGGGCGTCGAGAGGTTACACGTCCTGCAATTACTGTTAACCTAAAACATCAAACAAGAATTATCTTTTACCATATGCAAGTTGTGCGCACATTGTGTCCAATATTATCAAGGGCACCGTTCCATATAAGTTATCGAGTTTGATACCATCGGGGAATTCCAAAGAGTTTGAACTATTTTCGAGGTAATCGGTGAGGGACTCTAGTGCAGGGAGATGTAATAATCCACACAAGACATGGATCATTGTTCTGTTTGGGTGGAATCCACAAGGCAGGTGGTCACAGATATCCCTGACATGCTGCAGGCCCTCAATCACTTCTTCATTGGTCCATTTACTCATGGTCTCATAGGCAGTACATCCATTGGCAAGCATAGCATTCGGTGAGTCGAGTCGGTGTTCACGGATGAGATCATGGAAGATTGTATTGTCAGCATTTCTGAGGTGTCGAATGTATTCTTGTCTAGAATGACCTGGGACGAAGTTATCTGTCGTGAAATTAGCGTAATTGAAACTGTGAGTATAAAAATCTTATGGTTCATGTGTGTCTTCAATGCAAATATCAAAATTTCCATGGGCCAGTCAGAAAAATTGTCTGCATTGATGCTGTCGCACTGATCAACACAGAGGCTCTTGATAGTTTCTTGCAGCGATGTATTACATTGTTGAATGTAATAATACACAGCGTTTCTTTGTGTGGAAATAGCAGTTGGCAGATTGACCTTCAGAATATGTTCAAAGTACTGTCCCACAGGAAAAGATCAACATACATTGCATTGACGAAGGATACTTAGTATTCCATCTAACTCCATTCCATTCAATGTGTCAGTGATATTCAAGAAAGAAGCAGTGTTGTTGTGTCGTTTGCGGCAGATGTCTTGGATGGCAGTTTGTAGTGAACTATTGCATTGTTCAATGAAGTAGTATACAGCTTTTCGTTGCGCTGCAATTGCAATTGGCAAATTAATCTGAATAATGGTGTCAGGTGTGTGGTACTTATCCTCTCCACAGGTGACGCACATCGCATTTGTGCAGAATGTTTACTATCTCAGTAAGGTCGATTGGATCCAGCATATGAGCTATATTCTCTCCATTTAGAAATGACATGGGGTGAATCGGGAGAAATGAAAGTGCTATTAGATTCTATGTTTCAGAATCATCACATGCAACATGTGACGACGTTTCCTTGGTAAGCGAAGATTTTAGACCTAGAGAGACCTTGACAAGCAAGGTAAAGCGGCTGGTCCGCACCGTTCCATTTTTGGCTGAGCCTGCCAAATGTGAGTTGGGACTTAGAAATTTCAGCGTTCTGACCCCCTCGGCGTCATTGGGCATTGTCCCTCAGCTCACAAAAATTGTGCCCAAACAAACCTATCTAAAACTCAATTATTCATCAATCTAAAGCATCTGAGCATAGTGAGAATTTTTTTTTTTCTGGGAACTGACATGACCCTACTACCATGCAACCATCAATATTAGTCATCATAATGCTCGACACGAAGATCAACTCCTTGAGGGCCATTGATCCTCTCCTCATCAAAGCTGTCCCGTTCATCCATCTCAAAAACAAAGCGGCTATCACCTAAATCCATGTCTAACGCAACATCCTCAGCAGAGAGTCGTGGTAGCGTAGCATTGTCATCCTCCAATGCATGGACCAGCTCCATCAGCACATCGCTTTCATCACCTACTGCAGGGCCATCAATTGTACGGCCTTCTTGATGCTCCATAGGGTCAACTGTCATAGTTCTGCCCTCTGAAACAAACATTGGGCCTGCAATTCTCTCACCAATGATAGGCTGCAGACGGCGACGGGCTTGAAGATGCAGGAACGACTTGTTGTATTCATCGAGAGGGTTGTCTGTGCCGCTGGAAAGGGCATGAATACCAGCTGTGATCACATTAGGAACCATCGCTCCATCCTCAGGCTCAAATTGATGTCCTCGGATCTTGTATACCTCAAACTCCGTCAGATTTTGCATGAGTATGGGAATGTCAACAGACAGATTAACAGGAGCATGACGGACACCAATGTCAGTGCCCAAGGTCTCACGCATCGCTGCCGCCAGGTCCCGAAGGATGCCGACACATGGAGCTATCATCTCAAGCCACTTCCAAGAAGCGCCGCTTCCATGAGCTTGATAGAAGGTCTATAAGATATGCAATGAGTGTCCTTCCTATGTATGATCAAGTGCCATACTTTAATCCAAAAGTTCATGTGTTCCTGCATAAGGTCGCACTCAACACCTGAATTGGGATTACCAGACGGGAATAAAATCCAGTTGTCAAGAACGATCTTCCTAAACATTGAGACATCAGTGTTGGCCTGAATGAAAGAAAAGGCAACAAAATCGCACCTCATTGGTTTTGGCCATACATGTGTTATATTATGAATCAAATGAAGCATCTCGTGAGCATACTTCGTATGGCCATTGCCCTGGAAACTGAATGCAAACAGTTTGAGTACCAGTAAAACCCTTCCAGAGTCGCCGGCCTTGACTGCGTCTGCTAATTCTCGAGTGATCAGCCTGTCACGTATAAATAGAACCGCGTTTTCAAAGATCTCATCTCCTGGGAGAGGATGGATAGGTTTTTCGGAGGCCATTTCCACTGCGCGCAAGAAACGAAGTGAGTCGACAAGGCTTCCATTGGCATACTGCTCGTAAACCGCTTGTGCATGTTTTACAAGAGTATCCCACTCTCCATTGATGGAATCCGCATATTCGGCCAGCGTTTGCTTACCAGACACGAGAAGAAAACAATGAAGGACACATGCATACAAGGAGACGAAAATTAGATCACAGACTGTGCGAAAAGGTGGAAGAGACGTGAGCACGATGGGGTTTCGATGAAGGACTGTATTGTGAAAGGCAAGGCAGCCAGGATTACGTGTTCCCTTGTTGGGAATTCCCCAATGAGTCACCAGAAAACCATGGGCGTCGGCAATCTTGGCATGAAAGAGGCCAAGGATCCACACTCCCCACCCAAATCCTGCAAAATCTCCTTCATGCCCAGCCCAAATATTTGCTAGGGATCGCAATCGTGCAATAGTTAATTGGTCGCCTGCTAGGATCTTTGCGATGATGGACCATAGGGGAGAATCCTGAGCACATAGTTCATTATAGATCGCATGAACAACATCATCCTGGCCTATGATTGTTGACTCGTCAATATTCCATGCCGGCATAGGATGAAGCTCAGTTTTATGAGGCTTTATCTTGTCCTCAGTAACTGGTAAGGTCTTGTCCAGCCGAGATTGAAAAACAGTAAATGCAGGTCCACCATGCATTACCAAGATGCGAAGAAGGCAGTGGATGAGACATTTATCCATCAAAGCTAGTTCAGCAGGGGTGGGAAGTAAGTCGTCCAAGGATAAGGGTGGTGCGCAGTTGAAAGAAATATTGAGATCTGCGATTTTCATATCGTCGGGACTAGCATTCCATAACTTCCATATGGTTGCGCATGTGCCATTCTCCATAACGTCTAGATGAAAATTAGCATTGGACGCGTTGACTTGGCAGAAAGCTTACCTGTGTGTCCCAAAGCTTGTTCAGGTGTTCGTGTCAGGAAGTTGATGTTGTCGTAAGCGCCAACAAACAATCCCGTGAAAGCAAGCTTTCGGCTAGCCAAGCACATTGATTGAGATAGCTCACGCAAGGTCCCGTATTGTATGGAAACTATCTCTTCAAGCTTCTGTAGTAGGAGCTCTGAGTCAATCGGCAGCGACATGGGCTCTGAACCTTCCACAGGAGTTGATGGTTTACCAGTTTCCACAGAGTCGAAGATGTATGGGCCAAAACCTGATGCCGGAGGTAGAGTGTCAGGTGGGAGAAAGGGAGCACGAAGGAGTCGAGGTTGCCGTTTTGCTCGGGCCAGTAAAGTACGAACTTTACTAGTGAGATGACTATAGCTCTCTGTGATTCCGATGTGGGACATAACAGAAATGACCTGCCGCTGTGCACCGGATGCGTATAGATACAGTGCCATCACCCGGTGAGACCAATTATTGCGCTGGCTGAACTGTCCGAGAAGCGACAATGCCGCAAATGTAACAACCTGACACATTTGGATTAGTTCTGTGATTCATCCCTCTTAAATGAGACTCACTTTGGATTTACGAATGGCATGAGTCACTGACTTGTTAACCAGCTGGCGTGTCGACGTCGCAAATGAACTGAGGAGCTTCATTGAAGCTCCAGCTGAACTGTGTAGAAACTTGCTGATATGCTCAATGTCAAAGTCGAGAACAAAGTCGGCATTGACAGCTCGACCGGTGCTCTGCAAGTACCTTGACTCCGTGATGATATGAGCTTCCTCTCGCAGTACCTCTGAGCAGTAGTTGATGGCCCAGTTTCGTACCTCCGCTCTGGCTGTTGAGCTATTGGACGGATCCACCCAAAAGTTCAGGATTGTGGTTGCCATGCCAGGCTTCTCAAAAAAACCCCGCCAGCGTACTTCGCCTCGTTTAAGCTGCGGATCAAAGACATGAAGCATTACATCTCCGAAAACTATGTTTTTCTCCTCCAAGCTCCTTAAAAGATCATCGATGAACTGTGTCCGCTCGCCCTCTGACAGGGATTGCTGGAGTTGCAGTGTCCTATTCCGCTTTTTCTGACCTTTCCGGCGGTTGATTGCAGCTCTTTCAGCAGGTGTTCCTCTGACAGGACTACTCTGCTCAGGACCGTCTGTGCTAATCGGGTCCAGAGGAGTACCATGGATGTCGAAATCCCACAGGTCACGGCCACGCTTAACGGGCAAGGGAGTCTCGATGTCTGGAGAGGTTCGAGGCGGTGACGATGGAGGAAGATCATTGAGAGTGAGACGAGCAGCCAACGAGCTACTGCTTGAAGAAGTGTGCAGTGGTGTCTGCGCAGGCTGACCAGATACTATGGTTGGAAAGGGAAACTGAGCTGTCGCAGCTTCCGATCGTTACCGCCATGCTCCCGCGCCACAAAATCGCCAAAAGTCTCAGATCGCAAGCCACTCGGCGATCATCTGAGCGTCGTGCACTGACCGACGCTGACTTAGCCGTTCTGAAAGACTGTATGGATGAGCAGTTTGGCTGGGCTGGCGCAGGGGCTCGCTCCTATCAAGTCGATGCCTCAGCAGCCCAGCTGAAAATGCAGGACGTTTTGGTCAACGCAGGGACAGGGCTGGGCAAAACAGCAGTCGCAGCAGGGCCGCATACACATCCAAGCAGCGAGGGCAAAGTTACGTTGATGATTTCGCCACTTATTGCACTGCACGACGAACAGGTATTCAGTTCATGTTTCCACAAGATACAGGACAAATCTTACTTGCTGCCAGGTTGACTCTTTCCGTTCAGAGTATAAACTGCGAGCTACTGCCGTGAACAGCAGTAACGGAGGCTGCAAGCCAGAGATTTTGCGAGTGCGTGGGGAAAGAGCGCGACCCAGAGCTGTTACTGATGAAAGCCATAGGAAATTGTGAAGGGAGAACATCAGATTGTCTTGATCTCACCGGAAATGGCACTCTCCCGCCGGTTCATACGAGAAGTGCTCCGCAATGCCGAATTTGGTCGTCGAATCCTCTCGGTCGTTGTTGATGAAGCCCATGTTGTGTCTCATTGGGGAGCTCAGTTTCGGAAGCAGTGTGGCAAACTCGGGATGCTTCGCGCCTTCCTGCCTGGTGGGACCCCATTTGTTGCACTATCTGCTACTTTGCCGCCTCGCATCAAGGCAGATGTCCTAGAGAAACTTCAGTTCAGTGCAAAATATGTGGATATTGATGAAGGCAATGACCGGCATAATGTCTCTATTGTTGTTCGTGCCATGCAAAATGCCATGAACACCTACGCCGACTTGGACTTCCTTATTCCACCAACAACGACAACATCTAGTGACATCAAAAAGACATTCATATACGCAGACAACCTCACCACGGGAGGTGAGATAATCGACCATCTAACCAATGTCTTGCCCTCCGAGTTGAGGCAAGCCGGCCTTATACGCCCCTACAACGCAGCGTTCTCCAAGGAGTATCGAAAGAAGGCGATGTCGGATTTCAAGGCGGGTGACATCCGTATACTTGTCTGCACTGACGCCGCCGGCATGGTGAGAAGTAACACTCTAACCGTGACTACATCAATACTAATGCAACACATATCCAGGGGTGTAACATACCTGTCATTGATGTGGTCGTCCAATGGAAGCTACCAGACTCCATGTCGGCTTTTGTTCAGCGAGTTGGACGAGCTGCGCGCGCAGCAGGGCATACAGGTATGGCAGTATTGCTGGTGCAGCCGAGTGCCTATACTGTTGATCTGGTGGAAGAAGTAATGACAACACTGAAGAAGAAGTCAGCAAGAGACCCCAGGACAGAACGTCCGCCATCCGTATCTGAAGCAGAGACAAAGAGGCGTGCGCAGCGACGGAAAGCTTACGCCATAGCTCATGGTGTCTATCGTGGCCAAGCCGGAGGCGCATTGGATGCCATCCGAGAGAAGTCGTGCCCACCGCTGAACCCTCTGGCGGTAGACGAAGGTCTGTTGGTGTTTGTTCAGACTGGAACATGCCGGCGCCGTGTTCTGATGGAGATCTACAAAAATACCAAACCACTTGGTAAGGTGTTAGCGGCTAGGACATCCACGCAGATCTGACTTGCCCCAATAGATTTAACTGTGCCATGTTGCGACATCTGCAATCCAGAGTTGCTTGACCACACGCGCCCGGGAATAGCACCAAAAGCGAAAAAAAAACCATCTGTCAAGAACGGTGCCACGAAATCCAGTGTAAAAACCAATGCGCTACGTGGATGGCGCGAGACACTGAAGCAACGCCTATACCCCTCACCGTTGGTATCATCGTCGGCCATCATGAATGACGAGATCGTTGAATTGCTCGCATCGGCCGGTCCCATCGAGTCACTTGATGCTCTCACTCGGGTATTGGCTGGACATTGGAGGTGGATTGACAAGCTAGGACACGAATTACACGAATTCTTGCTAACCCTAGACATCCAGCCACATGAACAGCCCCAGCCCCGGAAACGTACAGCACAGGAACCTGAAGAGGCTAGCAGCGCAGAACTAGCAGGTTCATTAGCTGTAGTAGCGAGACCGAAACGACAAAAAACCGCACCGAATGCCTCCCCACATTTGATATCGATAATCCCAGATCAAAATCCATATCCCATTCCGTCGGCATCAGCTACCCCGGCAACCGCTAGCCAAACCGTGCCAGCCAGGTCCAGTAGTGCTCACAGTGCTTCAGAGCAAGGTACAGGTCGCCGAGGTAGAGGTAGAGGTAGAGGTAGAAGCCGTCCTCAGACTGCAGAAGAGATTAGACAGAGTTTTCTTGATGCCGAGCCTGAGGATCCAAGACTAACCACATTGTTCTCATTATCAAGGAATTTAGACAAAAATAAATGACTTATTTGGCTTGACTTGTTTGCGGTGAAGGGAAGCAGCGAAGGGATGAGAAGGGGACAAGAATGCGACGTGCTGGCAAGGTGGGAAGGCAGCCGATCAAAATCACACTAAGTCCGCGGGACCAATCGAAAAATAAATTACAAGTGCCGAGACATCAAAATTATTCTAAGTCCCAACTCACATTTGGCAGGCTCAGCCAAAAATGGAACGGTGCGGACCAGCCGCTTCGCAAAAGTGAAATAGCGTAGCCACGTGCGAAGCGAGCTGGTCACGAGCCTAGAAAATTGCATTCTGCTCTTCCCTCCCACCGTTTCTAGTCCCGCTTGGAGACCTCCGTTGGCATCACCCACAGCAACATCCATACGCCCTTGTCCGGATATTTGAGTCTTAATATGGGAATTGCTGAAGACAAGAATGGTGACATGCTGGAGAAAAATGCGATGGAATTTTAGGTATGCTTCCGCTGTCTTTTGCATTTTCTTTTACTGACGGTTTTGCCATTGCTACAGCGCGTCCGTGTCCAACGCTACCGGTAACCGGACAGCCGCAAGCAGTCGCCTCGAGGCTGGTAATACTACGACTTCAAGGTCAAAAGGCTACAAAACTATCATCTCGCTCAGGGAGGAAAAACGTTCGTAGACTCCCCTTTGCCTTGGTCGTCACAAAAGTAGTATTGCTGCTTTTGTTAAAATGGATAAAAGGTGGGGACAGCCTTTAAACTCGTTTCCGTTTCCGTGAGTAATTGTCGGTGCGACCCTGTCAATGTGGCTCATCGTCCGACTAGGTTGGGACCGACCAGGATTTTGCCCTTGTGTATTATACTTGGATGAACACGCACAGGCCCAGGAACCGTCTCAGTTCGCGCTCGAAAGCGTGGGTTGTCAACTCGAGAATCAAAAATTCGGATATGCTGTGCTCGGAGGTGGTCCGTGCGCACGCAGGACGCTCAACAACCATCAATGCTTCGGACCAAGCGGTACTCTTCTCCGATGGGCTGGTCCCAGAGACTCCCTCACGATTACGAGGCTAAAAGGATGCCGTCATGCCGCTCGTGTGGAGCTCTGTTCTCGCAGCTTCAGAGAACGAATGTCGGCCTACTACTCCTCGGCCAAACTGGAACTCGAATCTACATAATGACTGTATGTGTTATCGCTTGTCATCATTCCGTTGTGTCCCACTGATATTCCTGAAATCCCAGGTATGCCAGTGATTGTTTCGGTTGCGTTTCGGACCAGAAGCCAGCTACTCGAATCCATACTGGCAGACTCGGACGTCGTAGGCAATGTCCGAGACTGGTGTCGTCGACCATGATGGACCCTGATGCAGGACTGTATGGCCCCTTCGATTACACACTCTAACCAGAAGGCTGCGCGTGATAACGAACCCTACGATAGAACCACTTTTTAGCGGTTTATAGTTGTATCCCTCGTGCGTACTATGTAGCATTATTATACATGTCTCGCTGATAATGCTATACAGAATAGGATTGCTTCCCTGAGGTTTGTAGTCGGGCGACCTTAAATCATTGAGATCATGTTCTCACATATAGATCAGCTGTGAACTGCGCTTCTGCGCAACACTGCGCGTACTATGTCTTCGGTACCGAGCAGAGAAGAGGAAATCAAAGGAGCACTGCTTCTCCGTGCTTTGGGCACCCGTCCAAGGCGATCAATCCAAGACAATGTGCAGTCCTTGTTTTCAGTGTGTAAGAGTATTTCTTCCTGTACTTCGTCATCAGCTGTCAACTCAGTATCAGCCCTCAGTCCTAGATACATTGGTTTTGACCAGATGCACATGTACCGAATAGCACTGCAATAGCCTTATCGTAATTGGCTCCTGCGCCTATTCAAAAAAGAAATTTGCGATCATCTTCCATCAGATTTGCACAGTGCATCGCGACGATGTATGACATCCGCCCGTGGTGCGAGTCCAACGAACATTGGCTAGGGCGACCGCCCAATGGGATGTCGCAAATATGTTTCTCATTGGCAACGACCTTCGCTCCAATGCTGTATGAGCTGCGGACGGTAAGGCTATAAATCCAAGAAACCTTCTTCGTCAGTCTCATTCTAACTCCATTCTCCAGATCTCTGAAAATGTTCTATCTTACTTCTATCATCTCCGTTGCTCTCCTGGTCGTCAACAATGTCGTCAGGCATCCTGGTGAAGCTCCTTCGACTGAAGGTGAACTTGCTCGTCGTGCCCAACTGGAGACAGCTACTCGCCGTTCCCTTGCGGATTGCCAGAGCCACCTTGCTCGACGTGGATACACAGACAGGTCTATTGCTCGTCGCACCGTACTTGCTGAGGAGCTCCGACTAAAGCGAGGGCTTGCCACTCGTTAGTATTCTTCTCATTGCGTCGCCTCAGACATGTGCTAATTCAATCTCTTGTTCAGGTTCTCCTTATAAACGGGCTCTTACGGTGGCCGAGGTCGTGAACACGACCCACCTGTCGAATGTGACGGGACTCACCTCCGACTCCGACCCCTTCACCTCAAACACGTCTTGTGTACTCACTCCCGAGCTTGAACAGGGCCCGTATTATGTTCAGGGCGAATACATCCGCTCCGACATGAGCGAAAATCAGACCGGAGTGCCCGCATACGTGGATATCGAGCTAATCGATGTCTCGACTTGCGAGCCCTTAACCGGCGTCTATCTCGATGTTTGGCATTGTAACGCGACTGGTGTCTATGCTGGAATCGTCGCAGAAGGCAATGGTGATGACACCGATGAAAGTAACTGGGTGAGTCGGCAAAGCGGTTTAATTTCTTCATCTCTGCTGACATTTACTTCGTAGAACACGACTTTCCTACGTGGTATCCAGCAAATGAACGACGAAGGGTACGCTCAGTTCGAGACCATATTCCCAGGTATGTTGGTCCTCTATCTACTACTTTCCTTCGCGGACTGATAACTTTCCAAGGACACTACTCGGGGCGGGCCACTCACTTCCATATGATAGTCCATGAAAATGGCACCCTCTTCGATAATGGTACCTTCTCATCGAATGGTAACCAACATATCGGTAGGCCTTGCGATACAGCCCTGACTTCGATACGGTCACTAACACGATCACCACAGGCCAAGCGTTCTTTGACCAAGACCTTATCACCGCCGTCGAGGCCTCCTCTCCTTATAGCAACAACACCATCGCTATCACAGAAAACGAGGATGACCGCGTATTCATTGCGGGTGTCACGCCCGACAATGGAACCGGTGTGGACCCCATCTTGGAGTACGTATACCTCGGCGATGACCTTTCGGGCGGTCTCCTTTTGTGAGTGTTGATCATTGTTTTCCGTCTTTACTGTTACTGATTGTTTTCTCGCAGCTGGGGTGTAGTCGGTGTGGACCTCACGGCTAGCTACGAGTCCTCTCCCGGTGGTTACCTTACTTCAGCCGGAGGTATCGTCAACTCCAATGCTACAGCCATTGGTGTCGATGGTGCCGTGCCTTCAGGCGGAAATGGCACTGACGTTGGAGGAAATAGCACCACCACGATCGACAGTGGGAATAGTACGAGCACTGTCGATGGTGCCGCGCCTTCAGGCGGTAATGGTACCAATGCTACTTCCAGTGCATGAACACTTTATCATGACTAGAAGAGGCAAGATATTGACTGTCTTGTATTTCTGTTGATTACTCTTCTTGGCATATATTTTACAAGTTTATGTCGTCATTTTTCTGTATCGTCCATGTCCTCGTTTCACCTATTTTAATGTGACGCCCGAAACAGAATGTATATGTTTTACCTCGTACGAGGACTGGCGGTAATTCATCGAGGGGTGGTGCTGACTACGATGGCCGGATGCTAATCAATGGTTCAGCAGTCATATTTTTTACATTGATTTTCAGCTTTCATTTACCTCTGAAGAGATCCTACTCGAAGGGGGACTTCCTTGTCGATTTTCTTTATCATTTCGCTCGTCGTGCAAGGGCGTAGAGGCTCAAGAAAGAGTAGCCTCTTCTTTCAATCATCTTTTCGGAAAACCCAAATTTGAGAATAATGTTTATCCCTTTGCATAGTCTCATGAACCTGACTCAACGATCTGTATATGAAGAAAGGTCGTTGATTGAATGTAGATTCTGAATTCTGATCGGGGCAAATATGAGCGGTACTTGAAATAAGTGATGGCCGGTATCATCGTGGGCACGGTCCGGAACTCGGACCCTGCTCTCACCAACGACGTCGCGTCGTTCCCCTCTACTCTACATCCTCCAGATCCTCTAAGAGACGCTGGCTTATGCTTTAGGACTATTATGGACGTTTCATGTCCAAATGACGCGTCGATACATGATTATCACCCGTAGTTGATCAACAACCAGAACCTGAAGACCGCTTAGGTTTAGTGAGACCGAATTCGAAACGTCGCCCGGATATATCTCGCGATGATGCTCCAGTCACATCTCATCACGACATGCAGTATTCTTGCATTTGGCCACCGTTGGTCGGTTCACCTGGATCCTTTTCGGCCCAGCTTGCCATATAGTGAGTTAATCGCAGAGATGATCGTATCATTCACCTCCGAATTTCCTTGACAGAGTGTGATGAAGCCTAAAGATTGGCCAAAAGGAAATCTGGACACGAAACGGGAAAATAAGCCATGTGTGTGTCCGGATAAAACCCTACTAAATCTCCTAGGGTTTGTTCGGATGAGCGACACGGCGTGGACGTCCGGACAAAAAGCACAAGCCTTTCCGGAATTTATTCGATATTGTCCGAATAAAACATGACAGAGCACCTTTCTTCCTCCTATATTCGGTCCGGATGGCGACACGGCTTCGCCCCTTTCATGGGAGTCCTGGTACGTCCCGTTCGCAATCTGACAGTTGGCTGTACCTTACCGCCTGCACAGAGTAATTATCTCCATTGCGAAAAAAATGTTGTGTTTGGCGGTACCGGTCAGACTGTTCAGTCGTATACCGATCTCAAGTTCCATCTCTCAAGGACGGATTATATACGGCCATTATTATTGGATGAAACTTGCATTGTGACAGCGGGAAGGGACCCCGGTTCAGATTAGGGGGTTCAAGCAATCAGGGGAAATCCTCTCACAGAGCCTATTTCATCTCCGTCGAGATCGTCGCGTGTGAATATCTATCTGAAACTCTTATTTCACAATATTCAAGCGCAGCGTCATCCTCTCTCTTCTCTTTCTCCATGGCCCATCTCCCCGGTGATACAGTCATCGACGTCTTCCATCACATATGCTCGTCTGAACACGCCCACCGCGACGCGCTGAAGTGCGGAGAAGATCGATGGACATACGCAGAATTGGATTTCATCACCCGCACCATCGGGCGACGCTTCGAAGAGGAACACGGGCTTCATCCAACCGTCGCATTTATCGGCGAAAACCATCCCTATCTTTTCGCTTGCTTGCTCGCAGTATGGCGTATTGGAGGGATAGTCGCGCCCATTGATCACCATGCTCCAAAGCATATGCTGGAATCCATGCTTCGTATCGTGAATCCTGGCGTTGTGGTGGTCGCTTCGAATGTTATCACCACTCAGACCGTGGTCAAAGGTACGAATTGAATTTGATTTTATGGCCACTGACCTTAAATTTTATTTAGACATGTCTATTCCTCTACATGTTTTCGACGCTGAGAACATTATGGCCACTTATAAACAGCAGCATTCACATGACAGCAAATTTATCTCTGCCGGTCGTTCCAACCCATCCGACACTTGCCTTCTCGTCTTCACCTCTTCAGCATCCGATGCATCTAATCTTAAATGTGTACCACTGACGCA
Source organism: Armillaria borealis (assembly GCA_030435635.1). Lineage (NCBI taxonomy): Eukaryota > Fungi > Basidiomycota > Agaricomycetes > Agaricales > Physalacriaceae > Armillaria > Armillaria borealis. Next base: position 110,758 of record JAUEPT010000047.1, on the reverse strand, counting down.
TGTTACGGTACTTGCCCGTTGTCGGGCCCAGATTTCCTGGTTGAAGAAGTCTTTTTCCCATGACTCGTTTGACCATCTCCGCGTCCTTGGCTGGTCCCCGTGGTCCCATGTTATCGGGCTTAGTCACGACATTGGAGCCTGCACCATCCTGACGGCAGGATGTTACATCTTCGCACTGATGCCATCAGGATATCAAGTGGCCCATCACGGACTGATGGCGTCTCGTACTCTAGCCGAACTCCTTTTGGACGCAATATTGGAGGAGAAAGCCGACGTTTTTACCGGAGTTCCTTGGTTCTTTGAGGTTCTCAGGGACGGCTGGGTCAAGGAGGCCCATGCCGCTCGCCAGGCGCGTATCACGGATTCCCTCAGAAGTTTTAAGACTCTAGCAGCTGGCGGTGCGACAATGAACGCGGATGTCTTGGAGTGGTCGCAGCAGCTTGGGTTGCCCTTGGTTCTGGCAATCGGAATGACGGAATTCGGAGGTATTTAGTGTTTCTCTTTCCTCCATATGGTCTAGCCTCACTACATCGGAATAGGTCCACTGTTTCACGGATTGCCACCTCGAGATGAGGATGAAAACGGTTGGGATATTGATGACTGCCTCATTTCGGATGCAAGTCTGTACATTGATGACAGGGATAGTACGGAGAAAGGAACAGGTCAGCATGAAGCTTGAGTGGTACTAGGGGTTAACGGTTCCTAATAGGCGAGTTATGGATTACTAGCAAGACCATTGCTAAGGGCTATTTGCACCACGATTCATCGGCATTCACTGCAGACGTCGAAGGCAGTGTTACCTTCCACACGGGCGACATATACACTAGAACACCCAATAATAGGTTGGTTTGGAAAGGCCGAAAGGAGGACTTCATCCAGGTTTAGCCACTTTTCGCAGCTACAGAACCGTGCTAATCATATGTCTCGTCATTATCAGCTAGATTCCGGTGAAATAATGGACCCAAGGATTCACGAGAAGATGTTTGACGATAACCCGGTCATTGCACGGTCATGCATCGTTGGGAACAATTTCCTTCGTGGCGCATCGCAATTTGTGTGTTTGATCGTCGAGCTCACCGCACAGACCACGTTAACGAGAGAGGAGGTGTACGAAGAGGTGACAAAGACTGCAGCTACAGTTAATAGATCCTTGCCTCCTCCGTTACGTGTATTGTGGAGTCGCATCATCATGCTTGGCGTTGGTTCATCAATCCCATTGAACAGGAAACACCTCATCTGGCGTAAGAAGCTGGAGAGTCTATTCGGGGATCTTGTCAAAGAATTACCATCTGCGCCCTCTCCTGCAGCTACCTCTTCTCAACCCTCCAGATCTTGGACTGCCGACGCCGCGAAAGACATTGTGATCCACTCCGTGTCGATCGCGTTAGGGCTATCTGAAGATTTCCTCCTTGCGCACGCTGATGCGGGGTTTGCTGAGGTAAGGGCGGCTATTCATTCCTGTTAATACTGTATTGATCTATGGTTTAGCTCGGAATGGATTCTGCCATGGCATTGATGATCATAAATTCCGTAAACCGCCGCCTCCATCTTGATCTTCCTCTCAACGCTTGTCACACTTACATCGATCTCGACTCTTTGATTCATGCGGTTCACACGAAGCTCGGACTCGTCAATGAGCCCCAAAGCAATGGTCCTCACGTTCTTCCATTCTCGGGGACAGTTGATGAAGTAGTAGTCGTCGGTCAGGCTATGCGCCTTCCCGGAGATATCAATAACGTGGAATCATTCTGGAATGCCCTCGTCGAGAAGCGTGAAGACCTCATTATTCCGATACCATCTAACCGATGGGACCATAAAGGCTTTTACACGACCTCGAAGGCTATCCGTCCTTGCGATATCACTTTCGATAAAGCTGGTTTTGTCGATTATGCCAGTTATGACAACAGTTTCTTCGGTATCAGCTCTGCGGAGGCATTATTTATAGCGCCGTCCATCAGGTTGACCCTCGAGGCTGCATTTGAGGCTCTAGAAAACGCCAATATCCCTGTGTCGCGTGTCAAGGGTACTGATATGGGTGTGTTTGTTGCGACTGGACTGGACGAAGGATATCAACAGTTACTTTTTCTCGACCAAGGCTACGCAGGTACCTACTTTTTGGGTCCATCGTTCACTGTGACTTACTCTGCTTTCAGCCTACACTCGTTATTACGGCACAGGCATCGCGAACAGCACCGCCTGCGGCAGAATCAGCTAGTGCGTTGGATTTATGTGATGATCGGATAACAGCTTGTTCTTATTCTCGATGGTCATAGTCTTCTGGACGTCCACGGACCTTCTATAGCAGTCGATACTGCTTGCAGCGGTAGCCTTGTAGCGTTAGACCAAGGTTTGAGGCGCTACAATTTTATTCATTTCATACTCAATGATTCACTACAGCCGTCAATTACCTGCACTCTGGAGGAGCATCCGCTATTGTGGCTGGCGTGAACACACATTCCTGGTGCGCCACTTGTCTTTCTCGTGTTTACAAGTTTCGTCTCTTACCAAAAGCGTAGGCCAGGAACATTCGGGTGAAAGTCTTTCCACAACTTAGGCTGCAAAACCTGATCCCAGATTGATTTTAGCTTTCTCTCGGCACAACAAATGACGTCTACAAAATCTCGGTGTGCAACGTTCACTGACGAAGCTGATGGGTCCGTCTTCCATTACCTTCGGCTTTCTCTTGAAACCTTATGTATCTCAAGTTATGTTCCTTCTGAGGCTGTTGTGGCCATAGTCCTTAAAACACGTCAAGCTGCTTTGCGAGACAATGACAACATCCTTGGGGTAATCAAGTCCACAAACACACTTCATAATGGTCGTAGCCAGGGGATGGTTGCTCCCTCATCCTCAGCGCAGGCACTGTTGCAGAGATCGCTCCTTAGTAAAGCTTCAATAAAGCCGTCAGATATCGAGTGCGCGCTCTTTGATTGTTTACTCCGCTTAGGGCTGATAGATTCTCAGCTTTATTGAAGCACACGGTACTGGTATGTGTAAAATAAAGATGTTTGCCTATGAGCTCATTAACATATGTAGGAACTTCACTTGGAGACCTGATAGAGATCGAGGGAATCAACGACGTGTTCAAGAATAGTCACACCACGGATCATCCATTAGTCGTCGGCGCGGCAAAAAGCTGCGTGGGACATACCGAGACTAGCTCGGGTCTAGTTGGTATGGTAAAGGCCCTGGCATCTCTTTCTCGTCGATCTGTACCTGGTTTGACGCATCTTACCGCATCAAACCTGAATCCGAATATTGACTGCCATCTTATTCCCATGCACATACCCCATCAACCGGTGGAATTTTCGAAAACGAACAATCCACTGCGTGCTCTTGTCCTGTATGTTCCATTCACACATCTATGTTCACCGTTGTTAATAGCTCCCCGCCAGAGCTTACGGATTTGCTGGTACCATTGCTGGTGCCGTGATTGAAAGTGTCGAGCCCCGAGATGACCATGCGGTCCCAACACTGAGCTCGGAGCCCATGCTCTTCGTCCTGAGCGCCAAGTCAGAGACGGCGTTGAAGTCTTACATCCAAAAGTACATCGACTTTTGCGCATCGGTAGAGGAGGATCAATTCAAGTCGATCTGCTACACCAGCTGCGTAGGGAGAGAGCATTACCGGTTCCGGTTTGCCTGCCTTGCACGTACTATGGACGAGTTGATCGAGAAGCTGGAGGATCGGTTAACTCATCATACTGAAACCCGCTTATCAAATCCGAAGACTATCTTTGGGTTTTCAGGACAGGGATCGCAGTACGCTGGAATGGCTCGGGACTTGGCCATGAGCTTCAAAGGATTCCATGGTGTGCTCCGAGAGCACTGCGACGTCGCGTTCCAGTATTGTGGATTTTCGGTGATGGATATTCTTGTTGGCGGTAATTCTTCGAATGATCGCGACATCAACGACAGTGAAGTCGGCCAGGTTTGCACATTTATCTACCAGTATAGCATCTGCGTTTGGCTCCAGTCGTTGGGAATCCAGCATCAAGCTGTTATTGGTCACAGTTTAGGCGAAATTGCCGCTGCAGGTGAGTTCTTTTTATCGTCGGTGCTTTCCTCATCTCTAACTAGTTAACCAGTCGTTGCCGGAATATTCAATTATCAGGAAGGCATACGTTTCGTGGTTCAGAGAGCTCGCCTTTTGATGCCCAGGGGGCAGCATAGGGGCGGTATGGCAGCTATTGCTGCTGGCGAGGATGTGATCCGACAATACCTGAACAACTTAGGCATCTCCGAGTCTGTGGTGATAGCTGTTTTCAATGGTTCCGACTCTCATGTTGCATCCGGCGAAGCAGAATCCGTCAAGGTGTTAGTCTCTGCTGTAAAGAGAGATGGGATTAGGGCAGCAACGCTAAATGTTGATCAAGGTATGACCTTCGCAACGCCTCGTTCTGCTTATCAAAATTTCTTCGCAGGCTTTCATAGTCCATCTATTTTTCCGGCTTTATCTGCCTTGGGAGAGACGATCCGTGAACACGACTTCCCCAATCGACCATTACAAGTCCCAATGTTTTCGACCGTCACGGGCAGGCCGATCCGCGCCCAGAGTTCTTTGCCCCCAACATATTGGGTTCGTGCCTCTGTTCTGGTGTCCATCGTAATGCTTGATTATGATTATTTATAGGTTGATCATGCTCGAAATCCCGTACTGTTCTCTCAGGCGCTGGACGAATTGCAAAGTGACAAATCGATTGTTACCATCCTTGATATTGGTCCCCAACAAACATTCTGGGGTCTATCCCAGGGTCTTGTCGACAAGGTCAAGATATCCATCTCAGGGAAGAAAGGTACCAACCAAGAGACGGCGCTCTTCAAAGGATTGGCAAACCTATACCAAACTGGTGCTAGCCTCGATCTCGCCAAATTATATGCACAACGGCCGAATTCGTACTCAAAAACTAACATTCCAACATATCCCTTCCAACGTCAACGGCACTATCCCGCTTTCATACCTACCTACGACAATCTGGGCGACTCCCCGTCCGCGGTACGTGCTAACAGTAACGGCAAGAAAAAGGAGATCTTTTCAATCCCGGACAGTCTTCGTGCCGTCTTGGATGACCATATGATTGAAGGCCATCGAGTTGTTCCGGCAGCGGCGTTGGCGAGTTTCTTCATCTCATTGTCGAGAAATTCAGCGCGATCTTTAAAGAACATACGGTTCCATAGACCTCTCATTGTGGATGAGGACATCCATGTAGAGGCGCTACTAGATAACGACGGAGCTTTCACCCTGTATCAAGGCACGACGTTCCGAGAGCATGACAAGATCTGCTCAGGGCACTTCGCCTCCTCACTGTCGCCATACCCATATAAACAGTGGTCGTCGCATATTCCACCGAACGAGGTGATTGACCAAGGCAGGCTCTACAGTGCCTTCAGACATGTTCATTTCGGCGAAACCTTCCGCAATGTCACTCGATTCGACGTTTGGAATGATCGAGTTGACGCGTCTATCGTGGTCGATCCTTCGACGCACTATCCCGAGCACGACTATATTCGCAAATTGGACCCATGCTTGCATATGTTCGGCCTGGTTACCACTTTGTTGGGAAATGCTCCTCCCACAGAACGAACAGAAGGATCCTTCCTACCGTCTTCCCTTGAAGGCTTAACACTCTACACTGACGACTTACCGCTGAGCTTTGTTTGTCGCTATCATCTTCCCATAAGTATGGAGAGAAATGACCATGTTATGGCTGTTAAATTCGACGTCCTTTCCAACGACGGGGAGCTTCTCGCGTCCTGCAAGAAGTACTCGGTTGCTTGGATTCCGGTGGGAACAATCAAGCAAAACGTTGCCCCGACCTCGAACGCAGGAAGCACTCCCGGTTCCTGGTTCAGCAATGCGTGGGTACAGAGAGACATAGCATCTACAACGTCCCCGTCTTCTGTTCTGGATTCTGTGCTTTACATCAGCCCCACACCTCGTGTCCCTTTACTAGAAGAACTCGCCAAAAGTACATCGGAGCTAGCTTACGCGGAGTTAACCAACTGCAGACAGTGGGCAACAATTCACGGCACGAACTTTGATCCTTCAGCTCTTATTTTTGTCGATGCAGACGTCACCGTGACGAAGACAAGGTCTATCATTATTGACGTGACCTCATTCACCGATAGTCCTCGTTCGAGCACATTCTCGATGTGCTGGAAGCCGATTCTTCAGCTGATGAAGGTGCTGATGACAGGGAAGATTCGTTACGATAATCTCGTCATTCTCTCCTCCTGCTGTACAGGCAACGGGAATTCGTATTCTGTTGGTGCTGTGGTCCAAGGAATGTTCCGAGTCTTTCGTCGAGAGACAAGCTCACACGATACCATCTGGGGCTTGGATATCCCTCGAGGTCTATCATCTACCGAGATCATCAACGTCATTGGGCGCGAATTGGAACAGAGACCGTCAAGGGTGATCAAAGATAGCATCATCTCTGTGCGCTATGATGCTGGTCAAAGGAAGTTCTGTGAATTCGTGCCAGGGCTACGTCGTTTAGAAGGTGATGACGATGCGAGCTTTGACGGTGTAACCATCATTGTCGGACTTGGAAGTATCGGGTCAGCTCTGGCTTCTTACATAGCAAAGAAGGGAAGTCACACTATCATATTTATTGGCCGACGGTCAAGAGGAACAGTTCGTGTCTTTCTGCTTTCTGCTTTCTGCTTATTGACATGACATCTGACAGGTAATCGAAGAACTTTCGAAGATAGCCTCAGCATCTTCGAGAGTAGAGTACTTGCAGGCCGATGCTTCGAACAAAGAAACTCTTCATCGGGTTCTGCTTGAAATACACGACCGGTTTGGGGCCATCCGCAACATTATCCACACTGCTGGAGTTGTGCGGGATGCTATCATTCCAAACGTCACTGAACACGACTTTGAGCAAGTACTGAAGCCAAAAATTGACGGGGCATGGAATCTACACCTGTTGTCCATTGAGCTGGGGCTAACAATCGACCATTTCGTCCTCCTAAGCAGTATCAGGTAAGTGTTCGTCGCGAAACAGGGATACAAAATGAAACTGATCTCGAGTGTAGCGTTCCATTAGGAAATGTTGGGCAAGTCGCCTACGTTGCGGCGAACTCATTCTTGGACCACCTCGCTACCTATCGCCAGGCCCTAGGTCTATCGGCCGTCTCCCTCCAGCTAGGTGCTTGGGAGTCCAACCTCATCCAGAACCTCGACATCTCGAAGGGCCTCGTGAAACCTCTTAGCAATGCAGAAGGCATCCCCATGATTACGAAGGCAATGGAGCGCGCTAAGAAGCATCAGGATCCAGTCCAGGACATCGTGAAGTTTGATGTAGAACTAATGCGCGAGATCCCTGCGTTCAAGGAGGACAGGATGTTTGAGTCTATCGTTGGTGACGTCAGTAACACATGTGCGCCGACGACGACAAGAGATCAAGCAGAAGAAATATTCATCAACGTTATACGGGATGTCCTCGAGCTAAGAAAGGGGGAACATTTAGGTTCGTAAGATTACTGTGCAACCGTTAAAACACTGCGCTGATGAAGTTTTCCTCTATAGATCTCGAGGAGTCTTTAACCGCCAGCGGGATAGATTCGATTGCATTCGCACAAATTCGTGGTCGTCTGCTGAAGGATATAGGTGCAGACATTCCTATGGTTTACTTGTCGGATGTGTTTTCCATGAAGGACATGGTTACTAGTGTGTGTGAGAAGTTCGACAACGCAGTATCATCTTAGCTATTTTTCGCATGTAGATTTGTTAAATATGTGGAGGATGCTGCGGGTGGTAACTTATTACGAGTATGGGAGAGCCGGGATATTGAACGTGCAACAGTGATGTAGAGAAAGAATACCATGAGAGGGAAGACCCGAACGTGAGACCAGCATCAGTAGACGGTTCAGAAATCATGACCTGACATAAGTACTGAGCCGTATGAAGGACAAAATCCATCACCTTTCATGTATTCTACCATATCCAGAAGCAACGATAATGACCCTTAAGAGATACAGCCACGTAGCATTGATGTGGTCTCTTATGCATAGGGTCGTCTTCAAATCACTGCGAAGCTTAGCACCCTCCGTCGCAAATGGAAGCTGAAGAGGAGCTCCGTGTGGGGTTATTTCAATCAAGTAAGTACTGACTTACTTGCACGCATCAATAGAACCGCCTCTGTCAAAAAGCGTTTTCCGCGTCACAAATCGCAGATCGATGAAATTTCAAGGCGCTTGGAGGTGATGCCTTTCCATTCATCTCTTGCCGCCAGTCGAGGATGGCCAGTTCGAATATAGGCCCTGACAGCAAAGAGTATTCTAGGCTAGCTATATAAAAAAAGCGGGAAATAATTACGCATCATGAGATAAACCGGGGATTTCTTCGCGCGATTATACATAAAATGAGAGATGGGAACCACGTCTAATGGCGGTTCAGTGTCGTGCTCTGTGAGCAATCCACTGATATACAAATTTGCTTCGCCACGATTCAGTTCCATTATAGTCGCAAGTTCGGCTCAAATATGGTCTATCTTGAACACACCGACTCGGGTAGCAATGAATTTTGCATGCACGTTCGTCGCCGTCAATACAGACTCCATTTCCTTGAAAAATATGGGTCCTTGGAACCAATAAGGGCCTGAGGTCACAATCGTTCCAAGAGATGAGAGTGAGGCGGCAGAAATTTATAATCATCTGAAATCGGTAACACACGTCCACGTGCTATGAAATTCCGAGTCCTGTGTATACAGGATTCGGTCTTTGCAACTTGAGCTTTCCAGGGTGGCTGTGCCGTTTGATTCTCCTTCCTTATGGGGACGTTATCATGTGACCTTTTTAATATTGCTTACTTATACATCGTTCAGGTAAATTCTTTCATGCTCGCTTGAGCCTCAATGCTCAAGATGCCCCTTCGCTAAGGAAGAACTCGAAGCCGTTAAGACACTTCCAGAGGACACCCCGTGTATATTACCTGCCTTGGTACACTCACTGAGCTTTGAATAGAAGACCGTGACCAATGACCATGCACCGGAGAGAAATCTCGGCTCCTCGAGGAATTCAAAGAATACGTCGTAGGCTATCAATGTCATGGGAAGTCAAGCTCTCTTCAATTCGTTCAAGAAGCCGGGGATGTCAAAGTGTGGCAACTAGGGACACCATTCAATATCGCGACTTTCACTTCTTTCCGACCCGAATTTTGGGAATTCCGTCCGTAGAACAACCCCCACCGCTGTGTCCCGCAAGGGATGAAATTCAGATTTCCACCTGGGGATCCTATGCCAACACTCGTTGACACGTACGTACTTTATGTACCGGAATAACTTTATTCCCGCCATCCACCAGCTGATGTTTGAGAAATCCTTGAGGGAAGGGCTACACTATCGAAAATTCCAGTTCGGGAAAGTCGTTCTGGCCGTCTGTGCACTCGAGTCCAACTACGTAGGTGGCTCTTGATTCCTCATTGAGGGTGAACAGTCATAGTCATCAAGTCGATGGAGTTGAATATATTAGGTTACCAGCCGGCGTCGCTCGTTTCCTTCCTTGGAACCTCCAAGTCCGTATGACGCGCAACTCTGCTTTGAAAGCCTAATATGTCTTCCTCTTTGTATAAGCCTTTGACGGAAGTGACAGTTTCTCTGTGAATTCTACTTGCGTTCCCCGGGCCCGCAACAATCATAGATATTTGTGGGCTTGCATGATATGCAGGGGCTCACAAAAAGAAGACGAAGAAGACAGTGGAGGCTGAACAATGGAAACATGTATCTTGGTACTTCATGCATTCATCTCTCGGCCTACGTTTACCTATTTTGTCAGGTGTCTTGTAGGTATAGATAGGACCTTTGGCTCAGCGCCGGATCGGACATATGTCATTTACGATGAGGAGTGCGTATGATCTCTCTTCACTGACGCTCGAGCTTATTCCCTACAGCATTGGAATCAGCCTACCCCGGACCAAATGTGACGAGTATTGGGAACATTCTGACCTTTTGACAAACCATCAACTGTGTCATTCTTGAATTGCGACCTCCGGTACGGCTGATTATGGTCTGTATGTGCACTATCACATGTTCTCGGGCTTTGCTCCTGGGAATTATCACTCGTTTATATGGCGCAGTACTCAATTCATACATCAGATATCCTTTTGTGCTCAAGAAAAATTGGGAACATCAAGTAGTCATCGGAACAAATGGGTGAACTCTATTCGAGAGCATTGTAGGCACACAGCTCCGTCTCTTTGTTTGCTCCTCAATCTGATCTCCTCTAATCCAGTACTACGGGATCCCGACCGTGCTGACTTGGTGCGTTTCTCTCAATCCGCATCCCTTCTGCTGCTATATCACCATCTTTGAATGCCCACCGACCATTTATCACGGTTCCGCGCAGTGACGTTTGTTTTTCCTCCCTTGCCATATGTACACATTCCGCACACTCGTGTTCTGACATCGCAGAGCTACAAAGTCGGAGGAACAGTGGTTATTTTCCTCTTGTATCCGGCATAAGTCTTTTCATTTGTCTTGTGAATTGTTTTTATTCAAATATGTATTTACTATCCTTCAATGGCAGACGGCATTCAGGATTGCAATTGACATCGATAAAGGGATGCAAGACGTGCACAAGTGCCTGAGAGTACTCGCAGAACTGGAATGCGGTCCGTAAACATTGGCCGTGCTCTACTCCGTGGACTGTGGCTGATTACAGGATGAGAGGTATCCATATGCCGGTACATTATAGTATATCTCTTGCCGAATTTCTAGTGGGCTACTGACGAAGGTCTTTCCATTCTCCAGGGATATCCTATATGAGCTAACGTGTGCTAGCTATCTTCCGCTTCCGAACTTGCAGATAATTCAGACCTGCTGCCATACAATCCTCAACAACAGCTCTACGCCCTACCGATACAGTACCGCCCCTGCACGAACGCCCCTCCGCGGACAAGCCAAGACACACAGCATCATCATGACACAAAGCTTCGCCACAATCATCTGAACTTCTTATTTAATAAAGGGGGTCTAGTCAAAGTGTATAGCAGCGATTACGTCTCGCCCTCACAGCCTGTGGCTGTCCCTCCTCTTCTGCAACGCCGACGGCCATCCCTCCCGCTGTAGCAGTCCAAAAAAAACAGAGGACTCGGTCTTGCCACGCTTGCGTTGGCCCACCGCTTTATCCCCTCCCTGCAGGCGCGTTCGACTCGCCTGAAGTGTTCGGCAGCATCTTGACCAAGAAATTCTACTTTCTCCCTTCCAGTGAGAGTACCCGAGGTCCTAAGGTCAGCAGATACTCTACTCGTTGTCTAGCCTCTTCTACGATTTAGCAGCCTACACCATTCTCAAACCACCATTTGCTTGCCCGGTGTTTCGAAAAGGAGAGATACGCGCCGTCGACCCGTTGTCAAACTCATGAATATCCCGTTGTGAGTCAAACGGTCTCAGACCTAGCATGGCCATGGTGGTGAGCAAGAAAAGAGGAGAACACACGTAATTTAATTGAGGCTCCGAGACTTATTGGTGGGCGAAAGAAAACCTTAACTTGCCATTAGCGTCTAGAGTGTGATACAAGGAAGATACCTCGACGAAGTGGCCCGGGTTAGCAATAAGTTAGCAGAGCCGAGAAGGAAGTCAAAATGACATTTGCAATGATCGCACCGCGCTATGATCACATGTGATTCAATTTGGCACGAATTTGAAAATGCCTCCTCTTCCTTCCTCCAACGTTATTACTCTGGAAACTTACCATTTTGTATTGATGACGTAAAAGAAACCTTGGTCTCTATCCACTATCATCCCGTCGTTCACTACAAACTACCTCTTGTTGAAAATGCCTATGTTCATGCCTGAACTCGGGATTGCCTGGGCAGACCCCAAACCAGAACGCCTTTGTCAGTTCCCTGAATGTCCACATAAGTCGAAGGGATACGATGGCCATAAGATGAAAATGTGCTCAAAATGCCAGGACGTGCGGTACTGCGTTAGTGCCTTTACTCTATATTTTCAATATTGGCTAAACCAAGTCTTAGAGTAAGGATTGCCAACGATCCGACTGGAAATCCCATAAACTGCGTTGCCAAGTTCCAGCGAACTTGATGCCTTCAGACTGGATCCATGTGAGTCTTACGGACACTTGTCTGTATGCGATGCATGATTTACCTTCATTTCAGAAGTATGGGGGCACCTTTCGCTGGGCAGCCATCGAGGCGCTTCGTCTTCACACCAATTACATGCCCGCAAAAGGGAAAGGGCTGGAAGTCATCCTCTTCGAAGGTACCGCAATTGGACCCAACCTTCCTGAATTCCTCGTCTCCAGCTGCAAGGTCTGCGACCTGGGAAAGGTCATTCCTGGATACCAGGCCGACCATGATCCTACTGTCAGTCTCTCCCGTGATATTCGAAAGGCAGGCGGAATCGGCGCTGTCACCGTCGTCTTTTCATTTTGGAAGAATCCGGGCAGTCCGGGGACCGCTATTCGGGAGGATTTTCATTTTCGTGAGCCGCGAAAGGGAAACTATAAGTATATGCCGAGAGACCAGTGGAAGGACATGGTGAAGGCTACTTGCAACGGCAGGATTTCTTTAGAACAGATTGAGAGAAACATCCATTCGTTAAGCAACAGGGGTTGCAATCGCGAAGGGGATATTGGCTGGCGACTCTTGCAGGAGATCAAGAAGCTAAAGTTGGCGTCTGAGGATGAGACGAGCATTTTGGCCGATCCTGAGGTCATAACCATGATGGATGATCTTCTTGACAAGAGGTCGACAGTATAGACTTTCATAATGACAAACGCATGTGAGATATTGCGTTCACATTTTTCTTTTTCTTTTTCTCACATCCTATGACTCCCCACAATGGCAATGTACACTGACGGTGCATATCTCCTTTGGCGCTTAAAAGTACCGCCTTCTAAGTTTTCCCTTACTCGATTGTAGAATAGTTTCCTTATCTACCCCTGGAATAAATCAGATACACTCATAAGAGACTCGAACAACGGGCATTGTGGGTATACTGTAGACGATATGCTCCGTAAACAAAAAACTACTAGTCGTAATGTCCTTTGAGAATGTCTATTGTTCTCGTACAGTATCTATCGTTCCTAGTAGCTTGAACAAGTTCCACCTCAGCGACCGGAGGTCGGTTTTGGTTGAGGCTTTGACTGCCCGTGGCCGGTCACAGGTCCTGTGACACGACCTCTCGGTTTCTGGTCCCTTCACCCAACGTTGAAATTAAAAATTAAAATATAAGTGCAGACACTCACGTATCGTCCTCATCCTCCTTGTCAGATTTAGCATCCAAGAAGGTAGTGTAACGCTTTCGAAGGATTCGAAAAGGCATTAGGATCCTGGTATCATCGTAAGCGCAAGAAAGGTTTTGCTGAAATATGCACTCACAAGCGGAATTTTATTCTTTGCTTTCCTCCGATATATTCAGAGGGAGCTGAAGTCGCTTGTACGTCAGGACTCTGAGGAGGCGACGCTTGGGGTGCATTGCCCTCGCCAGCATTACAGGTGTTCTCTTCCTTAGCCAGTTCGCTGAAAAAGAATCACCAAGAGTTCAAGCGATGCCATCCAGTGGGACTAACCTCTTGGACGCTTGTTCGCTGATACTCATGTTGGATTGGGGGGTTGGCGAAGGTGTAAGATGGCCTTATCTATGCGATGTATGGGCTGTTTAAACCTGTTAAAGGAGATGGTCCTTGCACAGCCGTTTATTATACTCACGACAGCAAACAGTACAGGACGACACAGGATGAAGGAAAATGCGGTAAAGCTTGACGCTAAGGCTGTCAGCCTGTTAAGCGCTGTGATGACCGCTTTGCTTATTCGGACACTGGAGACCAACCGGAGACGCCATCTCGCCGTATTATAGTTCAATCAAAAATATGAACATAGGAGCCTGAGGTAAGTTCGGGAAGATAGGACAACAAGCAATCATGGTGGAAAACGTTGAGGTTAAGCTGAAGAACTCGGTCCGCCAGTATCCGCCGGGTCGGGTCGGGATACACGTGATCGAAACCAACTTGGGGGCCATCCGACTTGTCCGGGTACCCGCCGCCCGGTACATCTTGACGATTCATTTGGAGACGCTGTACGTATTAGACCAGGCTGGTATGCGCTGCCTCTTGCGCTATTCATGGGCTGGACAGCATCTGCTGATCATCGCGGAATCGGCGGTTAACTAAGGGCTTCGTCACTGTCAGCGTCGACTGGATACTTTTCTTGGTGCTTAGCGAGAATCCTCGCTCAGTTCTAAACGAACATTGTTTCCTGATGCCTTTCGTCATTGACCTTCACTTTGAAACTTCCGTTAAGTCCCCGAATCTCCTGAATGTACTCCACTCGATGCTGTATAGGTGCTGTCGTGATTGAAAAAAAAATCGATGAGTGGCGGCGTCCTGTTTTTTCCTCACAGATACAGCAAACGTCAGCGCGGCAGTTTTCTTCTTTAAATGCTGTCCTGACGTACTCTTCATCGCCGATTGAACAGGTTTGTGGTTCCTTGAGGCAGCATGCGCTTGTTGTGCCTAGAAGTTTCTTGCTGGCCGCCTAATCGCCGAAAACTGGTGCTTCATCCACAACCACGACTACCATTCCGCTACTTCCCCTGCCGTTCAAGTCAGTAACATATATACTTCCTCCTCTGCGGCAGAATCTAACGATCCGTCTTTTCCCCAGGGCTATCGCCTTCACACCGAGTCACATGAGAGTCATACTGCTAGACACAGCTGTGCTCCTCAGCTCGCACACACCGAAGCCAAATCTGCCACTGGAATCTATGGCGGACAGCCTACCATAATTTGGAACTCGTGTAGTTCGAAGAAAAGGTTCTTCGCTCCCGTCGTCAACCCATGTGTGCTATCTCTGTGATTGATTGATGAGGCTCGATGCTGTGATTGATATGTTAAAGCTGGAAAATTCTTGCGCTCTATGCCCGACCGTCGTAGACCTACCTATCTGGCTGCTTTTGGTTCTCGATTATCTTGTAGATTGACCTTTGGCAGCTATACTTCAGAAGTAACTTGCTGGTTTTATGCAGGTGTCATTCGTTATCAGCGAGCGCTTGTTTCTTGGTGCACAGCGCTTCTCTCACGCGTTGATCTGCAGTGTGGACGACTACAAGCTCCGATATGTCCTTGCAGGCGCTAAAAAGCTAGTCCTATCTAACCATAGACATGCACGAATCCTACAGCACAAATTCAATAAAGGAGTTTGGTGGCTACAGATGGTACCAAGCACGTTCTCTTCGATCAGAGCGATATCTCTCTATGTAGTGAGCTTTTATAATTATGCCAGGGGTTTTATGCAGCTGATAAGAATTCAGGATTTCATACCCGTTGTCCGGAGCCACATCCCGAGCATTGACAGACACTCAATGATGATTCAAACTACTCAGCGAAATGTGTGTGCTAGGCAATGGGTAGGAATATCTTAACCCTAAGATTTTCCATCGGAGACTTGGTGGGAAATGAAATAGTTCATCGATAGAATCTTGCTTATCGGCTGTGAACAATGCCTTTCTCTCGTTTATCAGTTTCATCATTCGCGCGCGCAGGACCATGTAAGCAAACCAGGTATACTCTAGTAGCTCTGTGTACACGGAACGCCCATTGGCTACTCACAATTCCCGCGAACAAATTGCGGGCTAAGCAATTCACTCGAGCACTTTTGTACTCAAGTGATGTGATCTAAACGGAGGTGCTGGAGCCGAGGAACGCATTTGTACAGCATCTGTGCCTTGAGACCACACGCGGTCATGATGTCCATCAACCGAAGCTTGGATAGGTTTGCTGCGGAGAGGAATTAGCGAGGTTTAGGCAGCAGAGAGTGGGTCCATGAAGACGAAAGAGTACTGTTCTTTCCACAAGCTGTGCTCGCTATTTCGGTCCCGCTGGTGATGCGCAGGTTCTTCTTCAAGTATGGTTCTACGCACACGGAAGCGAATTTGTTATACTAGGGCCATTCTCCTTTGGCGCGTGTAAGTCCATCTACAGCGCCCAGTGAAGTTCGCTCACAAACCTGAGAGGTCTCCTTCTCACCCAACCTTCCTTCTTCTGTCGCTCAACCGTCACACAGCCGTCAATTCTAAAGAAGTCGAACACAGCCCCATAGTGACGGGCGTACTTCTTTCGATCTTCCCGGCTGCCATAAAACTCAGACCGAAGGACTTAAGCTACCCTGAACCTACTACTATCTCCTCTCCAGCGATGAGCGACTCAGACATTAAAAGATACATCGTCGCTACTGACGGGAACACCCGTGTCTTTGTCAGTAGATCTGAAGTATCGCGGTATGAGGTAAGCAACGGACCCCAACGTGAAATCCTCCAACTAACGTGCAGGATTTAGGATTTTGTCGCCATTACACGGCAATATTTCTTCCCGGGGTCTGACTCCTTGAAATTGGTTATCCAAACCAACGAGCTGGCCATATGCGCTGGCCACTATGTCGACATTCCACCAAATCTATGGGAAGAAATGAGTACATTTATCTCTGGTATTCGGGTTATCAGTCGTGAGTCCCAACGTCCTCTTTTCCACCTGTTGGTGTACTAACTAGCCATCAGGACTTGCTCGAGCAACGTCTCCATTGATGGCAATTTGTGTAAAGACAATTACAGGAAAACAGATACCGCTGTCGCTCCCTGAGTCTGCGTTCGTATCCGACCTAGCAGCGCTTGTTCATGAATCAGAGGGTCATCCGCCAGAGGAGCAACATCTCATCTATGGCGGGCGATGGCTCGCATTCGAAGACCGCCTTTCTGCGTATGACATTCGTGATGGGGCGACAATTCATCTTCTTATACGAGGCAAAGGACGCGTATGAAGGAGACTAGGGGACCACTTCGGGACATTGTGGATCAAGGATGAGCGGACCTTGCTTTATTATATATCTCAAAAGCGCGGACAAGATATGGCGTGCTGGGCTTAGGTAGCATATGAATGCATTAATGAAGGGTAAATTTGGACAAATGTAACATAGAAATCTACGGACGAAACTGATACCTAGGCGATACTGTCTTTGATAGCGAGATATCCTTTATGTATACTCTGTCGCCAAACATGCTTCTTAAAATTCTCCTGAGCTTTACGTTTGACAACTTCGTTCGATGCAGATCTATGGATTTCAATCACCAGAAATGTAGTGGGAGGTCGCTCTCCCAAAGTGGGTCTTCCTCTCTCATACCTTTCCGTAATTGCTCCATCTAAAACCTCCAGTTCCTTCGGCATATTTCCGCTTGTAGAGAAGACGATATCCAGCGAGGCATGTGTAGGTAGGCCATCGACTATCCGACCCAACAGTTGAATCGGCATCGTCGGCTTCTCCCAGAGGTCCAAAGTCACTTTCGATAGCCTGGAGTGCCGTATCAAAGTCGCGAGTGATACCTGGGGCAGTACATTGCCGGAGACTGTTGTCCACGTATAAGATACAGATCACAAAGAAAATATAAGGTACTTACCTGTATCCATCGAATGCCTCACAGACGACGCGCAATTCCTTGAGCTTGCTCGGAGCTTCCCCGCTGCGTCGGAAGAGATTGTCCCTGAGCAGAGCCGCAAGCTCATGTTTTAGATCAGCGGTGAGAACCGAGTTCAACGCCGGGTCCATAACAATAATAAGCTTCCGTAGGCTGCGGACGGAGATCTTGACTCGGGAGGATTTCAGGATCAATTTGAGAAAATCAGCCATATGAGCATCTGGGAAATTGAAGAGGGAAAGCTCTTCGAGATCGTGTACATGATTTGCTGCCAGGACCGCTGTCCCAGCTGCAGCTTCGGTCACGGTGAGACGGATATGTCCAAGAATGAGAATATCGAGCTTCAAGCAGGAGTATATGATCTGGTATAAAGTATCTCGAGACATAGATACGTTCGAAAACTTCAGCGAAGTGACGTTCCTTGCCCAGCACGTGGGGACTGAGATTCTCCCAGGGCCGAATAGAATAATTTGGTTGACATCGCTAAACGCTAGACGAACAAAAGGCTCTAAAACATCTGACCAAAGTTGGAGATCTATTATCGCGACGTTTTGCAAAACCAATGTTCGGAAATCAGGCGCACGGGTAGCGACCGGTCGGCTGAGGATGGACCGGAACATAGGGTTCGATAATGTTATTTCTAGGAACTTCCCATCCCGGGGTGGACTGGATATGGTAGAATCCCGAAGGAGTACCTCCAGTTCGTTCAGATCCTCGAACTCTAGTGAAGGAAGCGAGATATATTTGTAGACACTGTAATGAGGATCGCGCAAGATGATGAGGATGTGGGCCGGAGCGGAAAATGACGGGAACGATATCGTTGTACAGCGACCCGTGCGCTCAGATTCTTCACGAAGCCTATATTCAACAAAGTTGACGACGTCGCGAAGTGCAGCATAGTTTGGGTGATGGGCATTCATCTCGACGGATGCAGTAGGAATTCGACTGAGTGAGGAGGAATGATGTTGATTGGAAGTTACATCGAGATTTAAATAGCGAAGGAACAAGGGGTACGCAATTGTGTACAAAGGCTATGCAGACATGCTTTTTTTCATGAAAACAACGTTTCTGGGGGAAGTAAAGCGATTTTGTCAGGTGTTTCCACGACATTGTCAAATTGTCGTGCGAATCGTGTCGTAGATATTCCAGAAACGATCGTCGATTTTTGGCGTCGAGAATCCGTGCGACAGACGAGCCTTGGGATCCAGGGAGATTGCTCATAGTTCCAAAGCGGACCCCGAAGGGATGCTGAAGAAAGACGCGGTAGAATAGATGTAGACAACCGTGTAAATGTGGCGGCTCAGCGCTTAAGACGGTGACGACCAGCCATGTGAAAACATAAACCGAGAGTAGCTCATTGATACGCGGCGCGATGGCTGTGGAGTTACCACCAGACAAGAAGTCGGTTCCCCACCTGCCAGATAAGGGAGAGCTGTAGAGCATCATTACAACGACCCAGGTTGGCAGAATCTTTCCGTTCAATTTTCATGTTCCAACCTGACAATATTGAACTTGAGACTTGAATGCGGGCTAATACACGGTTAGAAGCCAGGGAGAAAGAGGAGGATGAGCGCACTGCACACCCTTGTTCGTATCCTCAGTCAGCTGCGACAGACGCAAAAGCGCTGTGGCGAAGAAAGCCTAAAGGAACCAACAAGGAGCAGGGTAGTGGGAGATGCCACGTGGTATCCCTGGGCCTCCGGCCCGCTTCAACATGGACACGTGGCATCCGCCTACCTGGGCATCCTTCCCTACCGCGTGCCCTTCGCCACGTACCAGCACCACAGACTGGAAACCTTCCCTTAGACATTAATCTTTATCAGTTTACTCCTCACATCCTCATATCCTAGCGACAATCAAGGCGTTTCTACTTCTTTGGCAAAGTAAAGGGCACTAATTCTCTAATGCTGGTGTATATTCTAGTAGGTAGGCTGCTTGCTGACCCCGGGTTGTACTGTCATTGGAAATACTAAAGTGACTCAAAAAGATTTTCTCCGGCCGCCGTTTCTGCCCTTAACTGCCGGGAATGCCAAGAATGCTGTATTCTGTTGATTCTTGCGCCGGTTATCTATCTATCTGTCTTACGAGCGTCATCTCACTGATGCAAGAGGGTTATCATGTGGCGCTCAGAGATGGATTCATCGGACGCCTGTTATTTCTATCCTGACGTATAAACGATCCTTAGTTGCACACGCTCGACGACCACACAGGAATATGTTTGAAGTCTTAGAACAGAAGTTCTTCAGTCGCGATCGTTGACTCGCTGCCCACCTCTCCGTCCTCATCGGAAATCAGCTGGACAGCATATGCTAAGCACATCAGCCGTTCGCCTCTGTGATCAGTGCCGTGGCCAAGGTGCCAAGTTCTCGTTTTTGGTACGTCCTCGTCAACATGTACACATTCAACAATTCCCCGAACTCACAAATCGACATGACTGTCGTTTGAGTTGCTGAAGCATATCATATATTTGAGGGGAAAGCGCTTCGATAGCCGTTTATATATGAACCCCGTGAAGAACGTACGGTGTTGTGAGTACCGTTGATTATCGTAGTTCGCCCTCATCTTACGAGACGGTACAGAGTAGCAAACCTTCCCTGGATTTACCGCCTGTATGAACCTTCGATGAGGTAAAAACTAGGTTTTTGTACCTGTCGCCAAGTAAGATTCATAATTCAGTCCCTATGAAATCCTTCTGATGGTGACTTCCGCTACAGATATCCTGTCGAGAGACTCAACATGGGCTCGATGAAACCGAGTCACGTTGGTTGTATCTCACTGGTGCCGTGTGGATGGGTATGGAGCACGCAATCTGTTTGTCGGAAAGTATCGTTTTATTGTCTTGGCGTCAAGTTACACAACTGTCTTCCCAAACTAGCGACCCCGCTATGAATTGTTTATGTCCATGAAACACTGCCGCCGACCATTGCGAAATCTAGACGGGGCATTATAAGCCGTCGAGAACGGTTCCATTCAACTGCACGAGTTCTATCTTGCATACGTCTCTTCTACATCCAGGCTTGCCTATCCCATACTGCGGCGCTGTGCTGCTTGAAGCTTCGGCGACCGGCGTGCTATCTACTGCTAGCCTCGACCTCATATTCTACTGGACGGTCCCGTTTCTATTTTCTCTTCAAGCGGGTTATCATGTTATCGTCTGACCCTTCATATACCATTACTAGGAAACATCAAAAGACAGCTGAGGTACCTTTTATCTGTTATAATCTGCAGTTTCTGATATCAGATAGATCACAGTGTTCTTGAACTAATCTAGGAATGAAGACGCAGGATCTTCAGAGCGCTACTTTTACACCTTCACTGTATTTTTCGATAGCAGATAATCGAACACTCCCATAGGACCTGCGACAATGTGACAGTTACGTCCCATTCCTAAAATGTGTCACTTGGAGAATTGACTACCGCTTCTTACTTCTAATGAACCCACAGGCTCCTCAATATCCTACAAGCTTTACGGCTTCTTTCTGTGAGCATCAGCAGACCCTTACCTCGGTCACGGCCCCATCTCTCGAAGTTCTAAAATTGAATGCAAAGCTTAGAATGACGACACTCCAAGCTAAATTTCAGTTTAAGTCCATCGGCCACCGACATCTATACTTGCGAAGGGAAAAAATTCACCCGTTCTCGTCACATCTCGCACGCTCAAGAATCCACTGGAGCTAGTCCAAAGTCGTAACGTAAAATTATCGTACTATGATAACGAGTAAAGTCCGATGACTTCCAGATCAGCGATCACGCGCATAGGCATTTATACTTAGGGCGCACCACACTGTGAAACTGTAGAACCCAGAGCTTAATCCATGGTATCGGTCTTCCAAGTCCCCTTCGAGGTTTCACTGAACAAGGACCAGGAAATTCAGCTGACTACAGCCTTAGCCTTGGGACAAGTGCCTGCGGGCCGGGTTGTTTTCAGATAGACGGACCTTGATTGCCGTCTATTCTCAGTGCGTACTCACGTTGTGGATGCCATCCCCAAAACTATTGGTTTCCATCATTAATTAGGAACGGCCGGTACGTATTTAAAGAGCTCCAAAATGATCCCCCTTAGGCTAGTCAATTTTCTACCATGTCGACCACCTTCAATGATTTCGACGCCATCTCAGACGCCGTGGATAGAGGTTGATGTTACTCGATTTACTGAATAGATAGGGCTGACCTGCGCTGCTATCAGTAAACATCCTTAAGGCGTCCGCTATCGTATGGGACAGTAAATCCGAGTTCGATAAAGGCGTCGACAAGACACGTTTCCGACAGTACAGCGATGCATGCGACCGCGTTAGAGGATTCTATCAGGAGCAACACGGTATGTCTGTAAACGTTTTCCTCCTGCTATCCGTCTTTATACCGTCTTGCAGAGAAACAGACAGTCCAGTACAACATAGAAGCGCGCGAGAATTTGAAGAACACTGTACGCGCGAGAATGGGTGCGCATATTTTAAGATAGCCCTCTCAATTCTCAATAACAAAGGCGGTCTAGGAGTATGGGAGGCTCTTGAGCTACTTAATACTCTCGTAGACGAATCGGACCCCGATGTACTTCTCGCCATCTCTTCTCGCGTTGATTCTCTGACCTCTCCGCAGATCGATCTCTCCCAAATCGACCACCTTCTTCAAACCGCCGAGTCTATACGCCGTGATGGGAAACCAGAGTGGATGCAAGTCACAGGGCTTGTGCACGATTTGGGAAAACTGCTTTTCCTTTTCGGCTCAGAGTGAGTGGCTTTTCGTTGTTTAGCGCGCGTGCCTATCTTGATACGCATCATCACATCAGGGGTCAATGGGATGTTGTTGGTGTGCGTTGCTGATATCCCAATACCATGTGCGCTGATACTGATGTTCGTTATGTACCAGGATACGTTCGTCGTAGGATGTCGTTTTTCAGACAGGATCATCTACCCTGAGACCTTTAAGGCAAACTCAGATGCCTCACACCCTGTTTATTCCACAGAATATGGTATGTACGAACCGCATTGTGGACTGGATAACGTGATGCTTTCATGGGGACATGATGAAGTTTGTCGCTCGTCAGTGGTTGTTCTCAACGTAGAGTACTAATCACGGCGTCTTAGTATCTCTACAATGTTTTCAAAGACCAGTCTTCACTACCCAAGGAAGGCCTCGCTATGATCAGGTATCATAGTTTCTACCCGTACGTTGCAGTTGTTTTCGTGTCTGAAGTCATTCACACTGATCATTACTACCAGATGGCATCGTGAGGGGGCTTACTCTCACCTTACCAATGAAGACGATGAGACGTCTCTCGCCGCTGTTCGAGCTTTTAATCCGTACGACTTGTACAGCAAAAGTGATACTCCCGTAGACGTCGATGCGGTCAAGCCTTACTATCAAGGGTTGATTGCCAAGTTCTTCCCACCTATTCTCAATTGGTAAATATCGTAATATATATATTGGTCGTCCATTTCGCGTAGCGTACGGAGATGGTGAATATATGTGATCTGTTGTCCTGTATCGTAAGGACTTTACGTTCACGTTTCTTCAAAAAATATCTAGTGACCAAAACAAGCTAAAGAGATATACCGGGACAACAAGAGTGTCATCATCCGTCGCAAATCTATGGTTTTCTGCTGTTACAACAATTTTCTACGTTGAGGTAGGAGAGGTTCCTCGGGCCGATCACAAGATCAAGCCCTCTTTATGTCGCCTTCCGTCCCACAGGATAAGTTCGACATATTTCATTGAAGGAAGGCATCGAAGGTCCTTCAAAAGTGCAAAATCGGCTCTCGGCCGAAGGGAAATACTTTATTGAAAAGGGAAGTAAAACGAAGCTACCGATAACACGAGCTTCCTTGAGGATGTGGATTGCGCACGGAGATGGTACCTGAGTACATCGACAAGTTCTAGTCAGGTCTGTGAAGGGAAGCCAACCCACGGGCCACAGCAAAATGTGTTCTTCCGCTGAAATAATCCCGGCGCAGCGCGCCCCTTCTAATGTCCGACTATTGAAATTTAAGATCTTGTTTGTTTCGTTTTCTGTGGATAAGGAACACAAATTCGTAGATAAAAAGACCCGTATAGACATTTTCCAGAGTGGCGGTAGGTAGGTAGGCAGGTATTACACGGCACGGTCCAACGGGGAACGCCGGACGTAATATGGTAGTTCGAGGTTAAACATTTCAGCACCTCCGCAGGACACCGATGCCCGCTTTATCAGCTTCTTCCCGCTGTCAAACATCTGCGGGGACCTTCAAGGGACCTTTCAGTCGAACCGATATCTTTCGTTGCTGTAAGCCTAGGCTGCATAGCATCTGTCGGCTTGTTCTCGGATTTGAAACCTCGTCGAAAAAGGAAGTATGTGAGCCACTGATAAGTGTCCTCCTTTTAATGTTCGAAACTCAAACACGGCTTGCACAGTAACCACGACACTCGCGACTCCTATATATTAAAGTGAGTGTAATAATGTTATTTATATACGTTCTCCTCAAACAGGTACTGTGTAGAGATGTCTGGATATAACCCCATCTCCAGTTCTGAAGACGCAGGCCCTCCTTCGGCTCGCATCGAAGAGCTCCTAGGTCAACACGAACCACCCCTTCCCGCAGAGAAAGCATATCTCCAACTCTCTGTCCGTCAAAGCGACTCAACACTGTCTATGCTCGACACACGAATCTCCCATGCCCGCGAGGCCCTCGACTCGCTCCTGCGCTTGAGAAAACAGGAGGAGACAATCATCCACCCTGCAAAAGTCATCTTGCATCCTATGCGCTCCATATGCAGCGAAATTCTCTTGGAGATATTCTCGTGGTGCGTGTACGACGTTTCTGACATAATGGACGTCGACGAGATCTTGGACTCTTTGAATCCCTGCCATGCTCCTTGGACCATATCCCAAGTCAGCCCGGAGCCGCAGATGAAGAAGCATCACTCTCGCGACTTCAAGACTTTGGTCTAACATCGCCCTTGATTTTCCACGGTATACATACATTGGCATCTCGAATCGGATGTGCATGTTCAAGCTGAGCCTTCATTTGAAACGCGCCCGGGATAGCGATCTCTCCATCTCTTTATACGCCGATTCCGACGGGTTCAAAGGAACACTAGGCCTACTCGAGGTTAGCACTCACCAGTGGAGGAATCTAAACATCTATGTGTTCCCGAAATCTATTAAAGCCCTTGCAGGAATTACATTCCCGCTCCTCAGAAAATTACAAGTCCGTTCTGAAAACACAGAATATACTTCAGTATCGTCAGCGGGTGCAAAGACGGTCTTAGCTGTTCCGGAACTCCGTATTTTCCACTCAGTGTTTAATGCCATGTCATGTAGCATGCTAGACCTTCCTTGGACGCGGCTCGAAACGTTCTCCTGTTCTGACGTCTCCAGCCCTCATTGCATCCTGGTCCTCCGACAACTATCATCTGCAAAGAGTCTGAACCTCAGAGTTCACAAAAGGAATGCCTTGAATCTAGCAGAGGGTGCTATCGTCATGCCGTCTGTGGAGAGACTGACGTTCGAACAGAGGAAATGTTGTGAACGCTCCATGGCTCGCTTGCTCGACGCCCTCATACTCCCATCGATCACTTTCCTATCGCTCACGTTCCCCAAGGCGTCTAAGTCCCATTTCCCGACTACCTTCGACGCATCAACGCTCACAAGCCTAAGTATCCAGTGTCACCTCAGCCATGCCCACAATGCCACCCTGTTCTTCGGATTCCTCAGATCGACCCCCAACATCACAGTATTCAGGCTTTCCTCCTCCAACATACCCGATGAGATCCTACGTGATCTCACTTTGACAGAAGGGAAAGATTTCATACTTCCTTTTCTCCGCGTCCTCGAAATAGCCCCCGGTGTACCGCGGTGCGACATGAAACTGTTCATCGGAATGCTGGAATCTCGGTGCAACGATGGTGACAATATTATGGAGCCTACCCAAGGGTCAGCGGGTGATGGCCCTAGGATGTTAAAACGATTACACTTCCAACGAGGAAAACTTCCGCTGGTTGATTCTGAAGATTGGGAGAGATGGGAAAAGCTTTGTCGCGTTTTGGACGTACACTATCACTTTGCATCTGCTTGAAAAACCCTTTTGCCCCTGCGCTTTTGACGATTGTCCTCTTACTTACGGATCCGAGACGTGTTCAGTCACAGGCTCAAATTAGGGCTGAGTCATGATTTGACTCCTATTAATTATGTCGACGTGTTTGTCTCAGATCTCCCGTCTTCTCATCCAACGACCATGTCCTCCCTCTTTCTTGCTTCCTCTCAACCGAAAACTACTCCGTCAAAGGACTACTTCGTCGCCACGGATGACCATACCTCGGTTTTTGTTCGTAGGTCGGATGCGACCCGTTATCAGGTGCGTATGCGGAAAAGTCTGAGATTTTATCCATGGCTCACGTTTCGTCTCATGCAGGACTTGGTCACCTTGCTTGTGGTATTCTTCCCAAGCCTGAACTCCCAGTCTGTCGTTGTCCAAACAAACGAGTTGGATATTTGTGTTGGACGCTATGTCGATATCCCAGCGGATTTGTGGCCAGAGATCAGCCCGCAAATACAAAACATCAGAGTCGTTCCTCGTACGTTCCTACTTTCTCTTATCACCATTGATACTAAGCTCAATTATTTCCAGGTCCAATTCAAGACCTAGCCACGACACCTCCTCCATCATATGGGGGGTGCCTGCCAAGAGGGCGGGGGATGAGAAAACCAGTCATATACTTATTTTCTCCCCGGCCAGTACGCTCTGTCGTGCGGGTATCCCTCGTCAATGCTTGGTCGTTTTCCGCGGTCTACCCGAGTGTCCCAATCAAAGACTCCGAGTTGGGACAATCCATCGCGTGGGACGTCAATACGCACGAGGACCACAGTCTGACGACTACCACTGGTACTCGGGTGTCTTATTTATTCTGGGAAGCTGAGTAAGTTGTCCAAAACTTCAATTTCGAGCTTGGCGTACTTATTCTGGTCGCAGACCAAACACGGGTGCATCACCTTCGCCGCCGCCGTCTCCCCGAAACACGGTCGTCCCGTTTGATCCATTGTTTCCTCAAATCAACAATGAGAACTCTGTCGTTCTCCGTGCTTCACAGGCTGCGGAATACCTCGACAAAGCTCTCTCTGCTCTCTGTCTGTCCGTCGAAGCAAGGACTTCCTTCATCACGTACTGGCTTCCCTCAATTCTGAAGTACGACTACGTGGCGTTACACTTCCTCCCTCAAGCTTCGTACGAACACGCCGCACCGCTCGACGTGGAGCCCAAACCGGATATCGTCACGCGCGTGTTCATGTTGTTCACGAGGGTCTGCGAGGATGAGTTGGTAGAGTGGGAGGGAGCGCTCACTCGGGCATTTGAGAATGTCGATATTTGGAAAGGTATTGTTGGCGTTGATGGCCATAAGGCGACGGATGAAGGGCTCTTCAGGGTATTGGAATGGGGTGGGATGGAGGTCGCGCGTTGATCGCACGTCGAGGTTTAGTATTTTATCACATATTATGTGTATTTTTATTCTGCCTCTCTCATTGTATGACAAATGCGCCATGGATATGATTGGCTTGTTTTTTCTCCACCTGTTTATCTGTAAGACGAATTGCATCGCGATATATCCTGGGGCACAAGATTCAGACGGATAGGCGAGACGTTGAAAAAGGGAGGTCAGCCCTCTCATTCCAAAATAGTAGAAACGTAGATCACACATCTTTAATCCAAAAATCCGGAAGAGGTGACAATCACATAGGACTGATAAACATATTCGGAGAAGGGGAGTCGAACCCCGCATTATCATTGTAGCCACAAGACTATTACTCCACTTCGAAGAACCCTCTCTCAATCACATGAAATGACAACCCACAGAAGTCGAGAGACTGGATTTGAACATGGAGTGCCATTTTAAAAAGCAACTAGCTAATAATACACATGAAGATGCACAGGAAGAGTCGAACCTCGAGCTCACTGGGTTAAACCACTGCACCTGGTGTTCGGCGACAACCAAGTCGCATGCTCACTTTTAGCAGAAAACTGAACGCGTGTAAAAGAATTAACATCCGCCACGCATGTCACCTGGTCTGAACAGGTGAATGCAACAAGAACAAAAATAATCTACGGATAGAGTGGCTGCACAGGAGAAATCGAACCGTACGGTGGCACTCAAGGGGAAGAGCCGTGACGAATCTGTTAGTCACTAGGCAAAGATCTGTGTGAGAGACGAAGCTAGTGCGTGTGAATCACTATCGCATCGCAGGATCTCGACTTATGCCATTATTCGAAACGGTGCAAGATTTGTCAGATCTAAGAAGGGGTGTAAGAGCGAACGGCGAGAAATCATACAGAGCATCGAAGGTGCCTTGGCTAGCGCTTGGGAGAAATAACACCCCGGTGCGTACCCTCGAGAATTGCATATCCATCTTTGAAAGTACGACGGGCCATGATACAAATTCGAATTCTAGAGAATATATACAGAATTCAACCCCATACTAATTAGCACGGAAGTATTGAAGGATCTTGTGTGCTCGTCCTAGCACATAGGAATAAAGTACCCGCCTATTCGGCATTCAATGGTGCCGCATGAGAGCCGTCCCTTTGGATAGTACATCAACGCCAAATCATACATGCCAAAGAGAGGACGAACCTGATGGCTTGAATATCGCAGAGTTCGCTAGCGCGGAAACAAGCTTGTACAGCCCCGCTACTCAGATACCTGAGAAAACCAGTGATTAGGTCCTGTATCTGACGGCTCGCAAAACGAGCATCTACTGACTGACGTGTAGAAACCACAGAATCCTTGACCGCGACGGTATGGACTAACCGGTGCTACAATAGGGAGTTAACGCCTTTTGAAAGCCTGCGGCACCAGGTCCGGCCTCTGAATACAATACGGGTAAGTGGAGTGTGGTGAATAGGCTGTAGAGGGGACTTACGGCCTGCTGTCGTCGAATGTCGTCAACTTCCACACTGCGAATCCCCCGCTTAAGGAAGAGGGTCATATCGTCAAACATGGAACCACGTAGGGTACACCAGCGCAAAACGAG
Source organism: Armillaria borealis (assembly GCA_030435635.1). NCBI lineage: Eukaryota > Fungi > Basidiomycota > Agaricomycetes > Agaricales > Physalacriaceae > Armillaria > Armillaria borealis. Next base: position 82,331 of record JAUEPT010000047.1, on the reverse strand, counting down.
ACGCGTCGACAAGTCTGGTGATTGGTCCTGGTGTAGGTCAAAAAAGTGAAGGCAAGGCTAGAGATCACGCACCTCGCTTCTCCCACGGGATGTCTGCCCAACATCGCCATCCTCGTCACAGAAGGCATTGAAAATGGTTACAACAGAAAGACATTCCATCTGAGAAGAAGTCTTAGAGAATATATAAGACTAGAGGACTCGTACCGTTCACAGCGAAGGCATCGTAGCCAAAACACGCGCATATAGTCACCTGCTAAGATTCTGGAAACTGACTTGGAGGCAGGCAACATCGTAAAGCTCGGCTCGCAATATGTGCGGCTGGCACCAGTACGCTCCCACCACATAATCACTACGCGACGACGTGGATCACTCCCAAATCGTTGTGGACATAGGGTATAGATGAGAGTCGACAGACTTCATGGCAGCGTACAGTAACAGGAAGGGACGCCTCCGGGCATGTCGAAAAATCGAAAGTCGTAAATGATGAGGTGGTGGTTGTTCGGTGGTTGGAAAAAGACCGCAGTGTCACGCCCACGCGACATGACAGTCACGAGTGTGACATACGTGACTGAGCCGGGCCGGTCTCGCTCCGTTTTCTCCGAGTTTCCATGTTACACCGCTACGCCCTGCTTGCCTTTCTCTCTTTTCCGGAACACTCCCTTTGTTTCTTCCTCAGGGAGAATTGGCAAGCGATAGTCGCATGAAGTGTTTGTCTACCTTTGGCTTATCTCCCCTGAAGACTCGCGGAACATCGCTCTCAAATCGCCCTAGTATGGAGCAATGCTGCAACATGTCAGCTTATCTCGTGTCTGAAGATGAATCTTCTATTTCAAGTCGCGAAGTACGCAATTTTGGAGCTGCGTTCGTCTTCCTTCCTTCCTTTCTTTTAATACTATTTTCCATGGTCTTGCTAAGAATACCAGTAATAGTATGGTCTGACTTCGGCTAATGATGCTGACAGTTGGTCCAAGAACATCAAAGTTTTAAAAGTCCTCTTCCACGCCATCTCAAACACTGTGGCACTGACGGGATGACTTAACAAACCCTTCGTTTCATGTTCGTAAGTTCATTGTCAGCGCTTTCTCTACTCACTCAAGCATACCCAGCTTCGTCCATCTGATGTCTTGGCAGCTGCGAAAATATTTTTAATCCAAGGACAAGCGCATATTGCAGCCAATCAAAGTAAGTGGCGTTACGCCCATCTGATGTACAAGGACGATGATTCATCGCTTCAAATGTTTAAGTACTTATATCCATCCAAGGAAATAATCTGCTTTCTATATTCGAACTCTCGAGAATACGATCCCTACGCGCATAACAGTGTTGTTCATTCTCTCAAAATGAAGGTATCAAAAGAAAATGACCTCTTCAGCCAAGCCCAGCGCGACTCAATAGCTTAACGTAGTCAGGGTCTTGGCAGAACCTGCTTGGGGGCACAGCCTTGTCCCTGGCAGATCATTTCACTACCGCAATTCGCACGCATGAGGCATATAAGGTCACTCACCGCAGTAACCCACCAGGTATTCCGCCATGCTCAAACTACTATTATTCGCATTCATTGTCCTACCCGTCTCTTCAAACAACCCGCAGGGGTCTCACGGCTTCGAAGTATGCAAAGTCCATGCGTTCCTTTACTTTTCATTGATGATATCCGATTGCCAAAGGCTACCGTCGTTCTGCGCGGGTCAACAGTCAACGGCAATGTCATCTTCCGACAAGACCAATCCGACGGGCCCGTTCAAATCAGGGGGCGTATCCAAGGTCTCGACCCGTCCGCGTTGCGTGGTTTTCATGTCCAGTACGCTTGCCTACCATCGTTCACACTTCATAGTCTTCTCACCATCCCACAGCGAATCCGGCAACCTCACGGACGGATGCACCTCTGCAGGAGCGCATTACAACCCTTTCAACACTTCTCACGGAGCTCCAACCGATAACGTGAACTCCAGACACGTAGGCGATCTCGGGAATATCCAATCCGACGAAAATGGCGTTGCCGTGCTGGACTTTAGTGATACTATTATTAAGCTGGACGGGCCGCTGAGCATTATTGGGTGATTTTTCGGGTCTCTCTTAGCTCGTGACTAGGCGATTGACTTAGTTGTGTATGTAGGCGTTCAGTGGTCGTTCATACGGGAACAGATGATCTTGGGAGGGGCGGGACGGCTCTTTCGCTTACGACGGGGAATGCGGGGGAGAGAGCCGCGTGCGGGGTCATTGGTATGGAATATACTTCATGTCCAATCTCTCCTCTCACGCTGATTCGTTATAGAACTGACCTGAAATGGAAAACCAAATGGGACTCGTTCTTTTGAAGTGTGACTATCTGCTCTTCATTGTAATTATTCGGAAGAAAGACAAATTATCCAGTTTGGATCGTTGACTGCATGTAAGATTAAGGTTACGATGGTCGCACTGCTGGGCGTCTATCAATATAAGTGTTCTCTGAATATAGTGTCGGTCACAAGATCAGGCTATAGGCGCTGCACCCGTGCTATATGAAGTGCGCTCCCACGTAGCCTTTCTTCTCTCTCCTTCATCGATAATGGGCTCCAATCAATCACAGGTATACATCGACACTACGCATAGGGATTCCACAGTTTCTATCCATAGGGAGGAAGCAACTTTCTACGATGTGAGTATTCAGCTCTCTCGGATCTCCTTCATCGATAATGGGCGCCAAGCACTCACAGATATACATCGACGCTACGTATAGCGGTGACACAGTTTCTATCCGTAGGGAGAAAGTAACTTACTACGACGTGAGTATTCCGATGTGGGCCTCAAGTAATCTATTAGCTGATATGTGCAGAACTTGAGAACCGTTCTTCACAGACATTTTCCAAGCATTTCGAAAGACGCCATGATAATTCAAACTAAGGACTTGGATATCTGTAAAGGGGAGTATGTCGATATTCCGGATGAATTATGGGTCGGCATCGGTCCCCGTCTCCGCAGCATTAAGATCGTCACCCGTGCGTTATGTCACCTTACTCGTTTGAACTGGTCAAACATTGATAGGACTCGGAATCAGGATCAACCGTGACACAACCTCCTCCTGAGACATACCTCAGGCATCAGGCCTTCTATGGCATGAACGAGGACACAGCTCGTTCACCGAAAGAGTATTACATCGTCGCCACAGAGGGCGCGAACAGTGTTTTTGTCGCTAGGGGCAGAGTCATTGAATATAAAGTGTGCATCTAAGATGTGATTGATCCACGTACACCTACTGATATGTTAGGTCTTATGTAGGATCTAGTTGTCACTCTTGTCCGCCATTTCCCGGCCTTGGTTGAACATCATATCGTTGTTCAAACAAGTGGACGAAATATCGATATTCGACCCGAATTGTGGCCGAAGTTTAGCTGTGATATTGATAACATTAAGGTCATTTCTCGTGCGTGCTTTACCTTTCTCGGCACTGTCATTAGCTGAAATTTGACAAGGACCGCCAAAAATGATCACTGTTTCCGTTAAATGGCTTAACGGAGAAATCGGATGGGTGACACTGCCCGAGTCTACATCGGTCTCAGATCTAAGGAGGATGACAGACAATCCTGAGTGTGTGCCGTTTGATGAACAGCAATTTCATCATCGCGGACAGTGGTTGGATCGCGACCGCAAACTATCTGAATATAATATTCCCGAAGGGTCGACAGTCTATGAAGTTGAGTTACGAGTATCTGACCTAAGTGCTTAGGAGATTTGAACGGCGCAGGTCAGAAGTACACATCAGTTAAGGCAGACTTTCATTCAGATTCACTCAAGTTGCTTTGTGAACCTTAACGTTACCTATAAATGTCGTTTGTGGTGTTCCGTCTCTTGTACCGTGCGCGACAGTTCCGGAGGAAAGCCGGATCATAAGTATAGCCTCGCTCTTGAATATACGCGCACCGTCTGAGCGAGCCCAAAATCGAGCGGTGCAGGACATTTTTACGAAGCCTGAGGAAGGAAGTGGAGTACGACGAAAGTCATGCTTCAACATAGATGGAAGCCAATACATGATGGGACTTAACAAACAAGTGACGAAAGTAGTTACGTAGAGGGTAGCGGGATTAAGCCCGGAAAACTGAGAAAGTAGTACGCGGATAACGTCAGTATTGGGCAAATTTACGAGGACATCTACTCCAGTGATCAAAGTGGAGCTTGAGAAATATTCAGTACCCCTCCTGTAGAAGACGAATGACCCTATCATCTGTAAGAAACTCGTAATGCCCACCGCTCACAAAGACCACCCTCGCGTCCGGCAGACATCTCTTCACCCCAAGATCCGCCCACTCCTCCCGATCCTCCTTCGGAAATGAACCCAGAGAACCTTCTCGTGCAACAACGACAGTGATAGGAGCCTTCACCGCCCTCATCCATCGTGCCAAAATTTCAATCGAAGCTCGACCGTCCCTCTCTGTAGTCAAATCATAAAGAAACAAAGTGATGGCGGTAAGATATGATTTGATGTTGTGGACTCCGATGTTGATGATGTCGTTAACATACATGCCGTCCCACGCGTCCAGGAGCTGCTTCAAAGAACGCTGCAGAGACTCCCAATTAGCGTCCCTGTTCATCAGCCCGCCGATCGCCTTTATCCCGCCGTCGATGATTGCCTTCATATTGTCTGGATTTGTAGGGTCCGGATTGCCAGTCTTATTCGCAGAGTAGACAAGCGTTGCCGGGAAATGGTCGAGCATTACAGCTTGCAAGACTGTGTCGCCGTTGTCTTCGAACAACTTTACCAGTACAATGAGTAGGATGCTGGTGGCCGAGTACGAAGCGAGACGATAGGGACCATGAGGCTGTTCTACTTTGACCTTGTGAAAATAAAACGCGGCCATTTCATCGAGAGATCCGAACGGCGTATCAGGTGTTACTTGAAGAGCCCAAACCGCTGTCCGGAACTTCTCAGCGTATGAGGCGAATTCAAACACAAATCCTCCAGCACCTAGTTGCATCATAAACGAAAAGATCAAACACAAAGAAACAGAACCGACCGTGAATCAGAATAAGAGGTATCTCGCCTGTTCCTTCACGGAGCTTGACGACAGTCTGGCCCTGATTGGGGATGGCCTCGTCATTGAATTCGGGGTACACGCGCTCATGTTCCTGGGAAATGTTGGCCTGTTCGCGGACGGTGTTCGCGCCCAGAATAATTCCATGCACAAATGCACCGAGCGCCGCGATCGTGGGCAGATCAAACACAAAATTAGGTGGCAATGATCTGATAACCCCGACCGGTAAATGGGATTTCCGCAGCGCCCCCATGATAGAGTTTCTTATAGACGTTGCCGTCAAACTGTGGACGATGGTTGATTATGGGACACTTGAATCGGAACACGCTTACCTGTCCCCACCCACACTAAAGATATCATCATCGTCACCGACAGTGTCTTGCTGCAACGCGCCTTTGACAATGTCGCGAACTACGGTTCTGGCCGTTTTTAGTGTCAGAATTGGTGGGATTGGCACGTTCGGTGATACCGCCTCGACGGCGTTGTATATGTCCTCGATTTCCTGTTCGTATGCTTTGAGTATGGCTCCCCTTCTCAAAGATTCTTTGGCTGTGAATTCGAAGGGCTTGTCCGGACTCGCGACGAGGATCATCTTTGGAAGAGAAGAATGAGTTTACATGCAAAGGTCCTTGTAAGAAACTTCAGTTCACCTCTTTGTATATTCTGGAATGTTGAGGCACGACCTCGTTAATTTGCGCAACCGTTTCCCTATTACACAGATCATGTCAGTCCGGGTAAAAATCAAATCGAAGGAGATCCAACCAGATGAGTGATCGATATTCAATTAGACGCTTCATGTCCTTTGGATCAAAAGCGAATTCCGCCGAAGGTTGTACGAGTACACCTGGTTGGAATTTCCCTCGTCCAAACATGACAGCGCCAGAAATGCGTTTGTCACCAAGCAAAGCCGCCTCTACAACATAGAGTAATATTAGAACCAGATATCAGATAACGGTGAGATCTGACCAATGGGGCCTGGGTTCGTCTATTGAATAGAAAATGTGAGAATGAGAGCATTTCAGGTACGGGCCTTACTTTCTCCTGTAAAAGAAACAATGAGATCTCCTAGTTCGCACAAGGATTAATGACTTACGCCTGTACTGTGCATAATTTGATCATCTGATCACCGAATAAGTCAGGGCATTGGGTATTCATATCACAGCTAGTCGTCGTACCTGCACGACCATATGCCTTCCATAATTTCGGGTTCGACGGATGCAGTTCGACTAGATCCTTTGTATCGAAAGCACGGATGCCGTCAACCTCAGAGTTCAGAACCGAGGGTGTATTGAAAGCGGATTTCTGTGAAGACATTAACAGGATATTCTATAGAGCATCCACGAAAGACAATTTACCTTGATAAACATTCGATAGATACGTTCCTCCTCAGTCGGTACGAACGCCACGTCAATGTTACCGCGAATCTATCATGCAGATAAGGGAAACGAACTGATGGAGGAACTACGAAATACGAACCCCCATCCATTCCCAGCCTTCCGGAGGTGCAGACTCTGTGGGAGAACTGTCCATTAAGTCGAGAAAGGGTAAAGGAACACTACGTACTATGAAACATTACCGAGACACCTCCGACCTCAGTACTAAATGGAATTAATTTTCGGAAGACTCGCAAAGAGTAACACCCACAGTCCAAAGGCCGAAAGTAAGTTAACTCCACTGTCTGACAATATATCGCCAGCCTCTTTTGACAGAGGTCCTCCGCCAAAGACCTAGGTGCACATTAGCGTGAAGCACAGAGGGGAAGGATAGTAATACTTACTAGTCCTTTTGCTGCTTTCAGAGCCTGGATAGCAGTAGGATCGTGGGCCCATTGCTATAGAACAGATAAGTTTCTTGCTAGCCGAGAAGATGGAGAGGTACGCGTACTTCTAGGAAGGATGGGACAGAGAAAACATAGGTACATCTTGTCTTGATTAGGCTGGATAAGAAACGGTCGGCGGTAGGGATGATGGCCGGCTGTTTCGGAGGGAAATGCGCGGTAATAGCACCTGTCGCCACCTTCATAGGCCCATGAATAAGATGAATAGAAATAGAGGGGGAAGCACGTACACTAATTGACGTTATCCAGAAACCAAGCATATCTATAGAGAAGGAGCCTATTAAGCAGAGCTAATGTGAAACCGAAGGTATGCACTTACGGTACATCGGGCATGACTGGGCAGCGAATACTTCATCACAGAGGTCCACGTCTCCGTAATCTGTGAAGGCAACGTTAAATCCTGTTAAAGCGAAATACGGGGAAGCGTACAGGAGGCCCTAATTAACTGCAACATAGATTGATGATTCTTAAGTATCGGGCTAGGATACCTCGTGGTACCCGACGAGTGCATGATAAATGCTGTTTGAGTCCGGTCTAGTTGTTTGAACGGCGGAAGTGGCTCGTATGAACTAACGTAGGTATTGCTGAATGTGGGCATCGGGATGGTGGTAATGATCTCCTCGTCGACGTTGTGGTTGCAAACCATGTCAGCAATCTTCTGAATTGTGCCATCTGCGGTGACGACGAGGTACTTGGAGTTGGTCGCTTTCATCAGGTATGCGACCGCGGGAGCTGAGTTTCGTATAGAGATAGGAAACGGTATGTGCCCCAAGCGCATGATTCCGACAATTGTCGCAAAGAAAGTAAGAGTATCTGCCGTATTCGGCTTCAATATTCCATAATATGTGAATGAAAGCATACCAGAATTTGCCAGAATCCCGACAACGACAGGACAGGTCTCGTCGGTGAGGTATCTCTGAAAGTGTTGGCCGGCGGTGTGGAAGGCTGCCACGCCCTCGCTCCAGAGAATGGTACGGACATCTCCACTGTCGGGGTCCTCATATCGAAACAACGGGTGATTCGGGCTGTGCTTCCCATTGTAATCAACTATCTCTGCGAAAGTCAGTGAGCCGTCTACAGGAGGGGGAGTGAAGGTGAGGGATGAACGGCCTTGGGGTGTTGGGAATTCCATACTGGTTACAGATGGGAAACCGGCTCGAAGCATGCCTCATTTATAGAGGGAGCCTTAAAAGGATTACAATGTTATCATTACATGCGAATCGTACGCTCCAATCGCACGAGTCCATGCTTTCTAACATAGAATAGAATGCCGAACGGCGGTTTAGACGATCCAGTTGACACAAAGAGTTTATCTGTGCGAAAAAAGCGCTATGATTGGATGGAAGTAGGATGTCATCTGTCATGAGACGGTGCTTTGTGAGATCTGAGGTGACAGCCTCGCTATCTCATCGTACCTCGATTCTGATGATGGAACAATGAATCGTAAGAATAGCACAGTTATATTTAACAACTCACCGGTACGTGAGGTCTTTGTATTCGTTGCACACTGTTAGGTGAAACTCCTATGGGCTTCCTCGGGGTTTCTCGCTAATACGTTTGCACGACGCTGGTGATCACAGGGTACCACTCACGGATAACAGTGGGGTCGACATATCATTGATGCCGATTTGACCTATACCGAGACTCCGTGGTTGTACACGAGCCTTCAGTATTGAGTCTGGGTAGCAGAGCTGCGGGTCACTCGTGACTGCTGAGCGGCAAGAAAACATCTCTGACGTAAGATAAGGAGCCGCATCAAATCCGGTTGCTTTCAGGAGGAGACAGTTATAAAGGCAACGAAGGACTCACCCTGCGATAGAACGTCTCGAGGATGCATGCGAGCCAACTTTGCCAATGAAAGAAACCAGCATGAATGGATTGTCAGATGAAAGACGACACACGATACTGCGTATTGCACATACATGATTCAACGATCGTGTCGATTTAGTGTTGTACAGCATAAAGCAATCAAAGTCAAACTGGCTGCCTTATCATCGACATTACCGGCGACCGAAGGAGCGAATTCCTGAAAGGATCGTAAGCCTTCTGAATATTCAACTGCAAAGAAATTGCAAGACCGTAATAAGCTAAGGAAGAGCTTCGCAAACGCGTTGATGAGAACTCCAATCCAAAGCCTGATATACATCCTTTAATTGTGAAATTGTATTGGAAGATATAGTCGAATGTACCTGATAATCAAGACTGTGACACAAAGCATTCTTGCACCTTTGGCACCTCCGAATGCAACTCTCCAAGCTCTGTGTCCACATCGCATCCCCAAAAGTTACACAGAACGCTATCGCTCCAGGTCTCGGGCCATGGAGTTTGGGTATGCGGGCTCTGGAAATTCTCTGTGCGCCCCATGCCGACACACTTCGAGTCGGTGCAAGTGGCGCTTCCGCAGCTCTCGACAAGGATTCGAGGATGCAGGGTGGCGAACAGCGGGTTGCAGGAGTGAAGGCCGCACGAGTTTTACCTAGCACGCTGATAAGCAACAAAAATGGGGACAAAGTGAGGAGTACCGTTTCTCCTGATTTCCGAAACGATGATAATTGGCGGGGCATGTCCGACTTCCTCTTCCACAAGGAGGGCGATAATGCATAGGTCGATTTCGTAGAAGCAAGAGTTACAACCCTACGCTCTAGCAGCGACCTGGCAGACTATATAAGGACTGCGTTTTGCCTAAGAAATATCAGAGAAAGGGCTACACACATTTCGTCCCGGATTCGTCCTTTGTCTATTTATTCTCATTCAGCCCGACCTGGTAGTCCATCGCAGCGTCTACCAACTCGTTGTCCGAGTCTGCATATTAAAGAAAATCAACATATGGTGCATCTACAAGATTTCAGTCAGCGGTGACAAGAAAAAGAAACGCCAGCCGAAAGCTCGCGATAGCCGTCCTATTCTCCGTACTCCCAGACCGCTCCATGGGATCTCACATGCCCCTCATGGTGTAAATTTGTATGTAGAAATTCGCGAGACATAGGCAATTGATGACCCTTATCGGTGGTATAAGCCTAGGCCCTCCAATGCGAACGTCTTTCCAATTTTCTAGTGAGCTTCTCCTTCTAACTCCTAGAATAACACGTTCTCGCGAAGGTTATGAATCATGAAAGGACATGATTCCATGATCTCAAGGTTAAGTAGCGTTTCCTCCGCATACCGGATGCGTGGTGGAAGGGAAAAGACAGGGTCATTTCAATTTGTTGTCACAGACGCGTTATCAGTGCACGTGATGGGAAGTCACCTTCCGTCTGACTTCGGAATCCGGGCCGGAACGTAACACGTCCACTTACATGATCAGGATCACGGTAGTTTGAAAGGATTCAGAGGGAATGTGCATATATTCGCTATCACTTCGGGCTCATGCATAGTAGATAATGTTGCTACAACTGTCACTACTTTTTACAACGAGCCATTGAGGTCGGTAGGAGTAGTTTACTTCTATTTACCATGCAGGCTGTGGACCCGGCCGTTCCTTATTGGGACCTTGTGCCATATCAGCGGAGATGGCCAATCAATTCAGTTTTCCAGTTTTCAGTGCGTAGTCATTGTTCGACGTTCAATCGACATTAGTACATACTCTCATTCATTTATCTATTCAGCACTCTGTCAGTCTGAGTGATTATTGTGAGCAAATTGGACTTCTAGGAACTTCGAAATGGTGTGGAACCCAGCGTCATTAACAACCGTGCCCAGCCACAATTTCCATATTCATGATAATTCGATGACCTTTGGCAATTCCGTTCTATACTGTGTCATGTATTTCTCTAAACCTTCCACTACCAGTGTCCATAGTTAGTGAATGCCTGGTAGCTGGGTAAACAAACTTATACTGTTCAACAGTTAGGGATATGTATTGAAGATGATCTCTACTTGGGCAGAGTATCTCACAAAGATAATGTGCCCACTTTCAGTTAAAGTGCCTTCCTTCTTCAAGATCTCTACTTTGAATTTCTTGTCCAAATGCCCGGACACATCATGAATCTGGAAAATGACTGGTGTCAGTGTGTCTGCGAAGTTCAACAGAACAATCTTTTTCCAAGGCTTGTGGGGAAATGGAGGATATCTAAAGGGGTCTCACTGGGAAATTTTGTCTGGCTTGAATGCAAATCCATTGATTGTCAGATTGCATAATGGTATGCAATGCTCCAGGAGGACAATGAATACCCATTCAGAACAAACATGTTGCCAAGAAAGTTCCTGTAAATGTGGCACAAGGTCCAAATATTTGCTCAAAGGTGATTCAAAGGTCATTACAGTGCAATTGATGGTCACCCTTAGAAAGTGATTTATAAATGGCAACCAATGCATCAGATCAATATTTCAGAAATTTGATTCACTCCCCATGGGTACGAGTGGTGACAGGAGGAGATCACAGGTATTTGTGTCATAGTCACTATTGGGAGGCTCGAGGTATTCGTTGTTGATGGAGATTGAGTCTAGATGGATAACAGCTACTGGACCTTCACCTTGATTTTGATCTCTGCCAGCTACAGTTGGCACCATTTGTCAGAGCACCATCTCTGCAAGTGCATTCATGGATGAAAAGCAAACTGCCTCTCCAATGCGTAGGACTGAGTATGATTAGAATTCTGCACGAGCGTACTTCATCATATATACCAGCGCGATAGCATCTTGCCAACTATCGACCTTCAGGCTCCGAGTCTCTCTGTCGTATGAATGATGAACCCTTGTCACATTGGGGATCCGCCAATACCGTGTAGGCATATCTGTCATTGCTAAGTGTGCATACATGTCTAGGTACTCTCTAGGGGGTTCACAACCGTATATATCTTGGACGAGTCGAAAGACAGGAGCAAGACTATAGTTCATCCTCAGATGTGGAGTGACAGTATTTGGTGGTTCAGAAAGAGGGGGATGAAAAATGTAGCAGAAACAAGTCGTCTTGTTATATATACGGCTTCGTACAATGTCCTGTGCAAAAAACGAATAGTGGCTTGATCATATTCATCATTGTGAGAATTGTTTCTTCCAGCTTCGGATAGGAAGTGGCGCATGTGAACAATTTCAATGGACGATTGTGTAACCTGTTGCCGCAGTTCCAAGTTGTCACCTAGATACAATGAGGATCAGGAACAAAATAATTACAAAATGTGATGCCCTCATACTAATGAAGCGGGGGGGTCAACGCAAGTGTGGCAAGACCGAGTCCTCTGGTATTTTTGGGAAGTTTATTAACAGCCTCAATGCTCAATAAACTGGCAAAAGGTATGGCCAAAGAACTGGTAGACCAGTACACGTAGGGTGAGGAGATACCAGATTGTGTTCATTGCTGAGACAAAGCACTGATAGTGGACAACTGTGAGTACTGGTGCCTGCTACTGCCCCTCGATTCACACGAGATGGACGAGCACTACAACAGAAAAGAAGCAGGTAAACATTCCGATCATTGAGATAGTAAGGAAAATAGAATTGCATCCAAGGCAAAGCACTACATCATCGACAGCAGGAAGATGAGACAGAAGAAATGATTCTACCTCAGAAAGAATACTGACAGGCTTCTGGATTAGCAACATAGTCGAAGTAAGTGCAGCCATTGGTCATGGCAGAATCAATGAAGAAATTGATGAAGAAGAGAGGTTTGAAGACATCGAAGCACAGACGAGTATGGAGGGTTAGTCTTGTGAACCAAACTCAATGAATTGAAGGATATATCGATGAGCCATAAATCGCAACTACCTTGCACTTCATGATAGTACAAACAATATCCCTAAGGACAAGTTCATGTGCTGGGACTCTGGCTCAATTGTCAGATGGAAGAGACGACACTGTGATACTACTCACTGAACAGAGTTACCATCCCAATTGACCAGAAGATCCCTGGGTAACATAAGTAGCCCCAACAGAGTCCGTGGTACGACTTGGTGAAATCTGATGCAAGTTGGATGAGTCGTCGGCAAGCTTGATGTGATTTCCGTACCTTGCCAGGCTTTGAAGAAGGCCTGTAGAACAACAACTAGCTGGAGCACCGCAATGAGGGCTAAGTTGGCTGTCGATAGGTTCGGGTCTCCGAGGGGTCTCCTACATAGATCTGTTAACTTTGTTTCCCTTGTGAAACAGTGTATGGGTGGATGGACCAAGAGAGGACACAGATGATATATGTGATGAATAACAAATTGCCAAAGCCTTAGTGACACCTAGCAACGTTAGAGGGAAGAAAAGACGAAAGATGGTATTACACACCAGATATAAGAATTTACCAATTTACCAAAGCTAAAAGAATGTGCGCTTTGGTGGATTCTTAGACAGAGAAGTGATGACATTCTTTCCGTTCTGAGATAGGCATCTAATAAACATGGGGCCATCTAATCCTGATACTCCGAGGTGAGTGAGGACCTCGAGAGTGTCCAGTTCATACTAATTCAAATCCGTGATTTCTAGGGGAAAATATTGAGCTTGGGGTTTGATGGTGAGCTGCAGTTAGCCTGCCTCTGCTGACTTTGTCTTAGCATCCACTAGACCATCATTTGTCTCATCAATGCGGATACTGTGAACAGAGTATCAGTGAAAGGAATTCGTATACAACAAGGGAATAACCTAAAAGTCCCCAACAAACCCGGTGTCATGCCTGCAGCGTGTCTAAGCATGTAATTTTGCGAAAATCAATAAATTACATTTAGGCATGGTGTAAGCTTAGGGAGCTCGCTGACAGTGCAAGCGGCACAAGAAGGAGCAAGGTCACTGAGTCAGAATACCCTTCTGTCAGAAAAAGAAGCCATGGAAGCAAAACATAGGACTTCGTCGCTGCACTGTACCTCATGGGCATGCATGGCAAGAAGGCCGACTTAGCGAGCTTGCTTGCAATGACATCCGTTGGCATTGGGGATTCAGACTTGGTGGGATGCACTTGTACTCGGGCCAAAGCTAATTTAGATAACTACGCGTCGATAATCAATGATGCATAGGCCCTGGAGATCCAGAGAAGCGATACCACGCAAGAGATAATCAAGAGAACCACCGGGCATGGTCTGGAAACGGATATCGACCGATGAGATTAGCGAGCAGACCAGAATTTTGATGCATCTCTTGGTTACCGTGTCTAGACTATGATGCTGTCACCTTCGGAGCAGAACAGAGAACCAAGAATGACGTGTGATCAATGATTGCACATTATACAGCTATTGAGTGCTAGCCCGCAGGCAGCCACTGCTGTTGGGCAAGCGACATCAGTGCCGCCCAGTCCTTTGAGACTACCAAACAGAGAGAAAGTGGTGCTCTGCCAAGAGGGCTGTGACGTTTTGGACAAGGGATTATCGGCCAACGCAAAAGTACTTTACTAATAACCAGTTTGTAACAATCATTCACTCGTAGTATAAGTAGGGCAGATTTTCATGTATTAGAACAAGCTACCTACCCCCCATGTATAGTAATAAAGTTTCAGTCTGAATCTGGACTTGTTTGCGATGCGTAAGAGTTAGTAACTTCGAGTCTCGGCTATACCAGAGAGTTAGCGAGCTCACTAGAGAAATTGAAAACAGAGATACATTTTGGATACAAAACTTCGGTTTTACTTGAGAAACAAACGAGACCCGCATCAGTGAAGCTGCACCCGGCTCTAGAGAAAAACTGAGAAAACATCTGAGAAAAGCTCTGTCCCATATTTCTGGTTCAGTAGTATAAGAGAGAACTGAGTTGTGTTGGCTTCTGTGTAGGCTTTGAAGGAGATTTACGAGGGAATCAGCCAGCTTGAGCTGTTCTAGCAGTTGCACGAAGTGTGACAGGTGTGTGCAGTTGGACCTCACGGCACCGTTGTTAGAGCAAGCGCACTGTGTGTGAGGACTTGTGGGGATGTTTAACAAGATAATTGCATACTGTGTTTTGAGAGTGCTGAGGGCCTCTAGCGTGATGAATTTGGGATTCAGGCTTAGTGAACTAAGAAAGAAGGCGAAGGCATGTGCAGTAGAACCTAGTGGTGCTTCATACTTAGCAAGCTCACTGAACGAATTTGGTCATTTTGCGGATCTGTGTATCCATGTGTATTTTCTATTGAAATATCATTTGCCTTGAGGGTTGCGTGGTTCACTGTGCTCTCTTGTAAAAGCTTCGAGGAGACAGCGAAAGTGAGATTTGCTTGACAATTGTATGCGGTTGCGTTGCATTAGCTAGTGAGCTCACTAAGGTATTTTGAGATACTGTCAGGGCGCAAGTAGAATCAAATTCCTTGCTCCCTTCCGCACTTATAGAGATTGTGTGTGTGTGTGTTAGTGGGATTGAGTAGTGGTTTAGAGTGTTGTTCATGCTAGGCTGCTCTTAGTTTCACGAGTGCCTGTTGAAAGGTGCTAACTATCTATGAGTGCGAAATGTGCCTAAACACACTACACACCACACAAACACTTAGGAATTGCGGTTCGAAGGGAGGTATGATATACCTGGTTACGAAGTTTGTACTGTAGATAATGTTCCGGGTAGCAATAAAATAGATTTGGTTCGATGATATATTGTGGGATCACTTCTAAGTTCGGTGTGTTACTGAACACAAACTCAAACTATCTCAGAACGACTGCCTGGTGCAGTTTCTAACTTGATACAATGCACCTGGTTGTGACTTTAAACACTCCTTGACTGTTCTGAACTGTTTCTCAGGTCTGTCTTTCTGAATCTAGTTCGTACAGTTCGCTTTCTTAACTGTTCTTGCACACACGAAGTGACCAGGTCACAATATTTCTATTCCAGGTGAGTCAATGACTCGAAGCTCTTAACCAATTAAACCCGTACTATTTGCCTGGTAGTGTTCTGGGGGTCAGAAACCTGATCCCCCATTAGTTACATGCCCTGTATTTATACTACTCTACTTATCTATGATTTCCAATCCTTTTCTGACTGACTAAGATACTTGCTGACCCAACCAGGCGGTATGAACTATCTGCCTGGCAGATATGAGCTCATCGCCGGCTACCAGGTTGATTGATCATATTAGATCAATCGTTCTATGATTGGATACGTCCGCCGGAATGCTGGGTGCTTACTCAATGTGAATCACACAGCCTGGGCTCTTGGTCTACCAGGTAGAATACCCGATCTTCTACCTAAGCGTTAGAACAGCTTGGTTCTAAGTTCCCTGGTAGGTTCCTCCTTACAATGTAGCACTTGCTTCGCGTTTCTTACTAGTGTTCACAATGTAATCTTTTTATATGTGGTAAAACTCTAATTTACATGTGTTTTTAAAGGGTGTACACCTAGCAGGCGTATCACCGTAACCAGCCTCGTCACCGGTATATTCGCCCCAACATTGACCCGAGTGGAGCATTAACTGGCACTATGTGCGGTCCAGCGCTGCACGAAATTGAATCGTCAAATGATTACTGCAAGCCTAGCGAGTTCCAACAAGGAAGTTTCAGTGTCTCTGGAGGATTTATGCCACTGTATGGGTGAAGTCGCACCTATCATAGTCTTGTAAAACAGACTTGATGATTTGTACAGTATGAAGAAAAGTCATTAAGATTGGGGCATCAATGCTCGGAGTATTCCAATAATGATTCCGATTCGATGACAGATTTGAGTCATGTGAATGACATCATATGATGATGTCCAAAACAGGAAGGAGAGACGAAACAGCACAGCCACCCTGGAAAGCTCAAGTTGCAAAGACTGAATCCTGTATACACAGGACTCAGAACAGCGCTGATATGCCGTCTATGTGTTCACACCTAGATTTTGTGATTTTGTAACAATACAATTGCATATCTATCCTGTACTAGTGATAATAAAAAGGACTATAGCTGAGGCTTTGAGCTGATAGTTACAGCAGTATGCAACTAGTGAAGCCAGGACTTAGATGCGACACCACTAGTGGGTCAAATCTACCAGCCGGCTGTACTAGTGACTTGAATACTAGCCGGAATACTTAATATAAGGCCACTAGTAGACAAGTAACGTGACTAGTGCACCAAACAAGAAGCAGAATACACAGATCTCGTGAAGTTCAGTCACTAGCAGACCAATTGGGGCAGAAATGCCTAAGTCAGGTTAACTAGTCATGCAGCAATCTCAAAGCAGGACTTAGAAATGAATTAGCAATGGATTAACGTTATGCCCAGATCTGACTAGTGTGATCAGATCTATTACGATCGGTACTAGTATAGCCCGGCTGCGCTTTCGATCATGGCTGACTACGGTTACGAGCACAAGGATGTGGCTAGTCGTTCATCTCCGGTGCTAGTGGCGCATTGCTGAGTCAAGAACACGAGATTAAACCGCTAGCTGAGCTCCATGGCTCACTAGTCATCTGATAGTAATTTCTAGACCAACTATTGCATGTTTATGTGTGATATTTTGGGCCTAGCCAAGAAATCTGTACCGATAATACCCCACTAGTGTAGCTGTTTGTGTCGCTTTGTACCTTTCTTTACAGTATATAAGTAGTAGAATAGCCACTCGCATGGACAGGCAAGCCATCCCTGCGATTGCAAGTGACTAACAAGAGTTTAGTGCCCCAATTAAAGGCTTTTGTGCTTAACCTTGACAAAGTGGCTACTAGTCGCTAAGTTACCTATAGAATTGAGTGAATTGAAGTCCCTTTTGAGCAATACTATTGTGTCCTGCAAAGACCAAGAGTGTTTCGAAGTAATTCTTGCAATTTCTCAAAGTTAAAGTATTATTCTTAGGCCAAGAGTGCCACTAGTAAGCTAGAGTGCGAACTAGTCAAGTGTTAGCACTTGTAAGGAGCAGTTTCTAGACCAAGAGTGCCACTAGTAAGCCAAGAGTGCGAACTAGTCAAGTGAAGATCACTTGTAGGAAGTAGTACAGGGCCAAGAGTGCCATTATTTCGAAGCAGTCATAGTCCCAACGAGCGCAGTAGCTCAAAACCAAGTCACATTCATTCAATTGTGTCTTACCCACCCCACTAGTGTGAGTAGTACACTTGTAAAACTCACTAGTAACAAATAAAGTGTCTTTTGAACAACATCCCTTGATTATTGAGTCTGCAGAGTGCTTCTATCGTACTCAAAACACCCGAATTCAATCAATTGGTGATAGTGTAGAGTTGTGAGAGGTTTAGTGTTGGTTGGAGCCCATTTCCGCCCACTAGTCTTTTGCCATTTGCCGTTACCAAGCACATCAGCGGTAAGGGATACTGGTTCTTGATTGACATTTCATTCAACTTGCGATAGTCCTGGACAGGATGTAGTTTGCCATCCTTCTTTTTGACAAAGAAGAATAGTGAGGCCATGGGTGACTTGGATGGTTTGATTCACCCCAAAGCAAGGTTTTCATCAAGGAACTTGTCGAGCTCTTCTTTTTGAAAAAGCTATTGAAATCTGCACAGTTCATAAAGCCAACGAACTTGCCGCCAAAGCTAATGAAGGAAAAGAAAAGAAACCTTTCAAGGAACAGGTCCCAGAATGCTACCATGACTTCGAAGACTTATTCGCCAAAGAAAGCTTTGATGAACTACCCGCTCGTAAACCCTGGGACCACGCCATTGAGCTTGTCCCCAATGCCAAGAATACGTTAGATTGCAAGGTTTATCCCCTGAACCATATCGAGCAAGAAGAGCTCGACAAGTTCCTTGATGAAAACCTTGCTTTGGGGTGAATCAAACCATCCAAGTCACCCATGGCCTCACTATTCTTCTTTGTCAAAAAGAAGGATGGCAAACTACATCCTGTCCAGGACTATCGCAAGTTGAATGAAATGTCAATCAAGAACCAGTATCCCTTACCGCTGATGTGCTTGGTAACGGCAAATGGCAAAAGACTAGTGGGCGGAAATGGGCTCCAACCAACACTAAACCTCTCACAACTCTACACTATCACCAATTGATTGAATTCGGGTGTTTTGAGTACGATAGAAGCACTCTGCAGACTCAATAATCAAGGGATGTTGTTCAAAAGACACTTTATTTGTTACTAGTGAGTTTTACAAGTGTACTACTCACACTAGTGGGGTGGGTAAGACACAATTGAATGAATGTGACTTGGTTTTGAGCTACTGCGCTCGTTGGGACTATGACTGCTTCGAAATAATGGCACTCTTGGCCCTGTACTACTTCCTACAAGTGATCTTCACTTGACTAGTTCGCACTCTTGGCTTACTAGTGGCACTCTTGGTCTAGAAACTGCTCCTTACAAGTGCTAACACTTGACTAGTTCGCACTCTAGCTTACTAGTGGCACTCTTGGCCTAAGAATAATACTTTAACTTTGAGAAATTGCAAGAATTACTTCGAAACACTCTTGGTCTTTGCAGGACACAATAGTATTGCTCAAAAGGGACTTCAATTCACTCAATTCTATAGGTAACTTAGCGACTAGTAGCCACTTTGTCAAGGTTAAGCACAAAAGCCTTTAATTGGGGCACTAAACTCTTGTTAGTCACTTGCAATCGCAGGGATGGCTTGCCTGTCCATGCGAGTGGCTATTCTACTACTTATATACTGTAAAGAAAGGTACAAAGCGACACAAACAGCTACACTAGTGGGGTATTATCGGTACAGATTTCTTGGCTAGGCCCAAAATATCACACATAAACATGCAATAGTTGGTCTAGAAATTACTATCAGATGACTAGTGAGCCATGGAGCTCAGCTAGCGGTTTAATCTCGTGTTCTTGACTCAGCAATGCGCCACTAGCACCGGAGATGAACGACTAGCCACATCCTCGTGCTCGTAACCGTAGTCAGCCGTGATCGAAAGCGCAGCCGGGCTATACTAGTACCGATCGTAATAGATCTGATCACACTAGTCAGATCTGGGCATAACGTTAATCCATTGCTAATTCATTTCTAAGTCCTGCTTTGAGATTGCTGCATGACTAGTTAACCTGACTTAGGCATTTCTGCCCCAATTGGTCTGCTAGTGACTGAACTTCACGAGATCTGTGTATTCTGCTTCTTGTTTGGTGCACTAGTCACGTTACTTGTCTACTAGTGGCCTTATATTAAGTATTCCGGCTAGTATTCAAGTCACTAGTACAGCCGGCTGGTAGATTTGACCCACTAGTGGTGTCGCATCTAAGTCCTGGCTTCACTAGTTGCATACTGCTGTAACTATCAGCTCAAAGCCTCAGCTATAGTCCTTTTTATTATCACTAGTACAGGATAGATATGCAATTGTATTGTTACAAAATCGCAAAATCTAGGTGTGAACACAGACGGCGTATCACCGAGTGCCCCCTTTCTACTGCCTGGGTGCTAGCAGCTTCCTTCCCATTGGCTGTCCTTGCAGTAGTCTCCATTCGTGGAGCCGCTTGATCAGGGGGTGAGTTTGGACCCGGTTCCCCTGCCCCATCCGGTCTGTGAGCAGCTGTTATGATGGGTACCACGATGGTAGGTGGCTTTCCACGTGGCACTTTCACTCGTAATGAGCTACTTGTGAGGTGATTATCTGTCGACGATGTTGGTAAATCGCTGGCAGGGCTCTCAGTCATGTCCCTGGCTTTGTCATCTGAAGTCATTGAGACTGTGTCGATGTCCATTGCAAGGACGGCATATTGATTTTGTGATTCCATTCGGGGTTGGTTTGAATGACTTTCAGTGAATAGTATTGAATGTGGCATAGAGAGAATACATGTCTTTACTACAGGTGTATAATAATGAGTCAGTCCACTATGACCAGAATGCGTACCAGAACCCCCCTTCGCCGAGTAAGTAGAATCACTTACTTCCTGGCACTGTCTTTTACCTCTTCGATCTTGGAGCCTGTTGAGGGCTTGGTCATTGAGGCTCTTACCTCCTGCTTCTTTCCTTTGTTCCATGATTGTAACGGGCAATTTTTGCTGATGTGCCCCTTCTCACCGCATCGGAAACAGTTCCCACTTTTTATGGCATCGATGTCCATTGGCCTTCCCCGCCCGCCATAGGTTGTTCCAGAGGCTGTCTGTTTATCAGCCGAGGAAGTTGTCATGCCGGAGCTCCCCTTGGAGGCTCCAGTGTTTGGCTGTGTGCGGGTTTGGGGGCGCGGTTGGTACATCCCACCAACAATGTTGAGGGCTTGCTTTCGCAGCCTTTCCCTGTTCATT
Organism: Armillaria borealis; assembly: GCA_030435635.1. NCBI lineage: Eukaryota > Fungi > Basidiomycota > Agaricomycetes > Agaricales > Physalacriaceae > Armillaria > Armillaria borealis. The sequence goes on along the minus strand of JAUEPT010000047.1, from coordinate 61,506 downwards.
ATTTCGATTCGCTCCTTCCACTGGTCATACCTGACTGGAATGCCTATTCTGATGTTGGAGATTATCGTGGTGTAGGAGGCGGGGACTCCCTGGCGTAGTGCCGTGACCATATGGCCACGATCTTTGGTGTCAGTTCATAACCGCGCTTTCTTGGCGAACTTTTCGAGTTCCAGGAAGTACTCCGTTGCAGTCATGCTTCCTGTCATTTGAAGGGCGTACATGTTTGCCTTCTGTTTGTCCTCAACAGTGGGGTCCTTGAATTTTTCGTTGATGGCCTGAGTGAAGGCATACCAAGAGGGAAACCGGTATTTTCCCTGATTGGAACTATAGAGCTCTGCTAATTGCAGAGTCCACCATTCTTTGGCCCTCCCTTCAAAATAAGAGGAGGTGAAGGCTACCCGATAGGGGTCGAGCCACATGTAGGCGCTATGGACCTGGAAGTACATCTGGCAGTCCGTTATGAACCGGTCGATGTCGTCAGTGTCCCCCGTGAAGGGGAGCGGCTTTCTGATGAGGTCGGGTTTACAGCCGATCCATGGGGCATCTTCCCCCATTGCACCTATAGGATTTGGGGGTTCCTGTTCTGGGTCGAACTTGTCGGGGGCCCCAGGTAATGACCATCGTTCCGCGTTTCGAGTGACTGGATCAGCATACCAGTCTGGAGGTTTTTCCCCTTTGAAGAAGCCAGTGCCTGGCTGCCATGGCACCTCTTCCAGTTTTTTCCCACTGGATTCCCCAGGTTTCTCGTCATCGTCTTTGTCGTTATCGTTATCAACCGGGTTATCCGGGCCGGTGGATGCATGGAGCCGAATGGGTCGGCCCTTCGGTTTGGGTGTTTGTTGTGGGGGTTTTTTGGGGAGTGGTTCTTGGTAGAACTGGGATCTATATGGGGCGGGGGCAAGGTAGGCATAATTGGGGTATCATTCATTAAATATACTTGTTGCTTGGACATCTGCACTGTGACTAATAATATCCTCCTGCTCTGCTGGATCCACTTGCATCCATGCCTGACCTGCCTCCGAATGCCTCCAAGTCGCTGTCTTGGGCAAATCTACTCGCTGCGAACGCCATATGCTCGTGTATAAGTGTTCCTGTTCGGCGGGGGTCAGTATTGCCTCCTGCGTGTACTTGCTGTGCCATCCATGTGGCGATAGAGACTCCTGGGAGTCCCTGTTCGATCTGGTGCATGCAATACTCTCTGTATTGCTCGAGCCAGATTGGCTCGAACCAGAGAGGACGGTGTCGATACTCCTCTGCCTCGATCTCGTTGATGGCATCGGTTTCGGCGTGGATGGTTCGTTGCTGGGTCCAATACTGGGCACTTGTCTCTGTCTCCAATCTTGGGCTTGCTGCGCGGCGATAGAACTCGGCAGTGGTTCGGTCACATGTGATGACACGCTTGATTTCGTTGTTGCGCGAAGTGAGTCGCACGAGCTCTTCTCTTGCCGCAACTTCACGACTTGCTATAGAAGCCCGTCATAAGTAGGGAGAGGGGGTGCAGGAGTCGGGGAGTGTGGAAGAGTCGGGGCGAGGGGTGTCATCGCGGATAGGAGGTGACCAGACGCTGTGTTGGGGGAGTCTGTTGTGCTGGATGATGAGGTTGTTTTCATGGAGCCAGGTGGTGTATTCTGACATGGTGGGGGAGTGGGGTCTGTAGCCGTCAATGCTGGTTTCGCTGTTAGACCGGATGATGACAGGGATTCTGGGTTCTCGGAGAGGGAACTCAGGACTGGAGAGGAGGGAGATGGAGGGCCTTGGGGAATGGATCAAAGGGATGTCTTGGACTTCTTCCCAAAGAAGGGAATTCTCAACCGAGTTTTCCTCTTCTTGGTTGACGAGGTCGAGGGAGGGTAAGCAGGCAAGCTGAGCGTCGAGGACCATGGGGATTGTGTCCCAGTCTCCTGCTCCTGTGACATAGCGTTCAAGGGCTTCAGTGGAGGGGGAGATGTAGAGGTATGGGTGATGGAAGAAGGCGCCACTCGGGTGTTGATAGGTTTGGGGGACGTAGGTGAAGAGTCGGCGTATGATTTGCCTGATCTCGTAACTGTACGTTCGGTATATGAGGAAGATGGTGAGGGCAGTGGTGAGGCTAAGCACGGTAATGGCTATAGCGACGAGAGTGCGAGTGGAGAAGTCGGTGGTGAATTGCATTCAGTTTAGTTCAACATATAAGCGTTGAGAAGAAAGGGAATGTATGAAGCTTCGAGCTAATTGTTAGACCCAAACTCCGGTAAAGTAAACAAGACTAAACAGTGGGCTGTATCATGTTTGTACAGTCACCCAATGAGTGTCAAAGTCTGCCAACGGTAGTCACAAGATATAATGTTTAACTTCTAGGCAAGAAGTGAGTCTGAGAGTGAAGTTTGGTGTATTAAAACTTTAGCTCGAAGCTGGAGAATATACAGCGAGAGCTACACTACGTATATACTGTTTTTGTATGTGCTATGAATATAACTGTCCTTCGGTAACTGTGAGATACTCGGGGAGTGAGGGGAGTGCGACTGGTGTAAAGTTGTGTGTTTGTGGAGCTCTGGGAGTTGATGCGTGATGGTGCGCTCCGGGGTTTGGTGTAGTGGATATGTGACCATGGTGCTTTTAGATAAGCGTCAAGATTAGATGCGATAAGATCCAGATAAGGTCGGCGCTTGATAAGATAAGAAAAAAGGAAAAATCGTAACACAATATCTGGAAGCGTGTTAAGAATCAGAGTGTTTCAAGTAATACATGAGTTGAAGAATACTTAAGTAAAACCTGAATTGTGAGCGAGGATGTCCGAAAGCGAGTTCTAACCACAAAAGAGGGATCCGATAAGGGTGCTAACAAACGCTAGGCGTAGTTAATGAGGGTGTCAGCAAGCGCTAGGCGTAACTGACAGGGTTTCCAACAAGTGCTAGGCGTAGTTGGAAGGCAAACGGAGTGGCAAGCGCTAGGCGTAACCAATCAGAAATGCTTGGATCACACAGTTAAGTGGACGTTGAAGAGTAGTAAAATTGATTAAGATTCAATAGTACGGACAGCATTTATATACTAGAGGTTTCGAGTCATAATTATTCTACAATATTCTGTTATATTCTAGTACTTGGAAGAAGAAAGGAGAAGGTAAGAGAAAGTACAAGCGAGTCACTGCCAATGACCGAGAAGGCCGAGTACAGGCATATGTTGACTCATGGACCGAGTCAGCGGATACCCGATATCCATAACAAAGCAACAGATGTGGGTCCCGTTACATTCTAGAAACTCAGCCAATCCCACCACACGTGTGTAGAAGATATTGCAACAACGCATTGAACCACAGCCTCAACGAATGGTGTACACGTTGCTGCGCCACCAACGCCTACCCCAACCGAGCGGATCTGCGCCACCACGGTGTTCGCATGTTTCACAGGCATCTAAATAGGTCCCAGAATTGACGACTCTGGTCATGGATTCTGTGTGAGCGCTGAGAAATTTGTGGAGAAAAGTTTAAGTATCCGAGCGAAGAGGAAGACGCTGGTGTACTTGTTGGAGTCGGTGTTATGATAATCAAATCATTATGGTGGTAGATTTTCGATCTGTTCCGCAATCACTGTGACACCCGACCACGTGCACAGCTAACGCGTCTGTGACATCAAATTGAATTGAATCCCCTTTCTCTTCCGTACCACCACTATGAGCACCCCCCAACACGTTCGCTACGCTGCGAAAATGCCTTTAATGTCGTCCTGCGAGCTCGAGATGATGGAACTCTCTGCTTCCAAGATCGAGACCCTCCGCGACGACGTGTTGTTCGAGAAGGAAAGACTCACTATTGAACAGCATGGATTCTCGCCCTTCGAAAGGTGGTACCGTGCGATAGCAAGTGTAAAGAATCAGCAGAGGACGATTGGGTGGAAGACTGGCAAGTCATTCGCGTCGGAGAACCTCTTCTTCCGTACCATCGATACGGGTCGCCTCCTGCCCATGAGCCTCGCGGATTTTCGTGTCCAGATTTACGCGGCGAAAGGGCTGTGGGCTTACATGGAGCATTACGGGAATACTGAGAGCTGGACGAACATCACGATCCTCGGATTGGTACGCTCCATTCGTGCTTTCTTATCTTCGCTGACTGAACACCTACAGATGCATCACATGCTGGTCTTTCCGGAACATGCACGATTTCGATGGCGGTGACATTCCCATTATATGCATAGATTGGGACGAGGAGCTGGTGGATGCTGCGATGGACTACTGGGTCGAACTGAGTGCGAATAAATGGACAAAGGAAGAACGCGAGACGAACTGTGTGTAGCCCTTTCTCTCATATTTCTTCATCTAAAAAGAGGCCTTCTATAGTCTGTCAGATCCCCACTAAGGCGCATGGTCGTAACCTTTGTTTCTACCAAGTCGACCTGTGCGTTAGGGCCCTCCTTCTCGATGAGAAGGTCGGCTATGTCCCGCCATTCATCATCATACAAGAAGCTCGGAAGGGTGGTAAGTACAGGTTATTTTGTTAAATTTTCCGTGACTTATCAGCGTCCTAGGCAAAGCTCGTGCACTCTTCACTCATCCATCCCACTGCCCGCCGCCCACCGTCCTCGAAACCCTGCCAAAAACGTGCGGAAGCGTTACCTGCACTGACTCCAAGTGTGTCGGACTGTGGCGCATGGAGGCTTTTCGGACCCTGCATTACCCAAGCCTCATGGTCCGAGACCTCGAACGCTATAATGATGGCGTTGTGTGTAACTTTTGGGGATGCGAAGTAGAAATGGAGCTCGGTCCGGATGGAAAGGGGATCGGCCTTCAGAGGTGTCAGAAGTGTAAGGAGGTTTCGTATTGCAGTCGTGACCATCAGGTATGTTTGAAGATATCCTCCGTGTACGTTTTCTTACTCATGGACGCGTATCAAGGCATTGGATTGGCGTGTTCACAAACGCGTTTGCAACGCTCCTCCCTAGCTTCTCGAGGTGAGTCTTCCTTTTCACTGTGCAATATTATTCCGACGAAGGGCCAGGAATGTGTATCGCCACTGAATCGGGCTGATGGGTAACACCAAATTAACCGTTAATATCCTTATGCTGTAAACTATTGAACAAATGTGACCACTGAACCATGTATGTGCCGTTTCCAGCTTTATGTTTCGTCTTGCATCCCCCGGAAGTTGGACCATATACGACTACATGACCAATGATAAATTATTCTCCAATTTCTTAGTTCCAGCTCAAATTCTTTCCATTATACTTTGAATACTGACGTGTGTTGGAGTAGTGTGAGTTCCTACTTAACTTTTCAACTCTTTTTCTGAAGAGTCTAGATATAAAAATACGATTGCTCTGTTGTCGCTTCCCTCAGGGTTTTCGTCAAGCTCATGGTGAGTTTATTTTATTCGTGAGCACTATAAACGATTCCTTTGGCGCGCCATGTCAGGGACATAGGTCCGGCTCTTCGTTATTGGGCCATTGTGCCGGTACCAATACAGATACTAATACCTTCCTGACATTTCATAGCCGATTTACACTTCTGCTCGGCTCTTGCGATGGCAGTAGTCACTGCATTACCTTGCAGAAGTCGAAGACACGAAAGCCAGTGTTCCGGTGCCGACTACTTACTCTGTTAGGCGTCTATCAGTGTTCTCTGACCACCGATACATCACGAGATCAGAAAATAGGCGCTTGATAGGCGCCCCGTAGTGGCTTATATAAACGGCGCTTCTGGTGACTCAACCCCTCTTTCTGACAACCATGGGTGCTACCCCCTCGAAGGATTACATTGTTGCAACGGACGACACCGACACTGTTCTTATCCGCAGACATGAGGTCGGTGACTACGAGGTGAGCATTGTGAAGTCGACGATGATGGTGCACTCATGATACGCACAGCACTTGCTCTCTCTTCTCCGCAAACATTTCCCACACATCACTAAGGACTCGATGATCGTCCAAACGAAGGAATTGGACGTTTGTGCTGCACGATATGTTAGCATTCCGGATGATTTATGGCCGGAGGTTAGCCATCGCATCGATAACATCAAGGTTATCTCTCGTGTGTCACAATTTCTTATTCATCTGAACTGGCTAACTTTTCATCAGGACCAACTCAAGCCTCGACGCCGGCTCGTAGTCAGCCGATGTCGGTTTATCTTAGGACGCTGACAGGAAAAATAATCACGATCGCAGGGGGACTGGCATCGTCTTCAACGATCGACAACGTGAAATGTATGGTGCAAGACCTTGAAGATATACCTCCTGATCAGCAGCGGCTGATCTTTGCGGGAAAGCAGCTTGAAGACGGTCGCACGCTATCAGATTATAACATTCAAAACGGGGCCACGCTTCATCTTGTTCTAAGATTGAGTGGCGACAAGCCAGTCATATACCTGTTCACCCCTCTTCCATTAAACGCTACTGTTCGATTATCCCTCGTCAAGGCCTGGTCATTCTCTGCCACATACCCGGGTGTCCCCATCAAGTCCTCCGAGTCTGGACAATCCATCAAATGGAACATCAATACTCACGAGGACCATACCATGACTGATATCGCTACCGGTATACGAGTATCTTTCTTGTTCTGGGAAGCAGAGTAAGTTGGTTATGCTTGTTTCTAGGGCTGCGTATTTATCCGAGTCCTCCGTAGGACAAACCCTGGTTTACCACCGTCGCCTCCGTCATCTCCTCGATTAGGCTCAGCCGATTCGGATATCATTTCCCCCTTCGACCCATTGATGGCCGAAGTCACCGACACCAACTCGGTCGTCCTTCCCACGTCAAAAACTGCACTGTACCTCGACAAGGCATTGACCGCACTGGGTCTTCATGTCGAAGCAAGGACCTCATTCATCACGTACGTAACCACCGCTTCTATCATTTTATTTATACCGAAAATCCCATTAGATATTGGCTTCCGTCCATTTTGAAGCACGACTTCGTCGCACTCCGTTTCCTCCCTCAAGTATCCTATGAACACGCTGCGCCGCTCGATGTCGAGCCCAAGCCGGATGTCGTTACCCGTGTGTTCATGCTGTTCAGGAGGGTGTGCGAGGATGAATTAGACGAATGGGAAGGGTCGCTCTCGCGGGCGTCGGAGAATGTTGAAGTATGGAAAGATGTTGTTGGTGTAGACTGCGATGGGATGAAGGACGAGGCACTGTTTAGAGTGCTGGAATGGGGAGGGATGGAGGTGAAGAACTGAACGAGCTACGTGTCTGTCGCCTGTTTTTGTAAAATTGAATATTACCCATGTACTTCAGCGTTTAATGTAATCAGGGATGCGGGATTAGTCCTACCCTATGAACATAGTACTCTGCCAGAATTATAGTCCCTCGAAGTCCACGGAAGAAGGCAATTTCTCCTCCTTGACTTATCTGCGAACAACTGCCTATCACTATCCGAGGCACAGCTCTTGATGTCGGTAGTGATAGTAACTTTTCGTGTCCTTCACGTGTTGAAGCATTTTTGGGTTGCCACGGTAACTAGCTATATTTTACAATCGACAGCCATATCAAGAGTGCGCTTTCCGTGGACTTCCTGCACACCACACGATACAAAAACAGCATATTCCTCATGTCGCACGGCCTCACCTGAGTAATTGATGTAGACTGGGCGCCTAACAATTCAAACACGTTGTAAAGATACCGCGCACTGCTCTGATAAATCAGTCTCTCACGCTGTCCCTTCATTCTCCTCAACCACCATGTCCAGTACTCGGTCAAAGTTTATTGTTGTCACAAACGACGATAGGAATGTTTTCGCTCTGAGGGAGAACGTATCCCAGTATCCGGTCCGTGTCCTGAAGCTTGTAGCTGGATGTGACCCGACCTGATCCCTGTTACAGGCATTAATCACTAGCATAAATTCCTATTTTCCCAGCACACGCAATAAGACGATAGTCATCCAAACCCGTGACTTGGCTATCTGTGCTGGAAGATTTGTCGATATTCCACCCAATTTGTGGTCGCACATCAAAGACGACATCGATAACATCCGAGTCCAGGTTATAGAATCTCGAGCCACGTGAGTTCTATTCAGCACCTCATTTGTCACTGACATTGATTGAAACATGAGTAGGTACTATTGGAACCGTATCGTGGGGCTCGCTAGGGAAGTGGATGTGCTAGTGCCAGGCCCAGATGTGAACAATCTAAGAGCTGCTACACATGGGCTCGCGGAGCACCCTGCTGAAAAGAGCTGTCTCGAGAAATGACTAACAATAACAGTGCGCCAAACGTTGATGTTCAGATATAGTACAAGGATGCGGTTGAGGTCAATGCAGCGAAACATAGCGTGGATTCAATGTAGCAGGAAAACAAGTATCTTATGATGTTGCCAAACAGGCCACTCAACACCATCATGCTATTATCAAGGAGTCGAGTAACATTGTGCGATACCACTGAGCTGCTCTCTCCCATTTTTGAATCCCTGTCCAGCTTGTTCTGATACTTGCACGAGAGAAATTTTGATGTCTATAGGTGGAGTCTGGACAGTATGGCGAAAGAATGCTACTTCTTCCGCAAGGAAATTCGTTCAAACAGGTACGCCCGTGGATAGAGCGGCGCATACGCATATCAGAAGGACTTTGATTGACAAGATATTGTCGTCTACGGTTTTATTAATGAACTCTTATGAGATTTCCTCGTCGCATCGGCAGTCCACAATAAGGGAAACTCCCCAAGTCGTAGCCCTAAGTTGTAATTAAAAGCAGGATTCGATTGTATTTGCTGCCTCGCGACTGATGCTAACTATCTCACAGTGTATAAGTACGCAATCTAAAATTTCTAGCTCTGAGGACAAGGGTCGCCGGATATTACTATGAAGCTCATGCCGATCGTCCTACTCTACAAAATATGTTACTATGACACCTACTCCGTAGAAAAGGCTCACCAAGGCTAAGGAGGAACCTCGCAAACACACTTATGGATGTGCCAATCCAAGAACTGCTTACCATCCATGAGTGCCGAATCGGACATGAAAAATACGAGAGAACGTGCCTGATGTTCCCGACTGCAATATAGAACCTCCTTACACTTCTAGCACCTTTGAAGCGTCATCTGACCTGTCGTAGGATCCACCTGCATTTCGACCTCGCATCCCCAAAGGTTGCACACGACGTGATAATCAGGGCGCTGGACATCCCAGACCATGGCGCTCGGGTGGTAAGGCTCTGCGACTCCTCGTTACGCCACAATCCAATACAATCAGAGTCGGTGCAAGTGCTACTTCCACATGTTTTTGGCAGGGAGTCTAGGATCCAGGGTGACGGGACATGGGACGCGCGGGTGAATAGCGTGCGAGCCTTGCCTGCGTGATGTGGATCATTAGCAGGAAGGAGAAGTAAGTGCTCTCTCACCGTCCTTCCCCGTTTCGAACAGGACGATGAACGGGGGCACGTACCCGACATTCTCGTCCAGAAGGAGAGCACGGACGCATAAGTCGAGTTCGTAGAAACTTGGTTTCAGTCCATGGGAGGTCCGAGCGATTTCACAAACTAGTCGGCGGAATGGGGAGAAGCCGACGCCCTCGATGACAAGCCTTTCTTTCTGGAATAAAAGCTCGCGGAGGCTCTTGATTCTGGATGAAGAGAATTCCGTCACGACGAGTTCCGAGCAGGAGGACATGAGAGGTATTTCGGCAGCGTAGCAGGGGTGCTGAAAGACGCTCATGGTGGTTGTAGGTGGGAGCAGAGTTGGTCAGAGACGTAGTGGGTACACCCTTTCGGTTCCGAGCTGCGAAATCCACCATGTTGATCTACCTCGCAACCGCTGAGATCAGTCTCAGGGTCCTGGTAATACACCTGACATTGTGAGTGGGGATTCGAAGGTTCCATCGGTGATAGACGCTCTTTGTGAAGTTGGACAAGGATGGCAAAGTTGACAGCACATTCGAAAAGAGATAACTTGTATGGTTTTCGTGGCAACGGAGGATGAATATGAATTCACGAACATGAATACGATTGTGATGTTGTACGCAGCATAGCACGGAGAGACCTTTCCGGCATGTTTGCATCTGTAGCCTAAAAACGATGCTCGTGCCACTTGCAAAATCCGCGTCTCCAGGTGATCTGCTTAATGATCGTCGCCAGCCATATTTCGAAGAACCAGGTGGTCTCCAGAAAGCTCTCGCAATGTCTTCCTTGGATGAAGTTATATCTTTGCGCGAGGAGGAGGAAGGCTTGTGGAAACAAACAGAGTTCCGGAAGGAATAGAAGAAATAATAGGTATTCCACGGAGACATCGCTGGTGCCTGACTGATTCAAATTGATTAGTCCTGGTTGAGAAGAAGTACGAAGATCCTACCTTCTACGGAACCGAGATATAAACTAAGTGATGATCGCAGGGAAACCTGGTCAGGTGGTCAGGTTGTACGAATGAGAAACGGAATAGAAGAATTGCCACACAGTATTGTCCCAGTATTGTCGCTTCGACGGTGAATCTTCATTGAGACAGCCGACTGGTGTACTACCGGTTTTCTATATCTACAGTTTAAGAATCATCAAAGAAAGGGGCTGCTAGGGCGTACCAAACTGCCAGTCGTTGCTCCATATGTGCAAACGGAGTGATTCTTCACATTGTGTTATTGGTAGACAAGTTCGGATTGATCCCTGCGTTCAGGAAAGAGACCCGCCGGGCCGCGGGTACGATTCCTGTGTATTTGGTCAATATTTGGACATGTTGAATACGACGGAAGACCCACCGAATATTCCTCTATCATGACAACAAAAAAGAACCAACAACCTTTTGACAACCTTTAAAAGCTTTCGTCCAGCGCCCAATTTTGAATAAACACAAGGTCGCGCGCACTGTCTCTCCAAAAGTCACATTTATTCTTGCATAGTCTAGTCACCAGTGGACAGGAAACAAAAAAATATCATCCCGACGCGGAGAAATGTGGTCATTAGTGACTCGATCAAATGTGATGATAAGAGGAAAGGAAGGGCGTGGGGCTTGGGGTTAGGGTTCGGTCCATATTTGGTTGAAACTTCACCATGGCCTTCCGGTCCGATCCATATACATGACTCCATTCGCCTGCTTTGTGCAAGAGTGTTGATGTGACTGTGCCTTGCATTAGTTCAGATAATACTGAGAATCAGACAGCCAAGGATTTCTCAATCATCACCATGCGCACTAGACTCGTAACCGTCTCTCTCGCCACTTGACGTCGCAAGCGAGAAAGTGAGATGAGAGATTGGTAAAAATGGATCCGAATTTGGCAGGAAGCGTGGGTGGCTGTGTTCTGGTCAGGTGAATATCACGTGAGTCCTTCGGGCCGGGACACATCCGTCGAGTATTGTTGATTATACGTCGAATACCGCTTGTACTGCTACCAAGGAAGCATCGCAAAGCACATCAAAGCTTCCAAAAAACTACCACTCATTTGATATGTCGATTTTTTCTTGTCAAATGATCCAAAATACTGATCCAGATCTCAAACAGACATTTGTAGGCAAAAATATGGGTCTGGGTAGTAGAAAAAGCAATAACATGTTATCAGGAGGCATACTAGGAATTAAAAAAATGCTTGAATTTTCTATGAAGCATTAAACGCAGTAACGATAAGAATGTAACAGAAAATAACCGGTTTGGGTCGGTCCGAAGTACACACGTGATATTCACTTGACCAGAACACAGCCACCCGCGCTTTAGGGCCGAGGGGAAAACCTAGGTTATTTACCAAAAATGGTTTTATACAGTATTATACAATGTATTATACCATGTATTATACCTAAGGGGTCCCGGAGGGGGGTCAGCCATGTATAATACATGGGTCACGTGCCTATACCAGGTCCTAATACAGTAATCAAAATCTGTTAGCTGGACACTCCCGGAGCTTGTAAGTCTATGGAATGAAGTAGTACCACTTTGAAGCACGGTATAACCAAAAATGGCTCGGAACATTACGGAAAATCTTGGAAAAAGGTCCAAAAAAGAGCGAAAAAAGATCCATAAATCGAATATCCATTTATCACGTGACCTGGTATTATACCATGTATAATACTTGTATAAAACCCCCCTCAATACCGCAACAGGTATTATACCAGGGGCCGACCCCCTGGAGGTTTTCCCCTTGGCCCTACCGCGCTTCCTGCCAAATTCGGATCCATTTTTACCAGTCTGTCTACTCTCGATTTCTTGCTTGCAACGACTAGCGTGGTTAGACAGACGGTCACCAGTCTACATGCGCACTACGTGACACGTCTTTCGACAGTGCGCGACATTGAATGCGCTTCCATCGCATGATAATGCCGCTGCTCTCCCTCCCCCTTCTGTGCCGATGGCGCTCTCCTTTGCAGCTCAAATGGGCCTCATTTCTCGCATATCGTCACTGTTATTCGGTGAATGGCTTGTCCTTGTGTATCCAAAATAGCACGGAGGAGCTGGTCGGTTCGGCAGGATTGATGTATTGACATGTAATAAAGCCTGTTCTCACAAATCACATTTGACGAAACACGACCCGCAGCGTACTTCCCTGTCAGTCAGGTCGATGGCATGGGGGTTTCGCTTCCGGTATGTTGTTCGTTGCTTTGGATGTCAGTACTTTATCCGTTGCTTTGTAGGAACGGTGACTACGTCATTCCTTATCTGTCAGCTTCCCGAGAACAAAACATTGTCAGTCGGGCAGTCGAGTTCCGATTAGTGAAGACATTAGAGGAAGATGAAATAAATGGAGCAGCAGAGAGGATGATGCTTCTCTCTCTTTATTCGTCCTGTCTCAATATTATTGCGCGTCAGTACATTCTTAAATCTAGAACCCTGGCCTGATCGATTGATCCTTTGCTGACATTTTGATGTTGCCTTCGCGGATATCATCTTCGTGAAGCCTTGCATATGGCCATAGAGTGTTCCCCATACCTATGGCCACATCTACGCCGTATAATCAAAATTGACAGATCTGTAGGCGCCCAGTAATCCCATTCAGCACCCGACCTTGCAGCTCCCAGAGCTGGGAATGCTGAAGAAATTCAAAGGCCACGGCATCCGGAGGAACAACAGTCATATTTCTCCAGAAATAAACGAACTACGGGCGTGTTGCATTGTATTCGGCAAACATGTTATTCAGACCGAGGATCTGCGTAGCCCGCTTGGATATATCCGGTCCGGTTCACCGGTCCCACTGTCAAGGAGTCGATGCTGTATATCAATTTCGACTCACCGACTCACCAACAAGTGAACCCGATGTCGACTAGAATTTTCATGCTGCCACCTAGAGCATTCTTGTCCGTGCCCTCCTTTGAATGGTTCATCTTTCCGTGGTTCCTTCGTCGCGCTAAAAGTAAATACGAAAATTCTCTCCTTCGATCTTAGCTTCATCTTCCGAGAACGACAGGGTATTTCAAGCCGGATCAACCTCAATTTCAAAAATCAATTTAATCCCCGTTACTCTTCACCCATTTGACTGCATATCTCTCTCCGAAGCCGTGTCATTGTAAGACACTTCTCTGGTCCAGAAAGTTTCGCGACAGCTCTGGGTCTTTTCATCTCATGGAATTCTCCACGAGTATCGCCTTGAATCCACGATGGGCGCGCATTATCCAACTCCATGGATAGAACTGTGTACAATTTTAACAAGCTCGTTATCAGGCTGCGTCATTAATCCATTACAGATTCTATTACGTCTGCTGTCTCCTCCAGAGTTGCCGAGGTTCTTCCAGGTCGGACTACTACTTCTGCGATTACGTCTCAGCAATCTCTCTCGGCAGGTATCTGACATCTTGGCCTAGCGCTCTTATGGATAACGGTACCCATAAAGGACTATAAAATGACCTCGGAGGGGACCTAAGACTCTAGTGCTCAGTACTCCTTCTCATCTGCTCGTCCCTTCATTATGTTCAGCTCCCGACTTTTACTCCTCTGCTTCGCCTTCATCTCCCTCGCACTCGGGCTCGTCAGTGCAACCCCCACCCCCGACAAGCAATCCGCCAGTGCCCTCGCCGTCTTAACCAACTGCAAGGCCTCCACCGATCCCATTCTCGCCCAAATTGGTACGTTACCCATATTTGACTTTGAATTTGACTGAGTTATAACAGATGTCCTCGTCAAATCAAAAACTGCGACTACGGAAAACATCACCCCACTCCTGACCGAGCTGAGCGTGGTCATCCAAGGCACTGTTAGCTCCCTCGAGGTTGTGGGTACCGTTACGTCTGAAGTCTCTGCTGTCGCGACGGTGGCTGTCAGCATCTTGTTGGTTCGTGGTTTGATTGAAACGCACATAACTTCTCATTAATCATTGTCGCAGGCCATCAATAGCACCCTTTTAAGCCTCGTCGGCCTGGATCTCGAAAGTGTGATATCACTCATCGGTGTGGTCGTTGGTAGCCTACTTGTGACGCTTGGTGCCGTCGTGCCCGGGTCGCTCGGTCTTGTCCTTGGTTTGTGAGTGTGCCTCTTTCACTTCTTGTTCAGTGCAGGTATCTGACCACAATCGTGATAATGCGTAGGACCACGCAGGCAGGTGTCCTTGGGTCGTTCATCACCGGGGTTTTAGAGTTGTTACCACTTTAACGTCTTAGCTAGTTTGAACTTTCTGGTTATCCTCCCACCCCTTCTTTCTGTACCAAGACACAACGTCTGTTTAGTTCGACTATGGACATTGACATTTGCGTGATATATTTCTGGTCTGGTGTTCCACGCACATCGTTATAGCACATCATAACTTTGTCAGACTCTTCGCACGGAAATAGAAGAATAAGAAACACTGGCCAAGATGTGACGAAGGGAAGCAGTCTAATGATCGACGGTCCTGATATACGGAGCAAGATCATTCCAACAACGTCGCAAATGTAAGTCTAAAACGTCCAATGAAATACCACGATGAAGGCTTTCAACGCCTGGGAGCCGCTGTACGAAGGTCAATTTTCGACAGCTAGCAAACGGAAAGCATCTAGTAAATGTTCGCTGATTCTTACTCTTGAAGGAGATATCATGCAGACCCTTGATCTGCAAAGTAGTGGTGGTGGTCTTGAATTTCAAACATTAACTTCTCTTTGGTGGGAGTGCAGAATACGAGTCTGTCGGTAAGTTCAGCCAGTAACGGGTCGAAGTGGAAAATGGCATCCGAATGCGATGGCCTAATCGAAGAGATAACGGAGGCGAGGGTGGTAAACTAGGATTTGTCCTACGAAGACTCGGATGGATACTGCAATAGCTTGATAAACAGATCTAAGGGGCACTTAGTCTGCTTTCTAGAACAAATAAGATAGTAGTACGCCGGTCTCCAAATCGGTCATGGCATGATCCTCGTGAGTGTTGACATTCCATTCGATGGTGCGTCCAGACTCGGAGAACTTGATGGGGACATCCGGGTATACGGCAGAGAATGACCAGGATTTGACGATGAACAATCGGATGACGGCGCTTGATGGATGAGGGGTAAATAGGTATATGACCGGTTTACCAACTCGTACATCAAGAAGATCGTTAACATCATATGCAGGAAGACGGTAGCGGTATTTAGGCCCAGGCTCAATTCGAGGCGGTCCTTATGGTAGTTCAGCCGATTCCGAATGAATAAGGTGTTGGATAACCTTGATGTTGTAAATACGTGGGCTGCCTTCCGACTACAAATGAGTCGGGATATCGACATATCGTCCAGCGCAGACGTCCAGCTCCTTCGTTTCGATGATCGTCGATTCTGCTGGGATGTACGGGAAATGTTCGTGAAGAATAGAGAGCAGGCCCTGTGCTCATAATCATGAGTGAGAACCATCATCGCTAACTTAAGAATGCTCACTCGGTAGTAGCTGGTTTGATTCCTACGGACAAGAACAGTGCTTGTATCATCAGGAGTCACCGTGTACACCTTCGACTGAGAGACACCCATTATTGAACGTTGAACCGTTGATGTGGTAAGACAGAGGAAGAGCCGATAAGTAATCGAGATAGAATATGACCTGAGGGAAGAAGATAGGTGCAAGCTGTAGCAAAAAACGCACGTACCTTGCGTATTTCTACCCCAATTCATCGAGGACAGAATGAAAACCCGAACAATAGAAAGGAAAATTCAAAAGAAAGATTATTTCGCTCAGTCGAAAGCCGAATGGGTTTGAGTGTGTAAAACATGTGGACCCGGGGGATACCTCAGAGGAAAGAAAGAAAAGACAAGTCAAAAGGCTGCCACGAGCCGCGTTCGAGAAAAAGGGATATAATGATACCAGACATGCTATTGAATGCGCGTCCGACAGCGCCATGGAGCAACCGGTACTTCGTCGATGCTGTTTACTGGTACAGATCCTTGTGTTGTATCAGTGAGGAAAAGACGCAATAAAAGGACAACGCACTTCCTGAACATGGAAAGTTGGTGTTCGCACGTCTTACCACCGATGAGGCCAGAAACCGAACATAAAGTACCTAAATCACTGTCGGTGTAGATTATATGTCTACGTGATGAGAACGGCAGGATAGGAACATCGGACTCGGCCATAGCTTCGATTCCAGAAGTGCCAAACCTAAATTGAGTCTGCTGAGTCTGTAGGAGCAGTCGAAGAATTCGGGTACCGCTTCCGTGGAAAACAGATCCCAGCAGAGTCTTCCGACTCGTTGAACAGGCCATAGAGGACACTTGTGCTACGAAGGCCGAAGTTAGAACCGGAAATGAACCAGAATGCTATATTGGAGAGCAATATTTGGACCTACCTTTGCGTGACTGGACGTGCGCAGTCCTTTGCTAATGTGCCGTATTCGCCTGATCAAAGTGAAAGGAGACGAAGGCGGCATCCGAACCGATGTGCCGTCAAACCCGGTTTTCTTGGCATGATGCGTTCTCGGCCCTTTCTTCATCTCCAAGCCCTTCGCACTCCGGTAACTTCCTCTCCAAGAATTCTCTTTCCTTGTGGCTTTGAACTCGTATATTCCTGTTTGATGATGATGTCCATATGGTGGAGAATCGTGATGTAGTACCTACTTATGCGTTTCCTTGGGGTTCATGATACGCGGTCTATTTCGACGTCACTTCTCGTTGGTTGATTCCTTCTCACGAGTGCAGCTTCTCCTGACGCCAAGGCCCACCCTGCTCTGCCTCGCTAACGCAGTCTCACAACTTGCGCTACAACTTCCCGGCAAGCGAGATGAAGGACAGATTGTTGACAGAACCAACGTGCCCCGATAACTCCACGACTACATCACTCTCACAAACTCTGCCTGCATACCTCCCTGTCATTACTAGCTGAACGACGTGACTACGCTACTAGGACGCGTTGGTACAAAACACCGACTTCCATGATCCTCGCTGCTTAAGTCTTCTGACAGTAGAGTCGGTTTCGACCGAGCTTTTGCAACCAGCGTCAGCACCGTATTTCAAACTCGAGCACCAGTCGTGAAGAAGCCGGATCTGTGGTCGATATATAGCGAGATTAGAGATTCTATCAGAGCGCACGGGGGGAGGGATAGATCATTTGCAGTCGTAAGGCGTAACCTTCGGTGGCTGATATAATCCGAAGATCCGGATCACGGCGATCTCAAGACGATGCGTGTCTGCGAATTCGGCGTAGTACCGGTCTTTGCGCGGAGGAATGTTACAATGTATATTCTGAACTTCTACATGCATATTCAGTTCCATCGACTTCACACCCAAGTCCTCATGGAACTCCGCACGTCTTGCGTCGTCTTCATCACCAGCACCGGGAAGCAGATAAAGGACTTGTGGTCCGAGCCGTGGAGGGGTCGTCGTCAACTCTACCCTCCGTTCCACCCGAATCGCCTCCTCACAATATCGAAGGCTCTCCCTCCAGACTCTACGTATGGATTTCACTCGCTCTATTCTTGTTTTCGCAGTGAACTTCTGTCCTATCCCCCATGCACGCATATGTACATTCTCGTCCAGACACCAGAGAACGACAATCTTAGCAGAAATGGAAGATGCGAAGCTTTTGACTCCAAAGTGGCGTCTGTGATCGTCCGTCAAAGTGATACATTGAGCTGCCTCGTTTGCTCCTGCATGTTTCGTTTTAGTTTACTACAACAGATACGTTCACTGAAACTGAATGGAAGCTGACCAAATATCTCTCAGAGGGCGAGAAACATCAGAAGCAAAATGGTTACTGCGCTGGTGAGTACTTGGTTCAACAATTTTTACGTTGCACGTCCCGCCACAACTTGACATGCCGTTCATCAATTGACAGAGATCTCATACTCTATTATAATAGACACGCGATTAGATTCTTACATTTACTGTAATACTGAGGGTTAGACAACGCCAGGGACAGCCATTTCGCCACATCAATAATATCTTCGAACCGTTGAAGCATGTCACAGACGCGCTGATTAGTACTGCTCGCGAAGCAAGAAAAGAAAGCCGCTGTAAAAACGTCACCAATTAGGATCAGTTTGTGGTAGGAAAGAAGAGACGCTGAGGGAGGAGGACGACATGGGGACCCTAGGACTCGGAGTTAAAGGAGGTAAAGGCGATAACATGGAAAAAAGACAGAAATAAGAAAAAATACATATCATGGAACCATGAACATTCAACTCAGAAGCACGCTATGCAGCCGAATGGACGACTTGACTATGACCACCTTTTTTCCAAAATTACCACAGCTGCGCTACAGTAGGGAATGTACCTCGTTCGGTCTTAGCGCCCAGAATCAAGATGGCAAACTAGGCATAAGGTACACTTTTGGTTATCTTGGACGCAGCGGTGGAAGGTGACCGGTGACCGGTGAAGCATAATTATGTGCGTGCTCCTGTTCTTGATCTCTTTCGCTTCCGCGGCTCATATCACACTTCAGAGATCAAATCCTAAAATCGATCACTCCTCTGCTATGGAACTACCAGCGATCTCCTGTTCCTGATGCGCCCCATGCATCCTTCAAGTCGATTCAAACATTCTGTTTTAAAATCTAAGACTCGCCTGTTTCTGTCACTGCCTAAATATCAAACTTTCTTTTCTTAGTCGAACTCAGAAATCAACGTTGTGGTGTCCCACAAAACTGAAGTAGTATGTTCATGACCAAAGTTGATAAGATCCGTAGGTAAATCAATCTTCTGGCCTCCATGAAAGCATAATGTGATTTTAGATGCTTCTGTTCGGAGCCTTCTTCCAACTCGCTGACATCTTACACGACCACGGCGAGACTACTATGCAAGCTCAATAACTTCTGATAATACAATGGGAATAGTCCCCAGTAGGCCAGTCCGCATATTACCAGGATAGTGGTAAGCAATTCAATCATAGAACGGTGTAAGCGTGAGCACGAGGAGCTGACTTCTGCTTCCGAGAAGACGCAGACCCCACCGCTCTCAATATTCCCCGGGGATGTTCGAACTCATCGCATCACCTGAGGTGTTACTGAAAGCTATATATCTCAGTAAAAATTTGGATGGAGCCCCCAGTTGCCTCTCATGCTTAAGAGCCTCTTCATCGTTACATGCCTCCTTCTTTTAGGCGTTCACGCATTACCCACGGAGTTGTCCAATGCTACCACAGCATGGAACGCTACGGCAACTGGGATAGCAGAAAGCGCCGCACACACCTTTACGCTTGACTACAGGGCCTACCCTCAATCATGCGAGAACATATGTCAGTCTACTTTCGTATTTTCCTATGCATAACTCGATGTTAACTTGATAGATAGGTTTTTCCTGGTTCTGTACGTGTGCCCTTCTCCTTCACTTGATTAGACCTCCGACACCTCACCGAGACAGGTAACAACGGACCTCGCTCTGTAGCTCCAGACCGCACCAACGCAGTTGGCCATCGTGCTAGCAACAGTTGCGGTAAACCTAAGGCAAACCGGTGCAGCACTCGCGTACGTTGGTTTCTGTCTTCAAGGCATCTTACCCGGAAACTAATATACATGCATTTATCATATCAGGTGGGCCATGCCAGTGGGTACCAGTGCGATGAATGGCCTTGGGCAAACTCCAACGCCGGGGGTGCCAACGCTGCTACGAGGTGCATTCCCGCTTCTGACAATACGGGTAAGTTCCCCTGCTTGAATTCGAATTTTTATTGAAGGTATTGGTATTGGTATTGGTAAGGTTTGACTCATTTGTTTCTCTTTAGGATCAGGTGCGCAGTGGGGGAATTTCGTCAATGTACGTCTCCGTTTCTGGTAGCGTGAGACAGGCAATAACACCCCTTGTCTGCGAATGCAGAACAAAGGGCCTCAGGCTTCGGGATACATAGACAATGGCGTTGTAAGTTTTCCTCTCCACCTCCATATAAGCCTCCTCACTTTAAGGATTGTTTAGCTTGTAGCAATCAAAGTCAGCAATATCCCTAAAACTGCACACTTCTGCTTGGGAGAGATTGGAAGTAAGTTCCTGTTTCTGCTGCACTGTTTTTCCCGGTTCCGAGTCATTTATTATCCTCAATACAGCGCCCATAACCAAGGACTTTTGTATGACTGATCATATTCAACCAATGTTGCAAAGTATTGGTTGAGTGTGGATTCATACTATTACGCTTTGATACTTTTGTTACTTCAGACTCTCTCCTATATCCTGCTTGTTTCTCTTTCTTTTAAATATGACGCACGGTTGAATCTACAGGGAGAATGGCGTTGAAGGGGTTTTCGCATTCTAAATACATGACATCAGGTCCACAAAGTACTTTTTTAGCCCACAGCAGCTCGACCGACTGACCCTCGTGAGAATAACCTTCACTGTCAGATACATCATGCGATGTACATGAAGTGGGAGGACTTGCCATGATCCGTGGACAGCGACTAGATGCTTGCTAACATTTACTGCAGAATATTCGAGAGGTAATTATCACCCTAAAATACACAGCCCAGGTCCGATCTCCCCTCTTTGGTGGCGAAAGGTTAATCTACATGGGTAATATTCGAGCGCGCGAACAAGAGACAAGCACGGAACTCGTTCATTTCTTCACCTCCATCCCTCCCCATTCCAGCACTGTGAAGAGTGCCCCGTCTCTCATCCTATCGTATTCTGCACCAACAACACCTTTCCAAACGTCAACATTCTCCGACGCCCGTGAGACCGCCCCTTCCCATTCATCGAATTCATCCTCGCAGACCCTCTTGAATAGCATGAACACGAGGGTAATGACATCCGGTTTGGGCTGGATATCGAGTGGGACGGCATGTTCATACGATGCTTCAGGGAGGAAACAAAGTGCAACGAAATCGTGCTTCAAATTCGACGGAAGCCAATATCTGACGGGATTTTCAGTACAGTTACATCAATGGAAGCGGGGGTTACGTACGTGATGAACGAGGTCCTTGCTTCGACGTGAAGACCGAGAGCGGCCAATGCCTTGTCGAGGTACAGCGCGGCTTTTGATGTGGGAAGGACGACCGAGTTGTTGTCGGTAAGCTCAGCTAGTGATGGGTCGAAGGGGAAAATGATATCCGAATGCGAAGGGTCTAATCGAGGAGATGATGGAGGCGAGGGCGGTAAACCAAGGTTTGTCCTACAAAGCCTCGAATAAATACACTGCTCGATAAACGGATATAAAGGACTTACTCCGCTTCCCAGAACAGATAAGGTTCTAGTGCGCCAAATTGGTCATGGTATGATCCTCCTGAGTATCGACGTTCCATTCGATCGACTGTCCAGACTCGGAGGGGGACATCCGGGTGTACGGCAGAGTACGACCAAGAGTTGACCATGGATAATCGAACGACGGCGTTTAGTATATGACCCGTTTACCAACTCGCACGTTAAGAAGATCGTCGATATCATATGTAGGAAGTCGGTAGCGGTATTCAGGCCCAATCTCTGTTCGGACAATTTGAGGCGGTCCTGATCAGTGATGATAGTTCAGCCAGTCTATGAATAAGATGCCTGGCGTACGATGGACAACCCTGATGTTGCTGATACGAGGGCTGACCTCCGCAGCCGGAATATCGACATATCGTCCGTTTGGACGACCATCGATTCCGTCGGGATGTATGGGAAATGCTCGTGGAGGATAGAGAGCAGGTCCTGTGCCTATCATGAGTTAACCAGCATCGGTAACTTTGCAATGCCTACTCGGTAGTAACTGGTATCAGGACAGTGCTTGTGTTATCTGTAGCCACGATGTACTCTTTTGACTGGGAGGCGCCCATTGATGCGGTGAGATGGAAGAAGGGCGGCAGTGGTAGCAGCGCTTATATAGGGCACGAGGCGTGGGGCGCCTATCGCTTGATCATGCGCCTAAAAGATGTTCATAGAAGACTGATAGACGCTTAACAGAGTGATTAGTCGTCGCAGCGATGCTGGTAGGCGAACACGGGGATGAATGTCTTATCGCGAAAAAGAGCATAGCAAGGATCTAAATTTTCTGAAATCATATGCAAACGAGCAACATAGCCGTGGGTGGTAGATAGAACTCTTCCT
This sequence comes from Armillaria borealis, assembly GCA_030435635.1. Lineage (NCBI taxonomy): Eukaryota > Fungi > Basidiomycota > Agaricomycetes > Agaricales > Physalacriaceae > Armillaria > Armillaria borealis. Next base: position 39,275 of record JAUEPT010000047.1, on the reverse strand, counting down.
ACGTCATCTCGATAGGCGCAGATCATCATATTTGAGCCGAACGTCTGTTGGTGTCTGCTACAAATATGAGCTTCTGCAAGGTATGCAAATAAGTCGTACTCACAGTGTCGTCGCGGAAACGCGAGAGGCACGGAATCAGAGCGTAGCTCATTCAGTTCTTCACCTCCATCCCTCCCCATTCCAGACTAAACAGTGCCCCGTTCTTCATTCCATCACAGTCCACATCAACAACATCTTTCCAAAATTCAACATTCTCCGACGCGCGTGAGAGTGACCCTTCCCATTCGTCCAATTCATCGTCGCACACCCTCTTGAATAGCATGAACACGCGGGTAACGACATCCGGCTTGGGCTCGACGTCGAGCGGCGCGGCATGTTCATACGATGCTTGAGGGAGGAAACGGAGTGCGACAAAGTCGTGCTTCAAAATGGACGGAAGCCAATATCTGATGTGATTTTCGTTACAACTTAAAGAGTAACAGAAGATGAAATTACGTACGTGATGAACGAGGTCCTCGCTTCGACGTGAAGGCCGAGAGTGGTCAATGCCTTGTCGAGGTACAGCGCGGTTTTGGACGTGGGAAGGACAACGGAGTTGCTGTCGGTGAGTTCGGCCATTAATGGGTCGAAGCGGGGAATGACATCTGAATGTGACTGGCCTAGTCGGGGAGATGATGGAGGCGAAGGTGGTAAACCAGGGTTTGTCCTACGAAGATTCGGATTTTTATGCAGCTTGAGAAAGAAAAGTAAAGGACTTACTCGGCTTCCCAGAACAAGTAAGATACTCGCGCACCGGTAGCGGTATCGGTCATGGTGTGGTCCTCGTGAGTATTGACGTTCCATTCGATGGACTGTCCAGCCTCGGAAGACTTGATAGGAACACCCGGGTATACGGCAGAGAATGACCAGGATTTGACGAGGGATAATCGGACGACAGCGGTTAATGGAAGCGGGGTGAACAGATATATGACTGGCTTGCCACCCCGCAATCTTAGAACAAGATCAATGGTGGCCTCGTTTTTGATGCCATAATCCGACAGCAGGCGGCCGTCTTCAAGCTGCTTTCCCGCAAAGATCAGTCGTTGCTGATCAGGGGGTATACCTTCGCTAGATCCCAACAGTTGCTTGATATCGTCGATAGACGCAAACGAAGATACGCTGAGTGTCATCATTTTTCCGGTCTTTGTTAGAATGAATATCTTCATTGTTTGACTGGGAGGAATAGACGTTAAAATTTGCCTAGGTCCTAGTCGCAGTTCAGTAAGTGCAGACGAATAAGAAGCGATGACGCACGGGAGATAACCCTTATGCTATGAATCCAAAGACTGATCTCCGGCCATAGATCATCTGCAATATCGACGTATTCTCCAGCACAAACTTCCAGTTCATTGGTTTGAATGATCATCGAGTCCTTGGCCATGCTGGGGAAATGTTTTTGAAGAATAGAGAGAAGGTTCTGTGGGTTTCATGAGTGCACCGTCATCATCAACTTTACAATGCTCACATCGTATTGGCCGACATCAGTTCTACAAAGGAGAACGCGGTTTGTGTCATCAGTAGCGACGATGTAATTTTTCGACGGTGAAGCACCCATTGCTGATGAGAGTGAGATTGGAGTGAGAAACACCCCGTGAGAACCGCTTATATAATGTACATAAGGCCTTGCGGCGCTTATCGTCCTTGTGACTGACCAGCGACACCTCGAGAAAATCGTAGAGAATCAGGTCAATGAGAATCTCGAGGGAAACCATAGCTCTCTGTTTGGTTCCGAGAGTAGAATGTAATAACGACACCGCAATTACTCCACCACGAGATATTGACGAGATATGTATTCTACGACCATTTTCTCGCTCATTTCTGGTACACCGGCTACATGCTGGTTTGCTGGTGGGACATGATGAATCCGGGGTCGAAGATTCTCTCTATCCTCTTGCAGTTGCCAATTTTGAAAAATTCTCCCGGTCTCTGTCGGACGTCTCGGGGTTGCTCGATATCATCCATGGACCTAATAAACATCCACATCACAGGTTCGCCGAGGTCTCCTCTCACTCTTGCCGCTCAGTACTTACGCGTTCACAGGTCACCGCTGATGACCTTGGGCGTGCTTAGCTTTTCATTCTTATCCCATACCAAAAGCACCAAAGACTGCTGGTGTGGCGTTTCATACTGAGGGATAAAATATATCCAAACACAAACCATCGGTACACGTTTAACTGCGCATCAGCCTCATCCCATTCGACACGCTCGATCGACTTTAGATCTATCAAACCTTGAAACCTTTCCGAGTTGCCACGTGCCACTATTCTTTGACGCGACCCTGGCGCTGACAGTATTTAAACATCTCAAGGTGTATTTCGTCTCGCTTTTCGTTCTGGGACCCTGCCTTCATTCTATCCATGTCCACTAACGTCTCGACCACGTATGGCGCAGTGACCATCGGTGCGCTCTCCGCCTCTCTGTGAGTCTCCCGTCCTTCAGCCTATTCAACCTAACGATTCGATAGACTATCTGGCGCGGTGGCCATCCAAACGATTCTTTACTACAAGCTGTATCCCTCAGACTCGATACGAGTGAAAATACTCGTCAGTCCCGCTTATGCGCTCTCATCCGTCTCACGCTCAGCGCCCTTACAGGTCTTCGCCATATGGTACGCGCGCTTCCACTCACCGCTCCGACTTCTCGTCCCTGAACTATACCTCGACAGGTTGCTCGACGTGTTCCACACCTGTTTCGTCTGGGTGTCGTTATGGGACATGATTGTCAGCCACTATGGTAGTCTCGATATTATACCTTGGTGAGTATCTATTCCCACCATTAGCCGCCACCATCACTCATGTGTCGGTAGGAGTATCCCGGTCAGTCAAGCCCATCTGTAATGCAACCTTTTTATTCTGATAGATCAGAACAGGTGACCATCGTCATTACGGTATAGCGCCCTAGGGTCCACCCCTCGTTGATAGCCCATCTGATCATTTTTTGTAGGCCGTCCTGACGTTTCTAGTACACTGGTATGTACCAATCTAATGCAGCCAAGACCTCGACTGACGGGCTATTCAGCTTCTTCGCCTATCGGATATTCATGCGTAGGTCCCGCTCCTTCGTTCTATCTGTCGTCGTCTAATATCACCAGTTAGCAAACGAAATTGGTTTCTGACATGCCCGATAGTGAGCGGACCTTACTGCTGTTTCATGTTTCCTATTCTGAATTGGCGCGCGGCAGCTGATCCTAGCGGCCTTCCGTCTCGGTGAGAGCCTCTATTCATAGCGCAAGGGCCGTGCTTGATTTCCATACACGTTGACTAGCTTCTGCTTGTGGTGCGTTCTATGCAACTCTTCTGCCGGATACTAACATAGAAACCATTCAGTAACAACATCGGAAATGTATGTCCACTCCAAAGCTTAAATTCGCTTCTGTGATAATAACCATGGTTCCCGGAAGGCTGCGCCTAAAAACATACTCTGCATTCAAACAGGACTTCCGAGTAGCTGCTATTTTCTCATTGGCTCCCGGAATACCACTGACCGTTCAAGTATAGTGGGTATTCACACTAGGCCTTGCTCTATCTTCCGCGGTCGACATTCTAATCACCGGTTCCCTCTTCGGGCTACTCCATACAAGTCGCTCGGACGCTGAGAAGTACGAAAAGCACCCCATTCCCGTCTCATCATCTAAATCTGTCGACCTAGCCTCAAACCGATTATCGATTCTCTCATCCTGTACACCTTTGAAACGGGATCTCTGACATGGTACGCATCGTTGTCCCCACGCAGTCAGATGGCTAACCAAAGAGTTAGCGCGGCAACTATTGTTGATATGATATGCGTGAGTCTTTTCGATATCCCGTGCTTCCCATCCTCATGTCAACGACATGGCAGTGGATCACGATGTCATCAAACCTAATATTCATGGGCCTGCATTTTGTTATCGGAAAACGTACGTCTGGCTTGTGTGTACCCCTATCATTTTGGCTTACCGTGCATCATTTGACAGTATACGCCAATTCACTATTAGTAACGTAAGTTCTCCAAATCTATTCCTTATTGTTTTATTGACGTAAGGATAATGACAGGTTGAACACACGTCGTGGTCTGCGTAGAGGACACTCGTATTCCGCTGGTCGGACGGGGAGTGCGATACTTTTGGATAGCCGTCGGCCTGGTGATCGAATAGTGGTGCGTTCATTCCTAGGGTGGACGTGGAGACAGGAATCTGAAGCTTTCATTCTAGGCTGACCCGGAGTTGGCTAAACGAGCTGAGGTGAACGAATGACTTGATCGTCGTGTCGAGCTTGATTACTCATGATTATGATGACAATGCAGCTTCAGATCAACGTGGAGCGGAGCATACATTATTCGACGGACTATAATGTCAAGCTTGCACCTCGGGGTGTAACTAGCCAGCAGAGTAAGAGTACAGGCAGCGTAAGGTGATTCCGTACTAGAAATACTTTGGTTCCTACTCGATTTGTGGGTAATTTTCATACGCCTAAACGGGCTAACAACTTCATCGGAAATGCCATTTTGACCATCTCTGTGAACGTTTTGTGAAGTCAAATACACTCTTCTGTGTTCGAAGATGGTGGTGTGCCTATTCATCTTGTTTTTCGTGACGAATCAGGGTGCTGGCTAGGGCTCACGATCGTGGATTCGATTGGTTGTCTCGTGCGGGGCTTTTCCGTACGGAAAAAGACTGAATTCAAGCTCAGCCTCGAGATACCTGGTTCCTCGTTCCTTTCTTATTATGAGGACCTTTGCCCGGGAAAATTGTCCAACGGCTATTGCTGCGGCTTGGGGTTCAATTCCCCATTTCCGAATGGGAGGATAGAAGCTCGTTTACTTTTATCTAGGGTGCGCACATTTATCTGCACAATGCGACCTTCGAAAGTCAGTGTATTTGATGAATTTGAGACCTCGGCACTTGCTTGTCAGTGTGATAATAAAAGAGTCTGAAACCTGGCCCCGGTTAGATTCTCGAGGGGCGCGAAGTCAAATAGTGTATCCGACATTCATCTGTCTGTAATGGACAAGAACACCCATTGAAGTTCGATCCTCCGTATCGAAGTAGTCCATTATTTGAAAAGCTTCTTTTTGATATTTCAACTACTTTCGTCCTCCATCCCAAGAGTTGGTACGGAATAATTCAGGCAAGCACGCATGAGTATTGTTATGATAGAGCGTAGCATGTATGGATGTCATTGCCGAAGGGCTATTTCTGCGAAGCAGTCTAAGGGTTCGATCCCCTGCATCCAATTACCAAGAGTGATCCTAACTCTACTTTTGCGACTGGTGGCTATCAGTGTTTATTATTTGATCCTTTCATTTTCGTCGGCCCGTATCTGATTCACCCGTCATTGCACGCAAGAATTTCATGCAGTGCAAAAGAAATTGCACGGTCCTCTTCTACTTCGCGTGCTCAGGCCCTGTCATCCCGAATTGAACATGCGCCCGATTGTACAAGGGGGTTGTAAAAACATAAAAAATCATATCGGGTCGAAATTATTTTTAAGGCCTGCTTGAGGCGACCGACCGACCGGCGTGGGAATAACATACCGAGAATAGTAGCTGAGTCATACAACTCTACCATTTAGGGACCACACAGCCACCGGCAACTTGTCAGCTCCCGGACCCGAAGCTACCCCATCTTGCACCCGACTTGCACCAGTCCTCCCAACAACTGCCCTGAGCCTACTGTGAGTGACAGATCATCAGAAACATGTTCTTTCACACTGAATAATGTGTTTATCGCACCCAGGATAACTTCATTCCACTATACAAAGGGCGGGCAAAATTATTTTTAAGGCCTCCTGGGATCGACCGACCGACCAACCCGATGTGCCGGCTTGCCGGGCCGCAACCCCCTTGCGATTGTACAACCGGTATGCGACGGTCATAGATAACTCGACGAAGGTGTATGCAAATTCAACTACATCTTCAAGTTCTGTCTTTTGGCTCATGTCCGCGTATCAGAATCTCGTACACACGTCTTGATAGTTGAGTGCCAGTCCTTTTACATATAACCTCAGCTTATCATGCCGTAATCGTGGATATGTGGCTGACCTGCACTGTTGCCCAGCTGAGTTCGGTTCCCTATGTCTCAATTCGATGGGCCATATGTTGGCTTTTTATTCTACGGGTGCGGCATTAAAAAACCTTCTGGTTATTCATCGGCTCGTACAGTACCCTAACTACTAGTATTGTCATTCATGTAACCGATGGCATCTCATACTTTCGCTATCGTCTTTAACTCGGATTCTGATAATCTTCAGCTGCAGCGAGTGGAGAACGATGAAATCACTCACGAAGGATTACCCTGACATTATCAACAGAGGTGCTGATTCCCCGCCAGTATCTGGGAATAATCTCGACGTAGGATCCCTCGCAGATATACAGACACCTTGTCTGGACAAGTATTTCTTCTCTCGGTATCAAGGGGAATTGATTGGTTATGACATCGACGAAGTCCTACGGCATTTAACTATAAGGACCAATACAGTGAAACAAATTTGATAAATCTTACACTGTAGTCAGCTGCGTCTGTTCTGGAGACAAAAATGCTTCGATCATACCTAGGAATTGTGGCGATGAGGCAGTCCGTTGACTTCACCGGGGGTGCCTGTTGAAACACAACTATTGTTACGAGGCGATTGGTGAGAGGATGAAGCAGACATAGTTACGATCAATTTATGGGAGGTAACCGCAGACTTCAGGCAGAAGCTGTTACTCACATCGGATCTGAGGTTCATCGATTGTTTCTGAAGTCTAGCTAGCCAAGAATAACTTAGCTGAGTTCTCGTGATGATCTGATATCGGTTCGTGCTGAAAACTATATATAGAGAGCTGGCCACATTCCATCACATAGAAGTAACCCCCTCCATCACTTCACTCGAGGAAGATTTACCAAGCTCGGCGAGGGTTATCGATTTTGAAGAGATCGGGCCTTACTGGAATACATCCGTGCATGTGTGCTTTAATGCATCAAGTCTACCGCTTTGATCCCGAAGAAGGTAGGGACAGCGAAAAGCTATTGATTCCGAGAAGAACAACTGCAGAATGTGAATACGTGATCAAGACATCCGCACTTGGTCTCTCTTTAGAAACCATCAGCTATGGAAAACGTCATGATGCTGAATCTACATCGACGTACCGAATGAGGCGGCGCGAGACAAGAAACACGCGGTCCCTTTCTGCATGACAGAGAACTGATGATAATGCATGCTCACGGAAATGGCAAAAAGTTGAAATGGTTGAGCTTCGGGCTTTATTTAGATTAACCCTTCGGACCAGCATGGAGGTTATAGTATGTGGAGAGGTTGGGCGTCGTTGACACAGCAAGTCATAAAATACTCACATGAGCAGAATTTGCAAGTGCCTTTCTGAAGCTTTCGAGTCCGAGTCAAGATCAAAGAGGGACAAATGGTTTGCGCGTTTTGAAGCGATATTAATGAACCTGGCAGGGTGCCACTCACCGTCATGGACTTTTGGTTGGGCATCATGGACAGAAAGACACAAGAAGACTTGGAAGGAAAGTGCTTCTTTGGAGCAATGAGGGAATCGCTAGCACGTTTCTGTGATTGAAGGCGTGAGCAGAGGACCAACAGAGGTGCGAACACCTGCCATCTGTTGAAACTTGAGCAAGCTAAATAGACGGAGGTTTGCCCTTGAAACCGTAGTTTCTAGGCGTGGAAGATCTACAACGTTCATAATAATAGACTTTGTCGTAATAGGGTGTGCGTACTATGCTCACGTATTGATAGTGTCGTTTTCGACAGGGAGAGAAGCAAACATTGTGACAAACCGCCGGCATCATCATTGAGGCTTCAACGTCGGGCCGACTTGCCGGGATCTTCCTCATCTCTTACCAGTCCACCACACGGTTGATGATAACGTTTTGACGACATTCAGGACACCGCAAGCTTGTGTTTCAGGGGGTCCATCTCCAGGCGAACTCAGTGCCAAGGTGCTCGCAATCTAAATAGGATGGAAAAACATTCTGCACTACAGTAGCGCGCAGGAATAGACGGCGGGCCACGGGGATTCGAGTGAAGCAAATACCATGGGGTGAGTTTAGTTCCGTTTCTCTTCGAAAAGCCGACATCAATTCTAAAGGTTCCTTGCAGATGTCCTAGGGGAATTATGTTTGCGCCTAACCTATACCCTCAGTCGAGCTCCGTCGTAAGGTGGCTTCGTTTTTTCCTTCCTGCAGCGCTGATATGGCTTATATCCTGGAGCAGACCAGCGTATTCTGGTAAATTTTCGTGCGCTAGCGCAAATTATGACACCCGCCAAACGACTCTAATGGGAGAGCGCGCACGTCAGTGTTCAGAAATGCTCGTTTCCATAAGACCTGATTTTCATCACGTATGCCAATTTCGTTCTCGAGAGGCCATGGCATGGAGCTTAGAACTTCGCTCTAGTAAAAAAAATGCGCAACGCAGCACCACTTGTCAACCATATCCGTCATGGAGTGATCAAGCAATGATTGATGAGTGCGCATACATTTCCTTGTATGACTGGCATAGCTCTAAATCCTTGCAAAGATAAGCGCATCACGGAGACCGTAATGGATATCTACAAGTTTCATCACTGTACTGTACGGAGCGCCAATTCGCAAGCCCTCATTATCAGACCACCTAGTCAACGTCGGCATCTCAGTCAGAGTCACAATGCCGTGGGTCAGGAGACCCCGCACGTCACGTCCAGAGCTGGCTGAAGCTATTATTACAGAGCCCGATGGTACTATGTTCGTTTTCTTGGATCTGGTTTTTCTTTGTGAGCGCTCACCGACACATAGCAGTTACCCTTTCTTTATGCGAAGCCCTTCACCCTTTCTCTTCCCGACCATTTACTTTTCTCAGATCCTACGTACACCTATCATCGGAAATGTATGTCCTATGTAAAGCTTAAATTCGTTTCTTTGATAATAACCATAGTTCCCGGAAGGCTGCGCCTAAAAACATACTCTGCACTCAGAGAGGACTTCCGAGTAACCGCTATCTTCTCATTAGCTCCCTGAATATCACTGACCGTTGAAGTATAGTGGGTATTCACACTAGGCCTTACTCTATCCTCCGCGGTCGACATTCTGATCACCGGATCCCTCTTCGGGCTACTCCATACAAGTCGCTCGGACGCTGAGAAGTACGAAATGCACTCCACTGTGTCGTCTCATCATCTAAATCCGTCGCCCTAGCCTCAAACCGATTATCGATTCTCTCATCCTGTACACCTTTGAAACGGGATCTCTGACATGGTACGCATCGTTCTCCCCACGCAGTCAGATGGCTAACCAAAGAGTTAGCGCGGCAACTATTATTGATATGATATGTGTGAGTCTTTTCGATATCCCGTGCTTCCCATCCTCATGTCAATGGTAGTGGATCACGATGTCATCAAACCTAATATTCATGACCTGCATTTTGTCATCGGCAAACGTATGTCTGGCGTGTACCCCCATCATGCTCGCTCACCATACATCATTTGACAGTATACGCCAATTCACTATTAGTGACGTAAGTTCTCCAAATCTATTCCTTATTGTTTTATTGACAGGTTGAATACACGACGTGGTCTCCGTAGAGGACACTCGTATTCCGCCGGTCGGACAGGGAGCGCGATACTTTTGGATAGCCGTCGGCCGAGCGATAGAATAGTGGTGCGCTCATCCTCGTCCTATGGTGGGGACGGAACCCTGACGTGTTTTCGTTTTACTTAGGCTGACCCGGAGTTGGCTAAACGAGCTGAGGTGAATGAATAGCTTGATCGTCTCGTCGAACTCGATTACTCATGATGATGATGCGCAGCTTCAGATTAACGTGGAGCGGAGCATACACTATTCGACAGACTATAATGTCAAGCTTGCACCTCGGGGTGTAACTAGCCAGCAGAGTATGAGTACAGGCAGCGTCAGGTGACACCGTAGAAATACTCTGGTTCCTCTTGACTTATGGATAATTTTCATCACCTGCGGTGCTCCATCATTGCACATGAAAGACTTAACAGCTTCATCGGAAACGTCCCTATGCTATTTTGAAGATCAGTGTCAGTGCCCCACGAAGTCCAGGACTACCTCAAATACACTATTCTGTGCTCCGCAATGGCGGTACCTACTATTCATCCTGAGATTCGCGATGAATCAGGTGCTAGCTATGGCTCGCGGTCATTTCTGGAGACGAAAGCAATGGAACAAATTGTCTGTTTGGCCCAAGGATTCAAAATAAAACAGCCGGAACTCAGCCACGAGAGGCCTGGCTCCTGGTTCACTTATTTCTGTTACCATGAGCACCGTTTTCTCAAGACGATTGACATTCCCGGCAAATTCGCATGGATAGCACTGTCCAACAGCTATTTCTGCGGCTCGGGGTTCGATTCCCCATACTCAATCACTTGGAACATCAGCCCCATAATTGGAACTTTTGTTTTATGGGTAGGGCCTTTCTACTACGAACACTCCATTTTATTTTCCCTTTTCCCTAGCATCCGGATTGGGGAACATATTGATCTGCAACGGTGGATACTCGTCTCAGATTCCAAGTTCACGACTCGATAGGACGGGACTCTGGGTTGACTCACCCTTCTGTCCTTACGTTCTCACTTGGTGCGACGAGAAACGGCCTTTCTTTCATGGTGAAGTATTTTTCTTGAAACTAGCGAGGCGAATACTTTCCTATGGTATAAACGCCACAAACCCATCGGTCATTGCTGCGGTTCTCGGTTCAATTCCCCACATCGAAATGATGTGATGAAGAATGTTGCTTTCTTTAAACGTAGGGCGTTCCTATTAGGGAATCTGGACAACCTGTGCTCGTTTCTCTTTTTCTTGGACTGGATGCGCATACACGAGTCTCTAATAAACATTGCGAGACCGCATCGATATGCGACGGTCAAGAGTCAAGATTCCTCACTCCGACGCCCCCAGCTCAACTCAGAGCTCTCTTTCCCACTTAGTTCTACCTTGGTAAAAGCCCAAGGCGCTAGTATGGAAGACCTTTGTCTTGTGTCCTCAAACTGATCAAGGGTCAGTCAAGTCCGAGTCGACCTTGACAAATAAAACCTTCTCGTAAGCTTGTATCGTTGTGTTCGGTATCCTGCCTAGGATATAGGGATAGTATGATCTAATAGCCTGCAGCTATTGCTTAGGGTTCGATTCCCGATATCTCAATACAGAACACGGGGGCGGCTTTTTTGCTTCAAAACGGGTCTGCGCCTTCCAGACTGTCTTTTTCCTTGCTATATTATTGACGAACGGTGCACGCATACATACAGTACATTTTCTTTCTGAAAGCCGCCACGTGAATTTGATGTGAATGAGTTTCCGTGGGTTGCCCCGAGCTGCCCAGTCCTTGGTTTACTTACTACGACTAAGTACCTTCGCTTCTCAAGACAATGCACATTCCCTGATCAACTATCAGGATCGATGCTAGAGTCGGTGCCAAAGTTCTTCCAGTGACTTGTCGGAAATCTGGGTATGTCAGCGTTTTCCATCCATCTGCCTTGTTTAAAGCCTCTCGGGATTCGATGTTCACGGGCCCTTTCAGAACGGCGAGAGCCTAGCGAGCACGTTTTAGTGTTGCAACGGAAGAATCATGGAAGTTTTGCTCCTCATCAAGCACCTACTACGTGTTCTCTGGACGCCGGGTCACTTAATCATATACTGCAGGCATATGTGAAGCCGCGTGTTCCAAGAAGGCTTTCATGGATGCTCCGAGATGCAGTGATCTTATACGGATCATATGGTACGACGGCTACGCGCCACTTGAGGTTCGATTCCCCATACCCGAATGGCAGGGTATTAAGAAGTAAGTTCTTTTTATTTATGGCCCATATCTCATCCGTAGCGCAACCCTTCAAAAGGGAGACTGCTGTAGACCATCACTACACGCAAAAATTCTTCGATGTTTGGCATTTCCTCGTTCAGTCTGCTCCTTGCAGCATGGTTCAATTCTAAGTGCACTGTCAAGCCTTCATTCCGAGTCGGGTGTGCTATTCCGAGGGACAGAGATGTATGCACATTGGGAGCCGTCCTCTGTCTCTCGCTGATAAATGGGCTAAGACAATACATTGGGGTTCGATTCCCTGTATCAGAATGCCACGCAGACACCTAAGTTGTTTTTTGTGGTTCGACTCTGAGGGGATTTGCTGCTGTGGTCGGTGTTGTTTTACGTCACTATTCGGCTTATCATGTGGGCCTCCCTATTAATGAGCATAGGGAGTGTAAGGTGACGCCGTAGAAATACTATGGTTCTTTCTCGATTGGTGCGTAATTTTCATCACCTGCAGTGCTCCATCATTGCACATAAATGGGCTAACAGCTTCGTCGGAAACATCTCGATGCCGTTTTGAAGATTTCTATCAATGTTTGATGAAGCTTAGGACTACTTTGGCACGGATAATATCGTCCAATGGCTAGTTCTGTGGCTCGGGGTTCGATTCCCAATACTCAATCACTAGGCGATATTCAACGTCATAACTGTAACTTTTGTTTTATAGGTAGGGCGGCGGGCTCTTCTACGACGGACGCTCCATTATGTTGTCCTTTTTTCCCTCGCGTCCAATTTTTGGGAGAACATTGATCTGCAAGGTCGATATTTATAGTTCAGGACTTGATAGGACGGGACTCCGGGTTGACTCACTCTTCTGTCTTTACTTTCTCACTTGGTACGACGGGAGACGGCCTTTCTTTCATCGCTAAGTTTGTTTCTTGAAATTACCGAAACGAGCGTTATAAACGGCACAAACCCGTCGGTATGGATCGTACCGTTCACCGTGCGGCTCCGGGTTCACTTCCCCTCGTCCAAATGATGCATTATTTTCTTTGAACGTAGGGGATCCTGATAGCCTATGCTCGATTCTCTTTTTCTTCGACTTGATGCGAATACACGAGTCCCTAACAAACATTGTGAGACTGCATCAATTTGTCCTTACTCCGAGGTCCCCAGCTCGACTCGGAGCTCCCTTTTCACTTGATTTGGCCGTCGGAAATAGTACTCGGCGTTGGTTGTTCTGTGCATTCAACCCTATCTATGTTCAGTCACATATGACTCTGTATGAGTCGACGTTGACGAACCAGACCCCCCGCAAGGCCCTACCCTTGTGTGCCAGATCCTGCTCTTGTGTAAGGATAATATGATCTATTGGCTTGGGACTGTGGGTTCGGGTTCGATTCCCGATATCTCTGTATCAGTATAATACTGCTCCTTGGTTTTTTTTCCTCCAGTCGAGCATACGACTTCTGGGCGGTCTTGTTATTTGATAGAAAACCAATGAGGGAGTATGCGCTTGTGTGTGCAAGGCACATTCTCTTTCCGGTAAGGCCCACGTGAATGGTAGGTAGAATTTCCAGGGCGAGCGGTGCTGTTCTTGGTTAGTTTCTTGCTTACCGCACTTCTCAAGACACTGATCACTTTCAATGTGACTGAAATGCTCGGTGCTCAGCAAATCTTTTCATCGGGCGGGACGGGTCCCCTGATACACGTCCCGATGTCCTCTAGGTACAGCATGCTGTTCCTATTCACCCTGATTCCAGTTTCTCGTGAAGAATTAGTTTGCTGGCTCACAGTCATGGAACCGATTGCTTGTTTGTTTCGCGTGAGGTTTTCAATGTAGAAAAGACGCCGGTTGCTTGATCATTTCTCACCGCAACAACCATATTCCCGGGAAGTTCACGCGGATAGTATTGTCCAATGGCTATCGCTGCCGTCTGGGTTCGATTCCCCATATCCGAATAGACGCGTCGTGGTCACTTCTTTTTATCTAGGGCGCACGTATCTGCACAAAGTCAGGGTATTGAATTTTCAATGAATTTGAGACCTTTCTCAGTGTTATATTCTGAAAGCGGGTCCTCGTTAGGTTCCAAAGTACCGCGAAGTCAGGTAGTGTATGCGAGGATAGCTAAGAACACATGTCTTGGAGTTCGATTCTCTCTATCAGATTATTCCATTCTTTTTTAAAGAGTTTCCAGTTTCGTCCTTCATCCGAACCGCTGGTGTGGAATTATTGTGAGAAAAGCACGTATGATGTATGGATGTCATTGTCCAATGGCTATTTCCGCGAAGCAGCCTAAGGGTTCGAGTCCCCACATCCAATTGCCATGTATCCTGTAGTTGCTTTTGCTACGTGATTTGTTATTTGATCCTTTCATTTTCGTCTGCCCATGATTCTACGTAAGCATTTCTCGCCGTGCGGAAGGGATTGCACGGTTCTCTTCTACCTCGCGTGATCGTCTTAACTAAGATCTGTCATTCCGAATTGAATATGCGATGGTCATGGATAAGTCGAGGAAATCCTATTGATGTATGGATGTCATTGTCCGATGGCTATTTCTGCGAAGCAGCCTGAGGGTTCGATCCCCGACATCCAATGACCAGATAAAGACTTTGAGTATTTTTTATTTCATCCTTTCATATCATTTCTTGCAGTGCAGAGGGGATTGCACGGTTCTTGTCTACCTCGCGTGCCCGTGAATGAAAACCTAGCCAGGCCCGGTCATTCTGAATTTGAACATGGGCCGTGGCACGATGATCATGGATAAGTCGAGGAAATTCAACTACATCTTCTCTGCATTTTGCCTCGAGTCCATGCATCAGAATTTAGTACGCACGTCTTGATAGTTGGATGCGAATCTCCACTGTTGTAATTGTGCTGAGATCGTGGATATATGGCTAAGCTGCACTATTGCCCTGCCGGGGTTCTATTCCCTATATCTCAATGAGATTGGCGACGTAGCGTATTTTTCATTGTATGGGTGCGGGATTGGAGCACCTTCTGGTGAGGATTGTGTGCCGCCCAGAATTCGAGGTTCGTCATTTCGGATGGCATGGCTTTTAATTGCTTGGTGTTGAATATCGCTGTGGGTTCGATTTCGGAGCATGGCCTGTTTTCGGAATGGGTTGCTTTTCGTTACCCCAAGCACTTGCTTTGTGTAGCCACGTCATCATTGGCGGGGATATAGCCAAGAAGCTGACTTCTATGTAGTCGGGAGGGTAGGGTTCGATTCCCTATATCACTATAACTCGGATTATTTACAGTTTTGTTCGTCATGCGGTCTTTGTTTTTTTGGGAAGTAGGATTGGGGGTTGTGCTCCTCATTGCTTGTTTGTAATTATGATGCCATTTTTTAAAACTGACATCCGAGTCTCGGATTAGGGATATACGATGCTGGGTTCGAGTCTTTATGTCTGGATAGGAAGTGTTTATTTGCGATTTTTAGTGGATTCGGCTCCAGGTACATTGGATGAGTACGAAATTTTGGACTCACATTTCTATTCAGAACCCATGGAAGTCGATGGTGGAATCCCAGATGTGGTTCACGGCGCAAGAACAGGGTTCGATTCCCTGCATCTGAGTTCGGGTGGCACCGCGTATACTTTTTTATTATTAGTAGATTTGGTTGCAGGCAGGGGAGAGAACTCAAATACCTGATAACCTCGCGGGTAGATGAAAACGCATGCCTCCAGGGAAAGGAATGACAGCAAAAGCAGTGATGCGGGGCAGATTTCCGTAACGGAACCGTTGTTATTAACTCTCACCTATCAACAAGTTCTCTCTGCGTCCCTTGTTGCAAAGCAGTCGTGCGATACTCCTTGCTGAGTGTTCATCGAGGTTCATGCCATAGCTGATGCGAATGAAGTCTCGAGATATGTCTATGCTACAATAAATTGTGAATTCGGAGCTATTAAAGTGGGTGCAGATACTAGAGGCAGTGCGACCTTATCATCGCAAGTACACTGAAGCTTATTTTCCTCAATGGATCACCGAGGCAACCGAATTGTTACGTGCTAATACACCAAGACCTTGACGCGACCAGGATGCAGAAGCAGCATGACACGCCGACGATCTCTACACCGCGGATGGCTCCTACGGATTGTTGGAACACGCTGAAGCATCGTCTCTGGTTCATGTCGAACGACGATGATCTGGTGAGCCTGAGAATCATGCGTAATCGTAATGCGTGTTGACCTGGTGAGTAGAAGGTTACGAGAGAGCAGGGTGTGTGCAGATAGATCCGCATATAGTCAGCTTGATACCGCACGTATCGGTGCGGCGGTGGCCCCCTCTCTTTCAAATCAGCGACCTCGGCTTGAGGCCGGCCATAGGATATTCTCTGCTCTCCAGCCGAGACGTGCACCGCATCAAAGATAGGCGTGTGTTGCGTGAAGAGAGTGATGACGACACGTTGCGTCATTGATTGTCACACATAACGCGACGTCGCTTTTCTTCCATCGACCACCACATCTCTCAATAATGGTCTTCTAGCTCCCGTCGCGTCTTGTGCTCATTCAATCTGTGGCTCGTATGATTGGCATTGTGACCCCAGTTGGACTTGGATTTGGTCTCGAACGAACCTTCTGCAAGTCCGGCCTCGCCACAGAGATGCCTCGTCATCGGTGCGACAAACGACCTCTACTCATATTTTCTCCAGAACCTTAGCAGCATCGTTCGCAGTACTTCGTTCGAATCCACCACCCTGGTCTAAGTCTCCTTTGGTAGCGACGTACGCGGTAATAATAAATACGGCTTGATCCCTCTGTTACAACATGGCGACGTGGGATGGTTTTGTTTGTTGGACATCCTTGCAGTAGGACACGCAGAGGATGGAGTTGGACGTGTCAATTTGCTGGCTCGCCAAGTATGTCTTTTCGTTTCGTCTCCGTCACTGACTCATGTTGTAACAGTCCCTTGTCCAGCATTTCTCGATTCTCCCTCAATAAACCGTCCGTCGTTTGCATATTTCCTGCTGCTTCGACTGACTTTCGTCGTCACACGGCTTTAAGCGTCCCTCAGCAAAGGCACAGCAATGACTGTTGACGTGATATCAGTGCGTCTCCTTCTACCACCGGTATCTACAACCTGACCCTGAATTGGTAGATGACGAAAAGTAAGTAGTTTGATGGTCTCGCCGTGATCCATCACTCATAATGACATGTAGCTTCAGATTCAAGCCGAGCTAGAGTGTAAGCCGACTATAAAGCTAAAGTCCCGCGCGTACTTCAGTATATAACCTAGTCAGGGGAACATCAGTGCAGCTAGCGCCGAGCAGAGCCTTACTCTACTCCAGCGGTACTCAACTACGTAGACGTTGAATATAATCCTCATACATCCGTTTCAACTGAAAACTGTCGTGGCCTCACTGGAAATCTTGCCATTGGATAGCACGACGCGGAAGGTAGGTGAACTTCATTAACGTCATTGCTTTGTCAATAAATTTACGGATGGTATCGTCCAAGGGGCTCGTACAGTGGCTCGGGGTTCGATTCCCTATATCCGAGTGCGAAAGTTTGTGGAGACTTTTTCCCACAGGCTAAGTATTCTTGTTTCGTTCCGCGCGTGCTCTGATTCACGGTGTTGGAGCCTTCGCTGCATACAATTGTTTCTCAGTACGGAAGATATCACACTGTTCTTTTCTACGTTAGAGGCTCTTCTATCGCCAAGTCTTGCCCCAAGGTTGGAAGATTTCAACGGCATCTTCTGGTATAGTGGCTAAGAACACATCTCGGGGTTCGATTCCCCATATCAGACTGTTGTGCCAATTTCCTGTTTTTTTTGTACTTTGACTCTGACGGGATTTGCTGCTGTGGTCGGTGGTCTCAGCTCATCTTATTCTATGGGGCTCCCTATTAATGAGTACCATGCTCGGGTTTCGCTTGTGGATATATGGCTAAGCCGCAATACTCTCCTGTAGGGTTCGGTTCCCTATATCCAAAATGAACACGGCAATTTGAGAATTTTGTTCGAAGCGGTTCAGATGACCCCTGGAAAAGTCATTTCCTAATGCTCAAAGTGTGGTTTGACGCAATGCTTGTCAGACTGTGCCTGTCCATCAAACGAAGGCTGCTCCTTGGTACATGTTCTTCGCAGGGATATAGCTAAGGACGCCTACTTGCCTTGCCCAGGGTTCGATTCCCGATATCCTAATTATGAAGGTAGTCTTTTTTGTTTTTGTTTTCCAACACCGTCATGAAGTTTGGGGTGTATCGTGCAAAAGAATGACACGGAACGCAAGTTCCTTTTCGTGCTTCCGACGATATTCTTGCCCATGTCTCAGTTGCTCTCGTGGATAGATGGCTGCTGCAAAGGGTTCGACTCCCTGCATCCAAGTTCAGGCGTGATGACGAGATTTGCTTTTTTCAGTCCAGGAAATGTAATTCCGGATTTGATGCTTCGGTTCCTTATTTTTGAGTTTGAATTGAGGTATCCGATATGGGGTACCACCACATTTCCTCGGGCGATTTTACGGGATGGGTGATCGGACCGGGACGCGGGTTTTTATTCTGTGAGTGGATTTTAAATGTCAACGTCTGCTCGTATTTGACTGGCATCGAGCTAATTCTAGATTGCCAGGTTCGTATTTGGAACGCTACCACATAAAGGGAGAATTGTGATAAGAGATCCCTCTTGGTAATCGGAACTTGGCTTATGGACATCCTCTCGGTAAATCAGCCTTCTCGTTCAGTATTCATCCCCTCGTACATTACCCCAACTACTCGTATTCTCAACGGTCATTCATCGAACAGATGGTATCTCAGTCTTTCGCCAAAGTCTGATTATATGGGTCGAATTCTGATAGCCTTCAACTATAGCGAGTGGACAACGATGAAGTTACTCACTCAGGAGTACCCTGACATTATCAACGGCATCATGGATATTCGCCCAATATTTGGGAAGAATCTCGACATATTTTCCCTCGCAGACATACAGATCCTTTGTCTGGAGAACGATTTCGTCTCTTGTTACGCCAGGAATTTGGGCGACTACGATATCGCGGAAGTTCTAATATCATTTAACTATAAGGACCAATACATTTGATAAATCTTACACTGTAGTCCTCTGCGTCTGCTCTGGAGACGAACATGCTTCAACCTTCCCGAGCGATTGTGACGACGAGGAACTCCCTTGACCTCACTGTGCGCGCTTCTACGATTAGAGGCATTTATACGAGGTGATCGATGAGAGGATGAAGCAGACTTGCTTATGATTGGGTTATGGGTGCTAGCTGCAGCCTGTAGGTAGATGCCGTTGCTCACGTCCGATCGATGGTTTATCGATTGTGTCTGAAGGCTGGCTGGCCAAGAATAACTCAATCGAGTTCTCTGGAAGATCTGATATGGGATCCTGCTGAAATTTGTATACAGATAGCTGGCCGCATTCTAGGACGTGAAATAGAAGTAACCCCCTGCATGGCTTCACAACAGGAAGATTGGCCAAGATAGGCGAGGGTTATCCGTTTTGAGGAAACCAGCCTTAATGGAATATATCAGCGCATGTGTGATTTAACGCATCAGCTGTCCACCGTTTCGATCCTAAAGAAAGCAAGGAAGGGAAAAAGCTAATGGTTCCGCAAAGAACAAATGCGGACGTGATTAAGAAATTGGTACTCGGACTCTTTTAGATTCCCTCAGATACATAAGACGTCAAGTCAAGATGCTGAATTTACGAATGGGGCGACGAGAGAAAAGACACACCCAGTCACTTTCTCTATGGAACGAAGAATATTTTTGTGCCATGGATATGTCCTTCAGCAGTTGTTCGAGAACATGGACTAGATCGTTGCGTCCACCTCAATTCAGAATTGGTGCCTGTTCACCTGAATAATGGCACTCGATTTCCATGCAGTACCCTTGGCCGGCAAGTTGTTGTGTTCTACTAGGACACGGGAGGTGAACGCGACAGAGTCCTAGCGCTCTAGGCTCCGTGTTTTTTGTTGTCCGTACCACAAACTCATATCCCAGCAGTAGATTCTCGTCGAACATCCTTTCTTCTTCGATAATTTGTACACCATGTTGATATATCCTTGAGCTCTGACTTCGCTTATTTTCCACTGTTCTGAGTCGACTAACTCACTTTTCATAATGCGAGTCCCAAATTCATTTATCCGGTCCTCCGGCAGGTCGAACACACGCCCCATGGTCTATTTCCGTCTACAGCGAGGGTAATCGTTTTTGTCATCTCGAACTATGAATGCGGGACTTTTGGATAGCCGTCAACATCGTGATTAAACAGTAGTATGCTCATTCTCTGCAGTCAGGAGATGGGGAATCTGGTGTTCATTCTGCTGCCACTCAATAACTGAGAGCCGGCGAAACAAGTCGAGTTGATTAACTTGATCGTCTCGTCTGGCTCGATCCCTCAGAAACAACCAACTTGAGTATTCTGCTCATAAGTGGTACCACGTACTATAGTATTCATCGTCGCAACATGTAAAATTTAATTACATATGTAATAAATATCTTCCATAATATTAAATTTCCATTGATCAATATTTAACCTCCATTCCGCCCCATTCCAACACCCGGAAGAGCTTTTCATTTTCCATCCCCTCGGTGTCCACGCCAACGATACCTTTCCAAAGATCAGCATCCTCGGATGCCCGAGAGAGCGCTCCCTCCCACTCATTCAACTCATCCTCACAGACTCTCTTGAACAGCATGAATACACGAATAACAACATCCGGTTTGGGTTCGATGTCAAGCGGCGCAGCGTGTTCGTATGACGCTTGCGGGAGGAAGTTCAATGCAACGTAACTGTGCTTCAGGATGAATGGAAGCCAGAATCTAATGATAAGGTAGGTAATAAATAAAGCGATAGAAACCATCATGACGTACGTGATGAATGACGTCTTTGCTTCGATGTGAAGACCGAGAGCGGTCAGTGCTTTGTCAAGGTAAATTGCAGCTTCTGAGGCATGCAGAACCACCGAGTTGTCATTGGTTACCTCGGGACGCAATGGATTAAATGGATGAATAGCATTCGGCAGCATTTGGGGAGAGGCTGGCGGTGAAGGTGGTAAACCTGGGTTCGTTCTCATAGAAGGGTCAATAAGGCAGCTCAGAAAGACATATTAATGACATACTTGGTTTCCCAGAACAAATAGGATACTCGCGTACCAGTACTCATGTCGGTCAGGGTATGATCATTGTGAGTTTTGACGTCCCATGTGATCGACTCTTGTCCAAACTTAGAGGCAGTGATGGGGCCATCCGGGTAGACAACAGAAAATGACCAAGCTTTGACGAGGGATACTCGCACGAGAGCATCTATAGGAAGAGGGGAAAAAAGGTATAGGACTGGTTTTAACCCCGAGAGTTGTTTCTCAAGAAGAATTGTTGCCCCATCAGTAATGTTGTAATCAGACAGTAGAAAGTTCAAATCGAGGAATTGGTGGTCGTAAAAGAGAGAATGTTTATCACTTGGTATACCTTCGGACTCTTGTATAATATCTGTCAGCTCCGCAACAGAGGCAGAGCGAGGGAGAGACACAGTGAATATTTCCTCGTTGTATGTCTGAACGTAAAGGGACATCAATTGAGGGGCTCTTTCAGCCTTTGAGTTGGGCCTAGTGCGACTTCAGATAGCGCCAGCGTCAATAAGGAAGCAACACATACGAGAGACAACTTTAATGTTCCGGATTTGGGGGCTGATCTCAGGCCACAGATTCGGTGGAATATCGACATCTCGTCCCACACAGATATCTAGTTCATTTGTTTGAACAACAATTAACTTTGGGTCGATGCTCGGGAAATGGTGGGGAAGAAGCTCGACCAAGTCCTGCATGAGACGTAATGTTGGCATGGCATACGATCATCTATGACTTACAGATACGCACCTCGTACCAAACGACGTCGGCCCTACGAACGAAAACTGTAGTTTTCGCATCCGTGGCGACGATGTAGTCCGACTTTGATTGAGAAACGCCCATTGGTGTTGGGTGAGAGGACGGAAGGGATGAAAAAAGAAGAGGCGACGTAATAGCACACACTTTTCATGAGTCACATCACTCAGCGCCTAAAATCTAATCTCATGACCCAGCGTGTGGCAAGCCTCAGATCGAGGCCCAAGTACGTGATCGCCGTCAAGTTGGCATTTAGAACTACGTCTTTTTCCCTCGCACGTGTTTTTTAAATATCTCTGTAATGACTGACTCTGATTCTCATTGTCGGTAGTAAGTACCTTTGCAACACAGCTTGCCCACCGCCGAATCGCATCTCGACCGAATACCTCCCTGAGCTACCAGGATATGAATGTGTCAATGGGATGCACGCGGCACACAATCAAAGCGCGTCTGTTTTTTGATCTGTGCTGATTTCATCTCCGGCGTGCCCCGTTGGACCGTGCCGTGTAATCTTACCTACCTACACCGTAGCAGATGTTAGACCTGCGAAGTGTGAGGTCCATCTGTTTTGTGTTGTCTCGTTACGCCAGAGCCTTATTGTTGTCTGCTCACGGACTACTAGACAGCGTGGAAATGCAATGATACTGAATTGAGTATACGTAAAAACACGAGTGTTGGCAGTAGATGACTGACGGGCGATCCTATCCTACTACCTGCCTAATACTCGATATTCATGAGAATCTGATAGAATTTCAGTCCGAGAAGGACAACGACAAAGAATGACTCACGCTTGTCCATAATCCTTATGCGGCTTATCTGTGCGCCCATATTACCCCACAACTCCCTTGGAATATCAACGTATATTCCGCCACAAATATCCAAATCATTGGTTTGAATGGCGTAACTATCCTTATATTCTGGCTTAATCTCCGGAAAGTGCTGATTTAGTGTAATGAATAAAGCCTATGTTTTGGTCAGGACCGATACTTCTGTGAAGATTGAAATACTCACATCATAATCAGCTACATCCGGCCACTGAAGGAATACACGTTTCACGCCCTTAAAAGCGATAATATACTTTGGTTTGGGGGCATCAGTGGTAGACGTTGATGTCGCCGTGGTATCGGTATCGGTAGACATCGTAGATGGGAAGAAGACACTTGTGAGAATGTTTGCAAGAACAATTGGAGACGGTCCTGTGACTGATAGAGGGTGAGATGCCGGACTTCGGCAGTTAACCCGGACCCGCGTTTTTTTGTGTGTGGAATTAGTACTAGCAAGGGGTTACCGGACCGTCAAGCCGGTACACCCGGTCGGTCGGTCGGTAGGTCGCCTTCGAGAGGTCTTTAAAAAAAATACCATATCAAATTTTTTTCTTCAGTAATCAGCTCAAAAGTGCATGAGAAAGGAATAATTGATAAAAAATTGAAATCTCACTGAGTGTATCGGCTCGGTAAATTTGTTAAGCATCATCTCAGTGATAGAGATGATGAAGGGTCAGTTTGGGGACAGTCATGCGAGCTTGCTTATGAGGCGGGATTTGGTATTCCGGCAATGTCCAGCCGGGAGAGACCGGTTATAACCGGTAACTGCTGCTAACCGGGTGGCAGTGCGCTTACCAATACCGTATGTTATACCTGGATCCGGTATGTTATTCCCACGGCGGTCGGTCGGTCGGATTGACCAGGCCTTAAAAATAATATTGAGTGGATGTAATTTTTTGACATCCTCGTAACCCCTTGATTACTAGAATGCGCACAGGTTGAATATAAGCATGGGCTTCTCAGTGGAAGCCATATTTAAACACCCAGACAAGGTATGCTTTTCTTTGAGTCGAGTGTTTTATATTTTGGCACTTTGCAAGTCACCTACACTGTTGTATTTCGACCGTATCTTCATGGGGTGTTACGCGTTATGCACATCTTCACCCAGTTACATCTTCATTATGATGTAATCTACCTTAATGGGCAGTCCGATGCATGCTGGACTGTAAAATTATTGCTTTATTGAGTAATTTAAAGCACTAAATGGGCCTGTTACGCGTTACAAAGTTTGCCTATCTTCACATAATGGACCCTCGTTACGCGTTATGTGAAGATACGGTCGAAATACAACAGTACATAGAAAATGACAACTAGATGAAGATGAAAGGAGCGATTCACTGTATCATATGTGAAGGGAAAATGAGATTGTATTCATGACATGGGAGTGGGGTGGCGCGGATATAGCTATAGTGGGGTAGGATTGACTCAAGACATCTTGTTGCGTAGTCTAATCGCGCCAATCGAAGTTCCTAATCATAGTTTAACAAAGGCTAGTGACAAATGAACTAATGAATACGACTCACTAGGTACTAAAAATTACATGGACATTATCGATGTTGGCGATAACCGTAGACCACAATCCAGATGGAATGTCAACATAGTTTCCAGCACAGACGGACAAGTCGCGAGTTTGGATGACTATCGGCCGGCGTTGCGTATCTGGAAAATACCCCGTTATGCTAGCAGTCAACACCTGGAGCTCATCAGCATACATACAATGACAAGTTTCAGAACACGGACCTTGTACTCAGATACATCCTTCCTCAAAAGCAAAACACTCTTATCGCCCTTTGTGTCGACGATGAACTTCGATCAGGTAGTTGACATGATGACGGTTGAGAAGAAGGAAGGGACACCCTGAGATGTTGGTTTATAAGAGCGGCATGCAGTATCTTTATCAGGTGATTAATTGATAGGCACCCATTCTACATCAATCCGAGTACAGACAGTGAGGTCGTGATTGCAGCGTGATGAAGATGTTGTTACTGCATCGCGGTCACCACACGGCACCAGGTGCTGTGTGCCTGCAATAAACACAGGTGGTATAGCTGTCAACTGCAAGGCACACAACTAACTAGCTGGTTACTGTGGCAGCCCAAAACGCTTAGACACAGGCAAGATACAAAATGTCACTAGTCACGGCATCAAGAGATTTGCCTCGTACCTCGTACGGCGACATACAACTGTCTCTCCCCTTTGGTTTATATGCGAAGATTGTGAGTGACTGATTACATTAGAGGCATGGATGAGGATGCACCAATCTCCGTCATCGTAGTAATATTCCAATTCTTGGTCATGAATGCATGAAACATCATATCACATTCATCCCGGACGATGAAGAGGATGTTTGTCTAGGGAGTTGAAGAAGCTCTGCGCGAGTGAGGGAGACATGGGAGAAAAGGCGGCTCTGCATACAGTCAATTTGATATCCCGAGAGCTACAATACACGTACCACATTTGCATCCTATTTGTTGGAGGTTTCCTCTATCCTCTGACACGCTATCCTTATTTGAGAAACCTCTCTCTCGGGTGGATTCTACTGTACGACGCCGCTGCATGGTGATCAAAACGAGCACTGAGAGTGACACGTGGAGAGAGCAAGGTGGAAGGAACGCGGTCATCCGCATCATGGCTGTTGGCGTGAGTTGGGCGCGAGTGTCAGCATATCGGTAATCAACGTATCGGCAATCAACATCCTTGATTATTGATTATCACACATAACATTGTGTCACTCTTCTGTCTGTAACCACCATGTCGCTCAACTACAGCCTTCTCAGCACCTCAATTCCTTGCTGCTTCATCCTCAAGAGCTCAAGGCCTCAAGGCCTCAAGCTCAAGTATCAACCATGCCTTCTGCGGTCCAGCTGGCATTCAGATGACGGCCACTATTCTGGACGATTAGGTACCATTTGCTCTGGTGCACGTTTTGCCTTCTTCATTTTGTGCTATGCCATAACACTCGTTCTTCTAGATCCTTATCATCTTCTTCCCATTGGTATATATACGTCTCTTCCTCTGTGACGACAGGCCTCGGTTCTTGTTGAGAATATGCCTACTTTGAGTAGAGTATTGATTCTAAGTACGCAATGAGGTCTGTATGTAGTAGGCGAGTTCGAGAATGAAAAGGTTCAATTTACCAAGAAGGATCTGACCGAGACGTTAGCAAGCACTAGGCGTAGCTAAAGGTTCCAAAAAGCGCTTGGCGTAATCGGTAAGCGAGAGAATCAGCAAGCGCTTGGCGTAACCGACTTCGTCACTCAGGTTCACACTAGGTTGTGGATTTCAAGAAGATAAATTGGATGCCCCTTGGGCGTACTACGATACTCGATATATATATTCTACGGCACGAATATTCTGGAAGGTAAATAACTAGGGAATATGCTAGAAGAGTATTGAAGGAAAGGGAAAGAAAAGGAAAGAAAAAGCAAGAAATTTCTATAGCCTACTCGATGATTAATACGGTGAACAGTCGGTGAGTGTTGATTAATGATGTACGCCTGATATCCATAACAGTTCTAGCATCATCCTCTTGGGTCCGCACCACATACCTCCCTGGGCTATGACTCACTCAGCGATATCTTACACGGGAAATGTCCCATGATTGCTGGCCTTCAAGTGGACTCTCAGTTAGAGGTGATTTTCATTTTTTCGGCCGGTAAGGTATTGTGGGAGAGAACCTGATGGTGATATGCTGATGCTCCAGGTATGCCTTTTCTTTTTTAGTGTCACCAAGCTTACGTCGTAGTAGATAGGCATACGTTCATGGATACCATTGTTGTTTCTCTGTCCACACTCTGTATGTTATTCTCCCCTAATAATGAGGTTAAACTCGGATTTTCTCGCTCTTCTAGACGATCTATACGCCGCTCAGCATAGGTATCTGTTTATGTCTCGCAAGATGGATTCAATTTAGCTCTCACAGTATATATTCACTTTCACTATCGAAAACTTGTGCAGTATTAAATTACCAGCACAAAAAAAGGTATGTCTTATCTTACATTCCTAGACTCTTTCATGTTCTAACCGTACTCATGAAGATATATCTACCCTCATTAATTGTGCTCTTGAATCCCATTCTAAGTCCTTTCTCCGATTTCTCGCATCTGCCAGATGAAGTTCTTCATGTTGGTATGTCGTATTGTCCCGATTTTATGCTCGAGGCTCACTTGATCCAGTTCATGCGAAAAGAGATTTCTCTGCTGAGGGGAAAGGCTTCCATGATCCCTGAACATCCAGGACAAGTACATTATGTGGGTCCAGGGTGCATATCTTTTTGTATAGCGGCCTTGACTTGCGTTAGACCATCTAGGAGTAGCGGCAATGTATCCGATAGATGTGTAGCAGTCTAGAATAATGAGAAGTTCATATCGCTCCAGGTGGGTTGTCAGAACAGATATTTCGTGACTCAAAGTGCACTGAACGAGTGCCGAATGTTTACCTCTGTGATGTCATTGTGCTAAGGGAACACATTGCAGTGTTCGAGCTCATAACTGGTGTACCGGGATGCAAAGTGAACTTTAGGCTGTTGTGCCTTTCAGTCACTCTTATACGGATATGGTGTAATGGCTACTGGAGTTCCCTGGGGTTCAATTCCCTATGAAAATCCGAATGAGTTAGAAAGATCTTCCCTTTTTCTAACATTTTGGTGAGATGAATCGGTCCAGGGTCGTCCTCATTATTGCAAAAGAGGAGGCTAAGATCATTTTACAATCTGCCTTCTGCTCGTTTTGTACTCATACACGAGCTTTGCTTTGTGGACCAGGCATATTGATGCGGAGAAGGCTACTTATTTTGTGCTCATCAATCACGGAACAATAAAAGCTTCAGCTTGAGGTTCGATTCCTCTCGTGCACTGTCCCAAGTGACTTGATAATCTTTTTGAAGCCTATTGTCAGCTTAAGGCTGTCTTCCTCACATGGATCTGGTGTAACAGCTACACCGAAAATCTGGGGTTCGATTCCCAATCTCCAAATCCGCTAAGCTGTACTTGGTTGGTTGCTGCTTTTTATTTTCTTAGCGAGGCGATTGTTCTCTTTGTTTCTTTTAGAGGATGTCAGACACCACCGCACCGGGGTGTAGAAGGTAGGACTCGCTTCTGGGTGGGGTTTGATTCCTCTGTGTGTACATGACTAGTGCGAGTGCGTATGATTTTTTATGCTTGGAACAGACAGGCGAAGGAAACCTTGTAATTCATTTGCGACCGGGCTAAATGCATCGATAGATAGTGTACTCGGTATCGCCACCGGGCACTCCAGGTTCAACTCCTTCTCTCGACATCCGTTTGATAGAAACATGTTGTCTGCTTGTTTTTTTTTTACTAGGCGTCATGTCTCCTAACCTCGGAACATATATGTTTGTACTTTCCACCTCGTCTTATCACTTGTCGTTTGGAACGTAGGAGCGGGTTCGAAAAGTCGGTGGGTGGGAGTCTCTGAGAAGGTGTACTACCCATCACAGGGGAGTAAAAGTCTAGCTTCTCTCATTGTCTAGATGTTTAAGCTCATTGAAAGAACAAGACACTTTGCAATTTGCCTTACAGGAATTCAACCTCAATATAGACGTGTGTTAACCATTCCGCAGATCAAGCATGCCTAGTCTTGATCATTACAAAATAAAACAAAAGTGGTTCGTTCTTTACTGAGTGACCCTTATGAGCAACGACGATGAACATACATTTGTCGTGAGAGAAACGCACATAGCCTACGTGAATGAAGAAAAATAAACACTCATTTCATCTTAGGCAGGGTTCTCGGGGCCAATGACAGCTCATTTGGAAGTTGAAGAGGAACACATTTGGTGAATCAGGTTTGGTTCAAATGCGAAATATTGTCGTGTATATCGAAATTGTGCACAGACAATAAGCATTCGAAGGACTGCAAGTCTTGTAGAGTGGCTGCTCTCCGTACCAAACAGTCAGCTTCAATGCGAAAGAGTAGAAAAAATGAGCGTGTCATTGGCTTGGTGGATGGAATAGTGTTATAAATACAGGGAATGGTTCAGGAGCTCACGGGGTGGCGACGACATGTTGTCTTGGTAAAGAACATGATATACAAGAGACGGACCACTGCTTTCCATAAAATGAGCAATGAGTAGTGTTGATGACTTACTCAGAGAGATTAGAAACTGTCTGAAATTCAGGGCCTGGTAGACATACCCTCAGGGAAACTCAATGCTCCAGCGAGCATATTTTGTGACTCGCTGATACAGGAGCATCGTACGATGCCTAAATTATAGTGAGTCAAGAATGACGGAAGGAGATTGATATGAATACATACCAGGCATACCGGCAGCCCAGATTCTTCAGTGTAAATCGACTTGAGAGATTTGCCCTTCAATGAGGCAGTGAGGACCTAGAACAAGTTCAGTTCAGAAGTACAGGAGACAGCAATCAGCAGCTAACACACCGGGAGTCGGGCAGGGGCTCGTACAAGGATAATTCCTGTCGGAGGTTTTTGCAGGTGTAGCGCTAGGGACAAGCGGAGGACAGGTGAGGTGAGAATGGAAGATGGCATACGATTCTGTGCTGCTTTTGAATGTAGCCCAGCCGAATAGACGCGGCATTTCTGATCTCTGATGATGGTGAGTGAATAGCGCAAACTGAATAATTGACCTGACATCAATCCATCTATTCATTTTGAATCGACACCACTGCTGGATATCTTCCTATGTGTGGGTTGAGTGGAGAGCAACAAGGATGGAGCGCATGGAGAGTGAGGGTGCCAGGGATGGGCAACGAGGTGGGCCGGAAGGAGTGCGTATGTAAAGGAAGGTGATCGACATCATCGGCTGTCATGCCGTGTAACGCGATGTTGCCTTCCAAAACCACCACATCAATTATGGCCATCTCAGCTTAGGCTACCTTCCATTGAGCTCCTGGCGGATCGATGATGAGCCTCCAGGCTCTGTACGCTCAGAATTCGCGGATTTTACACACTAATTGCCGCTCCTGCCCACCCAACGGACTTTCAGTAAACCAAAGATTGCACACAAGCTCATACTACTTTCATGCTATGGCAACCACTCCTCACGCGCTTTGTTATCCATCCCATCTCGTTACACATCACAATTGCCGCATTCCATCATGGTGAGGCACCTTCGATCGTAAATCATCTCAAAACGGAATTGCCGCATCGCTTCCCATCGGCACAGTGACGCGCCAATCAATCACTTAATGAAATGACGTGATTGCTGCGGCCACTCATCCATCCATGATATTTTGAGCACACGGCAACTACAGGCCGCATTTTACTAAGGCTGTTACTTCGCCAAGACTTCGAATCGACATAGACCCAAGCATGCACCTCAGTACAAAAGCCATACCACACCAGTCCGCAGCTAAACAGCACGCAATGATCCGTTCATCGCTCCATAAAACCATATGGTTTTCGTCCATACGCGGCAACATCAACGAGTTGCTGTTACTTTCGAAGTCAAGAAACCATATGCTTGCTACGAAATCTACTAAGCCATGGCCTTACAGCCTGACTAAGTCGCGTATGTTTACTCTATTTATAATTTCGTACTTGTAGTATAAAAACTAGCTAGAAAACATCGTTTAGCTTTAGCTTAGAGTCAGCTTAGAGTCAGCATAACGGAGCGTACCCTCTATCATCGAGTCTACACCACCCACCACGTCTATCGATAATTCTGCTACGTTTATTACCGTTTCACGGCAATATACCGTTTATCCCAGCATATTCTCGAGTGCACGTCAATTCTTAAGCTCACCAGAGTTATTCCACGGTTTTTGACTGTGAAGAGTCGCTTGACACTCGCTCTTTGCTCTTAACACTATTGGTACACGCTCATATTGTGCCAATACGTGATCACCGCACCATATCTCATCCCCGTTTATCTTTCATCAGCCGTTATCGTTTCAACTTCACCAGCATAGGATCGTTTTATCGTTTTCACTTTCACCATCGTATCGTCGCCCACTTGGGTAGTCTCAGAGCAGACTTAGGATTGTTTTCGCACCAGTATAGGACCAGTTTCAGCATAGTTTTCGTATAGGACAGTCCCACGAGTGGACTTGAAGGTTAGTTTTGACATAGGATAGGATCGCTTCAGCACAAGACTAGTTTTCGACATCGACATCAGTATTTCCGTATTGTTTAGGAGCAGTACCCCGCCATCGCCAGTATATTTCCGTTCTCGCTCTCAGCATCATCGCCCAGTTTCCGTATTTCCACGTTTATTCTCGATATTGCGCCCTCAGTACTTCGTTTCACGTTTTCTCATCGATTCCTCGCTCCCAGACTCAGTTTCACACATTTATTTCCGTTTCCTTCACTCGCTTCGCTAGGATTGCCGTCTAGCGACGTTTTCTAGTCTCTTCTCACGTTCTCGCTTACGGATTCGTGGTATTCACGTCATACCTGATCCCGTTTCCTCTCATCTCGAGAGATCCTTACCGGCTTACAGCCAGAGCTACTAGTACTCGACTACCAAGCAGTACTACTTCACTGACTGAAAAGTCGCAGTGTATACTTGCGTATAGAGGAATTGGTTTACTGCACGGAGGTGCCCCGAACCCACTCGCACACACGATCGCCTTGATTGCCGTGTTATCACGTTAATTATCCAATCTCGTTCCTGAGTTGGTGTTGCCGTTGCCACGGAAGTCTAGGCTCATCATCAATGCATCAATAGCCAGTATGAGTTATTCAATCTCTAACCCATCCATACTCCAGATCCATCTTCCACACATCTCCCATCTCTTGTCATCAGCTTGTCTCTCAGCTAGGACTTGGCACCATTTGGAGTGGCAAGAAGCACCACGCATTTCGAGAGTCAAGTTTTCTCAGGATGCTGCCCAGCTGATCTGGGGTTAGCTTGACTAGTGTTATGTTCTTGCGGGCTTGTGTGACTGATGGTGACGTTACACATACTGGTTCTTCTGGTACGCTATTTCTCTTTTTCTGTATCGCTGAACCTATGTTGTCGCACATGTTCACATGCCTGTTCGTCTCTCCTCCCCTGTCTGCACCGCATCTGTCTCCAAGGTCCAACTGGAATGTTTCCCCGTCTATCCTCCCGAGAGTCAAGTCTAGCTTCGCATTGCCGCAAAGTCTCTCAGCCTTCTTCTCCATCACGGCTTTTCGGAATTCCTCAGTGCAAGGCTTTCGATACCAGGTATAGGTGTGTACTCCCTTTGTGCATATTTGAAAAGACGCTGATGAATCTTCAGTGCTATATAGAATTGTCAGACTCGCTCATTGTCTGAACCAAACTTTATACTTGCAAAGATATTTGGGGTATGTAAACCCAAGTTCCTGACTCGCTGCTAGAGCCGAATGCTAAGAGGCAGAGCGTTTCCTTTTTTTCTTTCTTTTTTTCAGTCCTCGGCTTAGCATGTATACGGTTCCTTGTCTTGAACATGTAACAGCCATCCATAACGGCAACGGAAATGGAAATGTACCTTTGTGAGACGGTAGCTTCTGCCTGCCTTTCCTTCACCCTTTGTGTAGCCATTGGCCACTGGTTACGACTGCTCTTTCACTGGGGTTCGAATCCCCATGTTTGAATGTGCCAGGGTATTTATAGTGTTTTGACTGTCACTGTCTCAAACGATCAGTTCAATGGTTACCGCATTCATCTCATGCACGTCTCCTTGGTGGAACAGTAAACACATTGACGCTGAGGTTCGATTCCTCCAGTGGAGATTTTGGATGATTCTTGAATATCGAGTCACCCTTTTTAACGCTACATTGACTCTCCGCCTTTCTCAGGTTAGTGCAGAAGCGTTTCCTATATGAAAGTTCAGTTTCTCTCAGACAACGTGTTTCCTTCTTCCTAGGATGTCAAGGGAGCTGCATGGTCTAGAGTTATATCCGAGCTCCAGGTACTCATAGAGAGGTTGAATGCATGTTTTAGAGGAACGGCATAGAGACGGCGGCATATGACTTGTCCCACCTCGTTCCGGTACACTGCCTGATTTCCTGAGATACAATTTGTGACGTGTTTATAGGCACGAGATGCAATGGTTCGCGTGTCTACTACCGAAGTGACCCAAGAGAGCGACAAGGGTCCGGCGCATGCACAGAGAGTGAGGTATCGGCACAGGCCAGATTGTCAAACACAGCGATGCGTCACCTTTCTTATAACGACCAGCATGACCGTTTCAGCTTACCCTTTGTACGTGGCCAGCCCCTACTTCGATATATAACTGCAACGATCTACAGGCATCGATTGCTAGTTCCATTTTATACTAGGCCATACCCTTCCTCATTTTCGGTGTTCCTTAAATCTTGTTCTAATCTCAATTCCTGTTGCCAGCAGTACCTGTGCACCATTTCCTCGTTCCTTAAGGGCTAGGATTCGGAGCATTGCAATGGGTTAGATGAACACAACAATCTGGGCTAGCTGATGCGCCGAAATGAATCTTCAGGTATGTCATTTCTCCTTTTCTGTATCACTGAGCTTATTTCGCAATACACATGTGCCTTTCTTGGTCGTTATAATCATTATCAAGCCACCGTCTACCACCTGTATGTCATTTCCTCATAGTCGAACTCACTGTCTAATCTTATGACGGATTTTATTTCTCCCTTTTTCCCCATCCCCATTGATTTTGTGCAGGGTATTAGCCTCTATAATGAATCCGAACAGAAGTATGTGAGACCGAGTTTGACCATCGCCTTTTTACTCCGCATGAAGCCGGGAGTACATAGGTCCATACATCTCGCTCGTTGTCGAAGCACCTTACAATGTCAGTACGAGATCCCTTCCCAATCGTTGCTGGCCATTAACAGAGGCTGATCTATAATTGAGAGACGGGAACTACCCGATAAATGACATCCAGAACAGGGTAGTACTAAGCAAACACGGTAGGGTCTTCATGTGCATGCTTAGCTTTTTTCCTTCATTCATTGTCGCTCATCACCCAGATCTTGTCTAGTGGCCATGACAGCTTAAACCAGGGTTCGAATCCCTACAGTCGAATCCATTGCGTGTTCTTGTTTATGTTTTTTGTGTTTCCTTGCTGGAACGGTTAATGTTCCTTATTTTATGTGTACCCAACAGGTTGACTCTCCGCTTCTTGGAATGCAGGTTCCTTACCTGTTCGGTTACTCAGAAAGCGAATGTGAGATCCAGTCATTCTGTGGACCACGGAGTGCACTGGTTAACTCCTCGGACATTGAGCTTGAGGTTCGATTCCTCTTGTGCACTCTTCATGTGTTTTCGAAGTTCGTTTTTTAAATGGTCGAATTAAATAAGGGTGAGGGCCACACTCACGTCATGATTCCATTTATGGGAACCTTCTTCTCCTTATAAGTATGGGTCTGCCATGGCGAGGACTGAAGGCAAAGATCCTCGGTGTCTCTTCCATTTTTAGACCGTGAACTTCATTCTTGCTTTCTTTTTGTGGGAGAAGGAACACTCCTTGGTATCACGCCTCCAGGCTGATTTTGAGGTTCAATTCCTCAAGTGTGCATGTACCTCTATGTATGAAACTGGAAGCTTTTTTATTCTTGGTGGTTCGATCCCCAGATTAATCCCTGCGACTGGAGGTTCTAATCCTGCTCTCATTTTTTTTTCACTATAGAAACCATACTCCCTTGTATTCTCATGTTCTTGACATTTTCGAGCGGCCAGACAACGTGTAATGAAGTTTTCCTGGGCAAGTTTGAACAACGGGGGTCGTGATTGCATGCAATTGAAAGAATCACTTTATACTGGATCTGCCATAGTGGGCACAACGACAATGCGAGGTTCGATTCCTCATATCCGAATCCTGCAGGTTCGAGAAGTGATTTTGTTAGAATGTTAGAAATGTAAGTATTCCAATCTTAGGATGGAAAGTGCATGAAACAGTTTCGGAAGGGCTTAAACCTCCCTTTAATTTTGGAGGGAGAGGGTATCACGGATGACCATTGACGATGACAGGACCTGGGGTTCACATGCATAGCCATGGTAATTCGGCATAGGGATCATTTTAGCCTTGGGATTGTATTCACAGAACTGATGTATGATTGGAATTCGGAGATTTAATACTATAGCTGTTGATATAGTTAGCAATTCGAGGTTCGAATCCTGCTCTCCACACACACCGCAGAGAGATAGGGTCTAATATTCTTTTTACTACCAAAACTAGGTTTCTACCTACACCTCATCCGATTCGGCTTGCCTTGCAGTGACTCCGTAAAAATACATATGACATCTGGGTGAAATACTAAACTTTCGCGTTTGATCAACGCGCTACCTCCATACCACCCCACTCCAATACCCTAAAGAGTCGTTTATCTTTCATTTTATCGCTATCCACACCAACAATACTTTCCCAAAAATCTGCATTCTCCGAAGCACGAGAAAGCACACCCTCCCATTCTCCCAACTCATCCTCGCAGACCCTTGTGAATAGCATGAACACACGGGTAATGATGTCTGGCTTGGGATCAACATCAAGCGGTGCGGCGTATTCATACAAAGCTTGAGGGAGGAAGTCCAAGGCGATGTACTCGTGTTTCAGGAGTGAGGGAAGCCAGTATCTGGTGATAATGTCAGTAGTAAATTCAAGAAACGATATCGACGTACATGATGAACGACGTCCTTGCTTCAACGTGCAGACAGAGAGACGAGAGGACTTGGTCAAGGTATGCTGCAACTTTCGAAGAGCGTAGAACAACAGAGTTGTCTTTGGTGATTTGTGGAAATAATGGGTCAAATGGGATGATGGTGTCTTTGGGAGACGATGGTGGCGAAGGTAATACGTGTGGTTTCAGTCTGGGAAGATAATGAATGCATAACCTCGACAAGACGATTCTAGAAAACTTACTTGGCCTCCCAGAACAAATAGGACACCCTATTACCAGTTGTAGCCGTCAGACTGTGATCCTCGTGAGTATTGACGTCCCACACGATGGATTGTCCCAACTCGGTGTCCTTGATTGGGACGTCTGGGTACACCGCTGAGAACGACCAAGTCTTTACAAGGGATACCCGCATGATGGAGTGTATCGGCTGGGGAGAAAACAAATATATAACCAGTTTTCTCATACCCCGCCCGTGCCCCAGGCATGGCAGGCTCCCTGAAATCATGGCCTCGTTCTGTTGAAGCTGGATCGTCTCCTTATCTGAAATACCATACTCAGAAAGTTTGGAATCGTCCATCAGGGACTGACCCTGACACGTGAGTAGTTGTCTGTAAATTGGAGTACCTTCTGTGTCTTGTATGACAATTTTTAGGTCATTGACAGAGGCCGAGCGAGGGAGAGATACCGATTTGGACTCTCCGCTGTGAATCTGGACGTGAATTATCATTGGCTGAGGTGTTGTCGATCGCTTTTGAGTTGGGCCTTGAGCAATTTGAGCTAATGTCAGTGGCGGTAAAGGAAGGAGGACATACGGGAGATGACTTTTAGGTTTCGGATTTGAGGGCTGATCTCTGGCCACAAATCAGGCGGAATATCGACATATCGTCCAGTGCAGACATCCATTTCATTCGTTTGGATAACGATGGACTGTGCATTCATGCCTGGGAAAAATCCGAGAAGAGAGGCCACTAAGTCCTGCACGAGGTGCAATGTGAGCATGGCTCAAAACGTCCACATATTTTAGGGATACGCACTGTGTAACGAGTGACATCCGACCTGCGAACAAACACCGAGATATTGGAGTCTGTGGCGACGAGGTAGTCTGTTGAGGTGTAGGTTTTCATTGAGTCCTGGTAAGGCGAAGAAATTTGATAGAAAGACATTGTTGTTGGGTGAGAGCTAGTGAGACATTACAGTCAGGTCATAGGAGTCAAACCGTGGTCTAACCTTGTGACTCGGTAGGTCTCAGATAGATAAGGGGGTGATTTGATACTGCGTAAAGCCAACCAACAGACAAACACTGTTCTTCAAAAAGATTCGAAATTATAGAGTATCTCCAATGAACTAAAAAGCTTGTCCCATCTTCTCTGATCTTCAGAATTCAACTGCCCGAGTTCCCCAAGCTCAGGCTGCTGGAGGCATAATTGTTTCAACCTCCTGTGGACAAGTCACTTCTGGTTCCTTTTTTGTTGTCGTCCTCATCCTTGGTACACCGAGATTCCAGCATTCCAATAAACAATTTCACTTCGCACAGTGGCACACCCGGTGCAATTTTGAGAACAAGTAGGGAAGGAAGTAGGGAATCTTTCCCTTCCATCAATGTGAGACCGTGTAGCATGTTGTTTGGTATACCGGCAGCGGAAAGCCTGAGTACCATGACATTGGGGGTTGATTTAAGGAATACGAGGAACAGGGTGGAATTGTTGGCATGGCTGAGGTCACAGTTAATGCTCAGGCTTGTGAGCGTTGTCGATGCATCAAAGGTAGTAGGGAAAGTCGAGATGGACACCTTGGAGAATGTGAGCGATAAGAACGTGATTGATGGATGTGTGAAGGAGTTGAGTAAGCGGGCCATGACGCCCTCCCATTTCCTCTCTTCGAACTTGAGTGTCTTCACAAAAGGCATGACAATCGCACCCTCTGACAGATCCAAATTATTCATTTTGTGAACTGTAAGGTTCAGACTCTTTGCAGACGATAGTTGTCGGAGGACCCCGACACAATGAGCGTTGGAGGCGTCGCAACAAGAGAATGTTTCAAGCTGCTTCTAAGGAACATCTAACAGGCTGCACGTCATGGAATTATGCCTTGAGATGAAAATTCGAAGCTCTGGGGCAGCAAGAGCTGTCTTCCCATTTTTCTGGAAGTGCATGGAGGCCAGGCTGTTGATCACAGAGGTGCCTTCTAATCTCCTAAGGAGTGGGAAAACGTTTTCTCCCAATGTTTTGACAGAGGCAGGGCAAAATTGATGTTGAGATTCCTCCATTGCGAAATGCCAGCCTCGAGTAGCCCCATAACAGCATGTTCCTTCAGCCACAAACCGGAGCATAGCGAGACAGAAAGATCACACTCCCGTGCTCGCTTCAGATAAAGTCCGAGTTGGAACATGTAAACCTGATTTGAGAGTTCGACTCTGTCCTCGTACTGATCAAGATCCAGCGCTATATTAGACCAAAGCATTGAGCATGCCAGAGTGACGTTTCTCCATCTGCGGCTAACGTGGGATATGGACCAAGGGGGATGATGTGGGTTCAAACATTGAACGGTCTTGCTGATGTCCTTGACATTGTAAGCATCATACATGCACCATGAGAAAATCTCCAAGAGAATCTCGCTGCATACGGAGCGGATAGGGTGTAAGATGACTTGGGCATCGCGGATGATGGCTTCTGCCTCTTTTCTCTGGCGCTGGAGTGAAATGTTGGCCTCGTGCCCTTGGGAGATCTGTGTGTCGAGCGTAGATAATGTTGATGGGCCTTGATGCAGAACGGATTGATAGTATTCTTTCTCTGCTGGAAGGGGTGGTTCGTTTCGAGATAGGAGCTCTTTGATGCGAGCCGGATGAGGGACCGGTATGTCGTCCAAACCAAGGATGATGCTATGTTCGAATAGGTGCGTTAAGTGACAGGTAGACATCTCTATCAAAATTTCCTTTCTTCCTATACAAGGTATCGTTTTTAGGAGAACGTGGAGAGAAACAATAATCTTTTACTCACTTGAATGTATAGGAGTTGCAGATGTCGTGGTTACTGGCCAAGCCGTGTTCAGATTTCAAACCACGAGAAAAGATAGGGGACAGTCCAAGGACAGTCACATAGTCACTGACTTCTCACTTCAGATGAAGTAAACCGCCATCTGAAGAAAAAGACAAACGGGGTGATGTGATGGGTGATGTGACCTGTCAGACCTGTCTTAGCCCCATGAGCCGCTACAGGGGGAGGGCAA
This sequence comes from Armillaria borealis, assembly GCA_030435635.1. NCBI lineage: Eukaryota > Fungi > Basidiomycota > Agaricomycetes > Agaricales > Physalacriaceae > Armillaria > Armillaria borealis. The sequence goes on along the minus strand of JAUEPT010000047.1, from coordinate 1,086 downwards.
GCCAGCGATGTCACATCACAATATGATCGAGACAACTTGAAGAAGATCGGTGATGCGGTGCAATGCAATAGTGGGAGATGAAATGAAGCACGAGAAGGAAGAGAAAGAAAGAGAAAGGAGGAGAAAAGAGAGGTGGACGAGGGAGAGGATGCGGTGAAAGGAAAGAAAGAGCATGGGGATGGAATAGCACAACATGCAAGAACAACAACAAGAAGGATCAGAAGAAAGAAGAAGGAGCAAGCAAGAGCAAGGAAGGAGCAGATTGGAAGAGAAGGAGACGAAAGAGAGACAAGACACGTTAGAGCTATCGAGCTTGCAATGAACAGCACTGGGGGCATTGTATAGAAATATAGAAGTAGAGATAAATGAGAGTAGAGAAGACAGAGTGCGAGCATGAACAGGCTTTTTCTGAGAATATATAGTCCAGGAGTGTCATCACTAGTCTGGCCGCAGTCCAGTCCAGGACCCTGTGAACCCGGTCTGAACCTGAACTGAACCTACAGGTTCAGGTCCGGTCCAGGTTCAGGTTCGGTGCAGCCACATAGGTCCAGGTTCGAGGTTCGGGCAAGATTGGCAGGGTGCACCTGGTCCGAACCTCGAACTTGTAGGGGGGTATTCATGCAGTCTTTTTCGCCTTTTTACCGCCATTTTAGGCTTATTTTTATTGTATTATACCCATATTATCGCATATCATTTTTAACTTAACTTGTAGACTCAATGAATCAATGATGATGCAATGTCTGGCAATCTTAAAGATGATATTGCCAGAGATGACATCATACTAAAAAATGACATCCAAACAAATTCTTTCACATCCAGCCTTTGTACAGGTATATAGCGAAACATAAGCATTGTAATATATAGATATAATATAATAGCCTTCTCTGGCATCATCCCATACCTCTGCAGAGCATCCCGCCCATGCACCCACTGTTGGAGGTTCGAACCCGGTCCGCACCTGAACTGCACCTGAACCTCAGGTTCAGTCACATGATTGGACTGAACCAGACCTGAACTCCGGGTCCAGGTTCAAGATTCGGCAAAATCTGCCCAAACCTGCACCGAACCGGACCCCGGCCAGACTAG